>CP139502.1:295896808-296496808 GCA_021014915.2 Artemisia tridentata subsp. tridentata | reverse complement strand
TAATAAATGAATGATAACAATTTTATTTAAAAACATCTCTTTTCGAGTCGTTTTCTATCTTCATGACTGTGAACCATGAAGTAGCACCCCAACCTTATATTTCGCTGCGTATCACAAAAATGGGGGTGTTACACCCGTCAGTACTTGAAGGTGCTAAGGGGGACAAAGACTCAGAGGGATTAAAACCACCCGCTGATACGGAACCCACAACCCCTCCAGGCGGAGCCCTTCTCTCAGGAACTGACTCCAAAAGCCAGGCTGAGCAATCAGTTATTATGGCTAGCCAGGCTGAGAAAACCCACTCAGCTATTATGGCGGGGTCAGGACCTGGCCACAAAGAAGGTAAACCCTCTTTTGAGGGGGAGCCAGATTCCCTCAAGGCTCCTTCTCTGGCTGACCTTAAAATACTGCTGGACGATGAGTCAGAGGAGGAGATGGTGGATTTTGACGAAGAAGAAGCTCTTGGTGTTGAGGAGGAAATGGAGATTGAAATAAGCTCTCCTCAGCATCCTGAGCAACAAACATCTTCTCCTCTTCCTGAGGATCAACAACCCAACTCCCCAACAACATCATCATCATCATCAGGTGCTTCTACTTCCTCCACTCCTGAGTGGTTGGGGAAATATGACAATGTTCTTCCATTAACAGAAAGACAACTGGTTAAATTCCTCCGCAAAGCCAACCAGGGTCTATATGATGAACTTACAGAAGAACAGTGGATTCAGCACACTGAAGCGGCAGTCTCCTATGCCGACTTTAGGGCCTCAGTTGAAGAATCTCAGGGAAAAGTGCTTCAGGTTGCCAACCTTACTGACAAACAACTCGGCGACCTGAGGGAGTCCATTGATGAAATGGCCACTGGACAGCACAAGGAACTCTCCAACATCCTCAAGGCTCTTGAAACTATTCAGGAGGAACTCGGAGATGATCCCACCCTGATTAAAAACCTGCATGAGTACATGGCTACTCAGAAGACCACCTCCACCACCATTACTGAGCTTCTAAAGCTTCCTCACGGGGTGGATCTCAAAACTATCAGGTCGCAGCAAGATTCAATTCATCGGGCAGTTACTGATTCCAAGGAGCACTTGGTCAAGATATCCTTAGCCTTTGATCAGCTCTCAACAAAACATAATGAGCTGATCACCTACTTTACCACCCATGTCACTGAACTCACCACCACCCAAAAGTCAATGGCTGCTGAAATAACCACAATGAAGAATGAGACCTCTGAAACAAAGCAAATGGTCTCCAGTATCCTCTCCATTCTTTAGGCCTCTCAAGCTACCCCACCTCCTCAGTCAGCAGGTACATCCACTGAAGTTCCAGTACTTGCTGAGGGGGAGAAAATTAATGATGAACCAACTCCTAATCTTTCATCTGCAATAGTGGTTTTCCCTGAACCTAATCCTTCATCTGCAATAGTGGTTGTCCCTGAAACTTCCACCAGTCAACCCCCTCCTACTGAAAAAGGGAAGGGAATCATGGTGACTGACAGTTCTCCTCAAGCATAATTGGTTTCGGCATCAACCAAAAGGAGTGCAGACCCTGATGCACCTTTCATGGTTGAATTGGATGGAGGAAGAACCTTCTTTGGGACTCTAACTGAAGTAGCCGAAGTCTTGCATCAACAAGACATCAGAAGGGCCAAAGAAAAGGACAAGCAACTCAACAGACCAGTAATTGCTGAGGTTGCTAAAGAGGTGATCAAGGAGTCTGAAAAGGACATCAAAGGGGAAGAATTCATCAAGCTACAGGCTGAACTTCTTCAAGAACATAATCAGCAAGCCAAGCTGAAAGAAGAAAGGAGGCAAAGAACCTATAAGAGGTACATGTGGCACATAACAAAGACCAAGGGAGAAGGCACGATCACAGACATGACCATTACCCTCACCAAGCCCGTAAATATAACGGTTCACAGGGGACCAAGGAAGTCTGAGGTTTATAAGCCCTTTAAATTCTCAGACTTTGGGCTAAGGGAATGGGATATGATGATGCCCATCCTGAGGAAGAAGACACAATGCAAGACTGCCCCATCTCTTATCAAGACCCTGAACTCCAAATATGAAGAACTTGAAAGAGTAGCTAAGAGTCTTGGAATTGATCATGAGAAGGCGCTTGCTTCTCAGGGACTAGCAATCCGTGAACCTACTCAGAAGACCGGGAGGAAAAGAAAAGCTGTGGGTCAAGAAACTGAACAATTCATAGCTGCTCTACACTGCAACAGGATTCCCCCTCAGGGAGTCAAGTTCGTCCCCAACCGGGTCATCAAGGAGCCTGAGTACGGTATCTTCTTTGTTGATGAATTTGATTAGCCAGCATTCCAAAGAGTGAGTGACATTAATCTAGTGGAAACGAAAACTCTCCTTCCTTACAAGCTAATGGCGCTTCGAGTAAAGAGTCCTGAAAATGAGGGGTTTGTCAGGCTGCTTGATAGAATGATGAGTGAACAACCTGACAAGGAGGTGTTAGTGTCGAAGAAGGCAAAACTTGAACTCATGGGTTACTTTCAAGAACCCTGAGTATTTTGTTTAGTTGTTAGGACTTGTAATAATATTAATAAGATTAAGTTTTTGTTATTTCAGTGTCCTTTATAACTTTCTAGTACATTCAGTATGAGAAGAAGTCATTAGCTCACTCATAACTGATCAAAACACTTAGGCATAATTTATATCTAAATAGGGGGAGATTGTTGGGTCCGTAAGTACCAAAGTATCCTTAAAACAAGATTTGGACACAAATTAACCAAGTGATTAACAAACCATGAGCAACCTCAAGTCACTGAGTGAATAGTCACTCAGTGAGTCATCTTCAGGATGCTTAAGACGAGTTCAAGAAGAAGGATTCACTACTTAGGAAGGCGGTACTCCCTGAGTAAGGCTTAAGCCAAAGAAGAAGATGATGGGTTCAGTGAGTGTTGGACAAGAACTCACTGAACCCCAGTCTCCTCAACAACAATAAGTGATTAAAGACTGAAGAATGAAGACGAAGACTGAAGAACCTGAAGCCTGAAAGAAAGGCGGGAAGAGTTTGAGAAGATAAGAAGATGTCTTATCGGGCCAGAGACAAATCTTCCCTAAAACGGCTTAAAGTCAAGGAGTGTCAGACCAACCACTCCTAAAGACTTTATAGCCCATTCCTATTGGTTCTTGGAAATGACAATTACTGTTGTAGTTGTCAGACACGTTATTCTTTTTGTATTTTAATCATGGTTACTCTTTTATACTTGTGTATAAATAGGAGCTGATAGGAGAAAAAGAGTTTACGTTTTGTGCACTAAAAGCTTAGACTTTCACAAAACCACTTTTCTCCTACAAAGAGTAACCAAGTCCCTGAGATAGCTCAGTGGGTCGATATTGTTACCACTCAAGAACATCTGTAGTTTAGATAGGAGACACACCATACCTTGTCTATTTAACCCCAAGTGTTTGTTCCACAAAACACTTGGGTAATAGATTCTTTGATTCATTTCTAATAAGAATTTAAACGTTGAAAAACTTGTGTTTTTATATTTACATTTCACTTATCTGTTAGAACTAATCAATACATTAATCTCAGTCATAAACACAAAGTAGATTAACTTTTTAGTTAACTCTATTAGTGTAAAGGGAATTACAGGTTCTATTATAAAAATACAATTGTTATAAGTATTAATGTAGTTTAAGTTGCTTATAGAATGTTTGGTTGCTTATATGTAGACTCTACCTGAATACTTTCATATAAACTACTACAACAATAAAAATTATGTTTATCTCATTAACAACAATAGGGTACTGAAGAATGGATTTTGTGTGGTGAAAGCTGGAATAACTTTATAGAACTAAGCGGATATTTGAATATCAAGACGTTACTTTTCATAAACGAGGGTGCGAACACCTTTTATGTTACAGCGTATGGTGCGATGGAAGAGAAAGTGGTGGTTACGGAAAAATTCATACACGAAACAGAATGGTTAGATGCATTGGTGAAGTTGGGAACAATTGAAAGTTATCTCCGGTAATATTATGTTATAATTTGTATGTGTAAACGTATTTGAATTTATAAACTTGGATTTAATAATTTGGTTAAATGTTTTATCAGTGGTTTCCTGTAGAGTTCTGCCAAGATGATGAAAGAAATGACTTTGTGATTCAATTTTCTGAATTTGAAATCCATGTAGTTGTAAAACGTGGCCTTATTCCTGGAAGTATGGATAGCCATGGATTTCAATTTAATGTTCATTGGAATACGGTGGTTCATCGAGCAAATCTAATGACTGTTGAGTGCGTTGTGTTGACAAAAAAGAGTGGTATTCGGATAACTTTGATGAGGTTTGATGATGATGGGTTTCAGCTTACACACGAACAGCATTTTCCTACACGTCTTGCATTTTTGAAAAGGCATGATGCTAATGAGTGAGGTAATAATGTGATTCTGTAAAGTTTATTTTGATTACGACTTGTTAATGTAAGTTACAACAGTTTTAAGATTTTTTGACTGAGTACTACTAATTTTTTGTCTATCATCTTTAAGATGAAAGATTGCTACATGGGTGTAATTAGGATCAACATGGTGAGCACTTGATTGAAGATGCAACTTTCTACCAACAGCTTTTTCCATTTGTGCTAGATGGCTGGAAATTAGTAAGAATATTGACTTTATATATCTTATATAGTGTAGCTGTAATTCCAAATTATCAACTGATAAACCATGTTTTCTATAAATGCGGATTTTAATAAGCTGTTATAATTGATACCTTCTAAATTTGTATTTGATCATCATCTCCAACAATTTGATCTTACTATAGCTAGTATTATGATCTTTGAGTCTTGAAGCACTATTACCAACTATTAACTTCCTTCAAAAGCGAGGGTTAGTGCGAGATACCTTTCCTCAGTGGATGAGTGAGAATAGTGGTTGTTTATTGACCGGATCTACACACACACGCCTTGTGTTAGATGTGATGCTTTGGATTATGCGTAGTCTAGCAAGCGGAATTTACTAGCTAGCACTCAGAAGACTTACGTGTTTTTGTTTTGTATGGTTTGAATGTAACAATGAATGAACACAGAATGATTAACTAACTTCAACAACGATTCAATATTATTAGAATAATAATACGAGTGATCTTGATATCACTAAGGTTTACAACCTTGAATCTTAACGATCTAGAATTACACGTACATACTCATTAACCTAAGGCAATCCTTTTATAGACCAAGGATTCCTTCACAAGATAACTATCAACTTAATCAAATAAGATATACACAATATCTTTTCCATAATTATCTACATACACGTTTACAAAATAATAATAATAATAATAATAATAATAATAATAATAATAATAATAATAATAATAATAATAATAATAATAATAATAATAATAATAATAATAATAATAATAAGCAGTACTAATTTATCTATTCAACCGTACGAACTGCTCTTTATCTTCAAAACTCTTCAACCGTACTAACTGCTTCATTCAACCGTATGAACTGCCAAAGCTTAATTCCCAACAATCCTCCCCTAAACTTATGATTCTTCTCCAAATCAATAAGTTTCTTCAATTAAGCCTCTTCGTCCTTATGAGGGGGATTCTTCCAAACACTTACATCATCAGTCTCTTTGTTTGGGATTTCCATTACTTTGTAGTATCAAAATCTTTCTGTATCTACTTATCAGTTAGTCCTTCTTCTCCAGTCTTTGATTTCTTTGCATCATCAGATTCCATAATTTCTGGTTCTCTCTTCTTACCTGTTTTGAAACCTCTTCTTGGAGTGTTCAGCATAGCATAGGTTTCATAGAATTCCCTTACAATTATAGCATATGATTTTCCCTTGAAATCTTTCATAGTGTAATTTGATGAATTCTTCAAATAATGTTTCATATCATCAACTTGTTCCTTCTTTGTTGGCAACTTTGTTTTGTATCCATACTTCTGTCTTTCTCTTATCCTCTGAATCAAATCTTCCCATGTTACTACTCTATTCTTTTTGAGTATAAACTCTATAAGCTCCTCTGTCTTTTCTTCTTCATTCAACTGCTTGTCTTTGAGAATTAATGAAGCTTGAGCTCTTACAATCAAATCAGAATCCAATAAATATTGTAGCTGTTCATTGAACTCCTCTTGATTAACATCTTTAGATCTTGTTCTTTCCATGAATTCAGTTATATTCCTTTCTTCATTAGCAGCCATTTTCCTTGCAAATTCCTCATCATGAGCAATCTGAGCTTTTTTAGCCTGTTCATCAGCCAAATCTTTTTCTTGAATCTGCCTTGCTACATCTGCATCAAAGGCTATCTGCTCTTTAGTTTTTGGTTTTTATGTTTTAAGCCTTTCTAGTTCTTAAGCAGCTTCTTCTTCTTCCTGTGTCATAGGTCTTTTACCCTTATCTGCTCTTCTTCTTTCATACAAAATCTTGGCTGTCGATTCACCAGATGGAACTGCTTCATGCTCTGTCTCATGCTCTGCTTCATGCTCTATCATAGCAGTCTGAACTGCTTCAATAGTTGGAACTTCAACAACTTCTTGAATACCAGTCTGAGCTGTTTCATGCTCTTGAACTTCAACCTCATGAACCTGTTCTTCTATATCCATATCAGCAATACCAGAATACAATTGTTCATTACCTTGATCATGTCCTTCATCATGCCTCCCCTGAGTTTCTGAACCATTTCCCTTACCTTCATCTGATTTCCTCCCCTGATTGGAAGAATCACCATCATCACTATCTGAATCATCTGAGTCATCACTAGAAGAATCATCATCGAATACCACTCTTGCCTTTTGCTTCTTCAACTGTTCTTCAAGCTTCTTTACCCTAAGAGTCAATTTGGTAAACTTCTCCTTGTGAGCTTTAAGTTCCTCCTTGTTATGCTTTAGCTCCTCCTCCAAAGAGTCAACCTTTTCTGCTAACTTGGTACATAAAGCCGTCAATTCAGTTTGTGAAGAACTACCCTCATCACTTCTAGTTGTGTTACCTGCTAGGAGAGGTGAATCAAGGGGCAAGGATCTGGTAGCCACTCTGGTTAGACCAGGTGTGGACCTTCTCCTATATGTTGTGACTTCTGTTGGTTGTTGGGTTGTCTCAGGTTCTTGAGTGGATGTGTGATGGGGATCAGTTGGAACTGCTGAACCTTCACCCAACTCAGTTTGAAGCATTTGAGGAAACAATGGAACTACTTCCCCAGTAAACAGTCTACTTGCCATAGCCATGTTTTGAAAAACCTTAGATTGCAGGCTAGGAGTAGGAAAAGTCCTTTTATGTGTTTTTAGCAAATTCTTTTTCTTATTCAAAATTGTTTGAATGAATCGAGGATACATAAGAAATTTTGTTTTGCTATTAACATTTAATGCCATACCCTCAAAAATGAGTTTTGAGAAATTAAAAACCCTGTTTGTAGAAAGGCATATGAGAGCAATAGCAATATTACTACTGAACTGCTCCCAAGCAGTCTTTTTAGGACTCAAACAGTGTAGAAGGGTATGTATCAAAAATCTCCATTGAGGTGAAAAACATCCTTTTTGAAAAGTTAATTTGTGTTCGGATGTATCATACCCCATTTTTTCAAGTTCTTCCCATATTTCATTGTTGTGCATAGTGTTAATACCTTTTGAGTCTTTTAATTTAAGATGTCTCCTAATTATAGACTCGATAACAACAAAATTTACACCATCCACTTCAGAATGAATTTCTAAGTCTCCGTCATCACTTGTCAAGACAAATGAATTTTGCCAGAACTGTGTGATGTGCGAGACATAAAGAGTAGGAGAGATGGTTAGAGCATACCTTATGTAAGATTGATTGAGGAAATCCACAATCTCAAAGAATTTTTGCCCATCTCCCTCTTCTGTTTTCTCCAAAAACGCGACCTGATTGTGACGCTTAACAAATTTCGAAACAGCCATTGTTAATGATGAAAAGTGAAAGATTATTTGCAAAAGGATGATCGATTATGATGGAATTGAGGTTTTACACAGCCAATTGGGTTTTTGTAGATACTATTAGGGTTTTGCGAATTTTGCGTATGAGATAATTATCTTTGGAAAGTAAATAAATAAATTTATAGTAAAAAGATAAGTATCTTCGAGAAAAATCCCTATAAGTATGCTTAGAATACCGGTTTTACCCCAACGGCTATAAAAATTAATTACTGACAAATTTTTACAACGGCTTGTGAGCCGTACCAATTTTGTACGAACAGTACAAACTGCTGATAAAATTTTTTTTGAGCCGTATGAACTTTGTTTAAAGCATTTAAAATACCATGGCTCAAGTATAGTTTTTAGCAAACTATCAGCTATCAACGGATTTGATATGTCTTTACCAATAGCCGTTTGCTTTGGACTAGCCAACTCTTCACAGTTAGATATGGTGAGCTGATAACCATACAATTTTTGGTAAATTGTCAACCATCAACGGATTTGAGAAGTCTTTACCAGATACCGTTTGCTCTGGACTAGTTGGTTCTTATATGGGTTAGACATGGTGAACCAATTACCATTTGTTGTGTGGACAGATCACACACTGAGCTCCAAATCACCATTAAGTCCAAAACATATTAATTCCTTGGCTCTTTCATCCAATCCTGCAAGTGTTAGTCCAAAAACAAAGAAACAAAATACAAGCATATGACTAACATTGCACAGAACAAGAAAAATTAATTTCCTTGTGGTACCCAAGCCATAACAGACTTAGGCTTTCCTCTAGCATCAACATAATTCATTCTTTTCAAAACAATTTTAGCACCATTGGGTTTAATTGGTCTCCATACCCAACATGCTGATGCATTCACTCCAGTACCCATATTTCCCTTAGCAGTGTTTTTATTAACACCAGTACCAATTACTTTGCTAGCAGTTGGAACTGCTGGCTTTGCAGTTGACACCTTAGGTTTCCAAACTTGGTTTTTCACCACTGCTTTCTCATAAAAAGTTCTTTTACCAGTTTTGTATGCTGGTTTAAAAACTGTTATTGCATTTTGAACTGTTGGTCTTGGGTGAACAGGTCTAATTGGTCTGACAGTCTGAACTGCTGGTCTAGCAGTTTGAACTGATCTTAGGCCAGACTTCAAAAGAACTGATCTGGGTATCATTCTATCATTCCTAGGTTGAGGTTGAGTTCTCTCCAGGCTCATCCTATGGTTTGTATACCCTCTCACCCACTTATCACAAAAGGCTGCAAGATGGTCAAAGCTACCACAAGAGTAACAAGCTTTCCTATAGCAAACAAAATCATCCCCTAATTGGTGAGACTTGAGGTCATTCCAATTCCTTTGGTTACCTCTGGGCTTGTTTGTGGTTCTATACATTTCTGCATACCTAACTGCTGGTCTAAAAGGTTTAGCACTAGCTCTAGGCCTAACAGTCTCAGGTTTAACCATCTTTGGAACTTTTGGTTCCTCCTTCTTAACACTAACAGGCTTCACCACATCCTGATCATCCTCATCATCAGAAGTCCAGTCCTCTATGGTTGGAGCATCTGAGTCCTTAGCTGAGGACACCTTATCCTCAGAAAGTGAGGCATCACTTGCACTCACAAACACAGGTTTGTCAACTATATCCTTCTTAGGTTGAGGACCATAGTTAAGCTCAGGTAATTGAAATTCAGGGAGTCCTGTGTGTTCTAGGTCAATGCCTGGGGGTGTGGGAATTCCTCTATAGGGAGGTGGAACTGAATTGTACCCTAGACCTGACTTAGCTTTGTTTAGGATCTGACATTCTATTATCTTTTGAACACCTTTTGATGTGTATTCTAATGTGTCTACACTCATCTATATGTTTTCCTTAGCCTTCTTAACCTGTTCTAACTCATGTTTTAACACAGTAATCTCATTCTCTCTAAGCATTAGGTCTCTCTTAAGAATAATCATATCATCAGCAAACTTAGACTCATTACTTTGAAAGTGAACAATTTGTTCTTCTAACACAGCTAAAGCCCTCTTATGATTAGCCAAATTAAAACTGGTTTCGGTTAGCTCTATTATTTGATTATCATATCTTTTCTTAAGGATTTCTAGATCTTTTAAAGCTTCACAAGATTTAGAACACTTAGAAACTTGTACCTTAGAGTCTGAAAATGCCATGAGAGCAACCTCTGTAGATGTTTCTGCTTCCTCCTCTGCAATGTAACTCCAGTCAAACCCTAAGCCATCAATTGCAACCATGGCTTTTGAGCTTGAATCAATAACCTTCACAACTCTTGACTTGTTTCCATAGCCTCTGCTATTTCCATCTTGTTGTCTTGGCAGTCTGCATTACCTTGAATAGTGACCTTTCTTGTGGCAATTAAAACACTCGATCTTAGACTTGTCATATCCTGCAACATCATTGCTGTTTATGACAATCTTCTTGCCTGTCTTCTTCAAGAATCTCTTAGCCCTCATGCTAAGAAGAGAGAGCTGCCACTTAATATCCATCTCTTCCAAATCATCTTCATCTATCTCTTGAAGATCTCCATGAGTCAACATATTACCATTGTGCTGAGTAGTCAAGAAAGCACAATAAACATCTTCATTCAAAAGTCCACTAGTACTGCTAGCAGTACCAAGGTTTGAACTACCAATACCAACTGTTCCAGCAACTTGCACTTCTTCATCTTGGCTTGAAGTACTGGGAGTTGATACAAATGCCATATTCCCATAGCTTGAACTTGATCCAGCAGATTTTTTTCACTTCATGTTCAACAATCTTGAAGTTGCTGTAGAGATCCATCAGACTCATTGTATCAATGTCTGGCTTGTTCTTCCAGACTACCACGTGCATAGCCCATTCTGATGGTAAACTCCTTAGGAATTTTAAGTTGAGATCTTCCTGTGGCATCTCAATTCCTAGAACAGCAAGCTGGCTTATAAGTTTCTGCAACCTGTTAAACATGTGATCTAAAGACTCATTGCTTGTAGCAGAAAAATTCTCAAACTGTTGTTTAAGAAGTGTCTTCTGTGTCTTCTTGGTAGCATCATTACCACCATATCTTGCAACGATCGCCTCAAAAAGAGTCTTAGCACATTTGTATTTGCTAAAATTTAGCAACTGATCATTAGGAATAGTCATCAGAAGCAAACTTCTAGCCTTAACATCATTCTTGTGCCTTGCCTTCTCTTCAGTAGTGGTTGGCTTTGTCTGCAGTTTAGTCTCAGATACACCTTCAACAACAGTTGTTGTTGCTACAGGTTTAAATGAGTTTCCTTCTTCAATGATATCCCAAAGTGCATAGTCTTGCACTTGGAAAAACTGCTCAATACGAAGTCTCCACATGTCGAACTCATTAGGTTTAAGCATAGGAAGCTTAGCAGCAATGTTGGTTGTGGTTTGTAATGTTTCCATGTCCATCTTTGTTCTTCTCGGATCTTCTAAACCAAAGTATCAGTAACCTGGCTCTGATACCACTTGACCGGATCTACACACACATGCCTTGTGTTAGATGTGATGCTTTGGATTATGCGTAGTCTAGCAAGCGAAATTTACTAGCTAGCACTTAGAAGACTTATGTGTTTGTGTTTTGTATGGTTTGAATGAACATAGAATGATTAACTAACTTCAACAACGATTCAATATTATTAGAATAATAATACGAGTGATCTTGATATCACTAGGGTTTACAACCTTGAATCTTAACAATCTAGAATTACACGTACATACTCATTAACCTAAGGCAATCCTTTTATAGACCAAGGATTCCTTCACAAGATAACTATCAACTTAATCAAATAAGATATACACAATATCTTTTCCATAATTATCTACTTACACGTTTACAAAATAATAATAATAATAATAATAAGCAGTACTAATTTATCTATTCAACCGTACGAACTGCTCTTTATCTTCAAAACTCTTCAACCATACTAACTACTTCATTCAACCGTATGAACTGCCAAAGCTTAATTCCCAACAATAGTGTTTGTTTATTGCTACACCAAGAAAACAATGTGGACCCGGTGTGAGAAAAAACCCAAATCTGCATTTTTAAAGCCAAACCAATTCGAAAAATGGGAACCATTATAAAATGCATAAATCATCATGACCCACATCTCATTTCGAAATAAACTAGCATTTGGTATGATTCATGTAGTTTTCACTTGCAGTACTGTTCGGTTACCTAAGATAGTGTTGTTCCCGTTACACAAGTAGAAATAACTACAAAGTTAGTCTAATTGTGTTCCATGACTGATATAATGTATTGATTAATTTTAACAAATAAGGATTATGTAAAGGTAAAAACACAAGTTTTTCAACGTTTAAATTCTTATTAGAAATTAATCAAAAGAATCTATTACCCAAGTGTTTTGCGGAATAAACACTTGGGATTGAATAGACAAGGTATGGTGTTCTCCTCACTAAACTCAAGTTATTCTTGAGTGACAACAATAAAGACCCACTGAGCTATCTCAGGGATGTGGTTGCTCTTTAGTGGAGAAGAGTGGTTTTGTGAAAGTATAAGCTTTTAATGCACAAAACTTAATTCACTTTTCTCCCCATCTATCCTATTTATACACAAGTATAAACACCCGTGACTTAAAGTACAAAAGGAATAACCTAGCTAGTCTGACAAAAGCACAACAGTGTTTTGTCAGTTCCAAGAATCCATTTTGGGAATGGCTTAAAAGTGCTTTCCGAATGTCAGTGATAACACTTCTCATCTTTAAGCCATATAAGGAAAGTTTAACTTTGGCGGCGATAAGACCCCTCCTTATCTTTTCAAACTCTTCCCGCTCAATCCCGCCTTTCTTTCAGACTTCAGATTCTTCAGTCTAGGTCTTCAGTCTTCAGTCATCAATCATTGTTGTTGAAGAGACCGGGGGTTCAGTGAGCTCTTGTCAGTACTCACTGAACCCATCATCTTCTTCTTTGGCTTAAGTCCTACTCAGGGAGTTTCGCCTTCCTGAGTGGTGAATCCTTCTTCTTGAACTCGCCTTAAGCATCCTGAAGATGACTCACTAAGTGACTGTTCAATCAGTGACTTGAGTTGTTCTTGGTTGATTAACACTTGGATTAATTTGTATTCAAATCCTATTTTTAGGACGCTTGGGTACTGATGGACCCAACAATCTCTCCCTATTTGGATATAAATTATGCCTAAGTGTTTGTTCAGTTATGAGTGAGCAAATGGGCTTCTTCTCATACTGAATATACTAGAAAGCTATTAAAGGACACTGATATAACAAAACATGAGCCATCAATTTTATTAATATCATTACAAAGTCCTAACATCTAACATAATACTCAGGGTTCTCGTACTCAGCCTTCCAAGATACCCATGAGTTCCAGTTTGGCTTTCTTCGACACTAACACCTCTTTGTCAGGTCGCTCATTCATAATCCTATCCAGCAGCTTGACAAACTCTTCATTCTCAGGATCCTTCACTTGAAGTGCCATTAACTTGTATGCTAGAAGAGTTGTTGTTTCCACAAGGTTGATATCACTGACTCTCTGGAAGGCAGGTTGGTTAAACTCATCGACAAAGAAAATACCATACTCAGGCTCCTTGATGACAAGATTGGGAACAAACTTCACTCCTTGAGGAGGAATCTTGTTGCAATGAAGGGCGGCTATGAACTGTTCAAGCTCCTATTCCACAGCTTTCCTTTTTCTTCCAATCTTTTGAGTATGTTCAGGGATTGACAGTCCCTGAGAAACAAGTGCCTTCTCATGATCTATTCCTAAACTCTTAGCCACTTTTTCAAGTTCCTCATATTTGGAGTTCAGGGTCTTTAGAAGACTTGGAACGATCTTGCCTTACTTCTTCCTCAGGATGGGCATCATCATGTCCCATTCCCTTAGCCCATAGTCTGAGAATTTGAAAGGCTTGTTTACCTCAGACTTTCTTGGTCCCCTGTGTACCGTTACGCTTACGGGATTTGTGGGGTGAATGGTCATGTCAGTGATTGTGCCTTCTCCCTTGGTCTTTTTCATGTGCCACTGATGCGTGTAACACCGGGTTTTAAATTTATAAACAAGAATTACCGGTAAACTAGGAACACATTTGGGCAAGTATACCCTTATCGTGTATAGTTAGGGAATGGTAAGTCAAGTTCATCCCAAGAGATTTGAGTGTTTTCGAGATGAAGAATCTAGTGTAACAAGCATGTGCTAAAAGTATATTGGTTGTTACGGTCCAAAATACTATGAGGCATCTAAACATATAAGTAGCAAATAACACGAAGATGATAATGATGTAAATTCAATAATATAAGAGACAACACTTGTTTGGATTAGTTTAGGATATCTGGATTGCTTGATATGAGGATGGTTTGACAAGTTTATTACAATTATTAGAATATGATGGTGACAAATTCCAATCTATGATTTAAAGTATATAACGCTCGCGAAAGATCATAAAACAATTAAATCAAGCATAAAGCATAATCAACTAATTCAAGACTAATTTTATATAACAAGTTTGATCCGTGGTAGTTTCACAAACTTTTCAATGATTATATCCAAGTTTCTTTGCAAAATCAAGTTACTAATGAAATGGTCAATACAATAGATAATCATCCATAGACAAACGATTATAACTAGTTGGTTGATAATAACCCTTTTAACCTATGAAATCACCAACAACTAATCAAACTTGATAGGCAAATGTCACAAAAGCTAAGCACACTTGGTTCTTTAACCAAGCATGAAATTGATCAAGACCATAATTAAACACAAGCAATCCTCATATCAATAACATCATCCAAACAAGTGTAATAAATAAATTACTCCATATTGTTTTCAACAAAATCCAATGTAGCAATAATCATGAAACCAGCAAACACCTTGAAATATAAAAGTGAATTACCAAAGTAAGATTACAATTGGTAATGGAAGGAATTATAGCAATCCTTGGGCCTCCAATCAACTACAAGCTTCTAACCAACCGGAAAATTATGTCCAAACACTTTCTCTAGCACTTGAGCACTTCTTCTTGAATTGGTAGAGGTTCCTTGGTCTTTTGGGATTGATAATATTTGAAGAGATATCTTGTCCTTATGATGTAAGGGGGGGATAAATGGTGAATGGTGATGTTGTATTGTAAATTCATTGTCCAAAACTCTTGCACAAGGGTTGTATATATGCTTGTGGGTGAGAGGGATGTAAACTTGGCCTCCAAGTGTCATAAAAGTGCAGGAAAAATGAGTAATGAGGAGTATATGATCGGACTTGGGGTTAATGGTACTTAATTCTACATTTAAATGCAACTTTGGAAGACTTTTAGTGCAGCAACCTGCGGTTGGGATCTCAACCTGCGGCTGGAACTTTCTGACCACTTTAACCCACGGTTGGGACCTTGAACCTGCGGTTCAGATGACTGCGCAACCTCAGGTTGTGGTATGAACCTGTGACTCAGCATCAACCTTAGGTTGGAAATTGGTTTGCATGTGTATTTCAACCTTGGGTTGGCAATAAACTCCATCTTTAACAATCATCTTTGGCACTTAATCTTGACTCCTTCTTTCATTGAATAACTTCATAATCTTTTACTTGAACTTGGAAATAATCATAGCGTGAATCTTTATCTTGAACGAAAAACTTCTCTTCGTGCACATACTCTTGATTTGTCGACTTTTCTTCATCTTTTTGTTATTTCCTTCGACATAGTTGTACCTGAACCTGAATACATCTTTTATACCTTTTAAGCGTAAAATGTTCACAAATACAACCAAATAACATGCACAAACATATGAATAACGCGACTAAAATATGTACAAAATGAGCGTTATCAAATCCCCCACACTTAAACTTTGCTTGCCCTCAAGCAAATCTAAGGAAAGAAAAATTAAAACACATAACTAAATGGCAAAATGAAAAGAAAAAAATTTAAAAATTTATGAAAAATTAGAAAATATCGAAAAATCTTTTTGGTTTTTTTTTATATATATATAAATAAGCTAAAATTGAGCGCACACTCCCCCACACTTAAGGGTTTGCTTGCCCTCAAGCAAATCTAGCAATTAAGAAAAATAGATCCCACATGGTGTATGAAAAATGATTATAAAAAATATGATACAAATCTACCAAGTACAAGTATGAGATACGATTCATCTTTTTAAGCTTTAATGGTGAAAAACCGAGATGTTTGACAATACCCTATGGATTCTCTCGCTTGATAACATGGCTAAGCACCTCACGAAAAGGAATGAAAGTATAATTCACTCAACACTCATATATTTTGGTGGTGGAGTATATAAGAAAATCACACTCATATTTTGCTCAGTCATGATCCATTTATTACCATAGGCTTGTACAAGAAACAAAACTCCACCGACGTGGCGTAAGCACCAAGTGTAAACATCTAAAGAGGACTTTTATTCGGGTTGTAACATTTAGGCTTCGGGTTAAAAGGGTATGGATAAGGCATGGGAATATTTATGAAATTGGTTTTAAAAGAAAAATAAAGTCAAGTCAAAGTCCCATGTTGCTAGTTACCAAACAAACCACAAACCCGTAAATGATTATAGTTACAATCTTCTCCTCTTCACATATCGATCACCAAATATATATGTATATCACGTCTTAGCACATTGGCTAATCGATATCTCAAACATACTTCATCTTCCTTCATCTTCATAATAATAATATAGCACATTGGCTATAATTGTCATCACATATATTTTTTTTTTCTTTTTTTTTCTTCAATGACTTATTCATTTATTTTCACATTTTTTTTCAACACCTCTCTTTCATACATCACATCTCCCCCACACTTTGCATAAGCACACCACAAAAATACAAATAAGAAGTTGCGCACCTTCATCTTTGTCGGAATGGCACACACAAATGACAAAATGTGGCTAACTAATAATCATAAAAAACTATCCAACAACCAAGCAACTAGAAACCAACCGTTTAGACTTTGACAAGCGGTAGGCTAAGGTTTAAAGTGTAAAATCTTTTTGTTTTTTTTCTTCTGGATGTAACAAAAATGAAAAGATTGGCTCGGAGGGTGTTCTAAGGGTATCTAGCGCTAAAAATGAGCGCTAACAAATGGGTCCATATGGGTGGTTAACTAACCGATGTGGCTAGCTAATATATCATTAGATGTAAAATGAAGGCCATTTGGTTTAATTCCTAAGGGTGCCTCTTTGTCACACGAATACACTTATATCACACGAATGTAAACTCACTGCGGTCTGGTAATGATTTACAAGCACAAGTTCTAGAATAAATAAAATCACCGGCACACTCATAGCGAAAAGATTCAAGCATAAAAGATGTATGCTATATGAAATAGGCTCAAATTTTCACATATTTAGTGGTAATGGGCTATAAATGCGCTAGCAAATGTTATCGATCCTAAAAATGGATTGCAATGTCAATCAGGACACATCTCAAATTTTTCAAAATTTTACCGATTTCACCAGTGGGATGATCTAGTTATTCTAATATATTAACCTATATGCGTGAAAACAATTAGATTACAAGGGCAAACAAGTATACAAAAAAATTATTTTCAAATTGGCCCAAAAATCTGAAAAATTTAAAAATTAGTTTCGTTTTTCACTATTTTAGTTTCCCCCCCCCCCCCCCCCCCACACTTAAGTTAAGCATTATACTCAATATGAAAAATAAACTTCAAAGCATGAAAAATAGGTAAAATTAAGATAAGAAAAAACCGAGAGAAACGAAACTTCACGGGCTTAAGCAATCGCGATCGAATCTCCATATGATAAGATGTTAAGTAAGTGAGATCAATCGACTTCTCTTCCAAGCATCCCATCTCCATCACCTGCTACAATTATTCAAAAAAAAAAAAAAAAAAAAAAAAAAAAAAAATGCAAGCAATAATATAATAAACATTATTAGCACGTAACACCCCCATACTTATGATTTTTCAAGTTTGAAAGTATTTTTGTAAAGGGTGTACATGTTTATTTAAAACAAGAATAAAAACATGAAAACAATTAAAAGCTCGGGTTGCCTCCCGAGAAGCGCTTAATTTATTTCTGAGTCATTAGCTAGACTCTTCCCCGCTCTAGGATTCTTTGATAATTCGTTTCCAGTATGGAGTCTTTATTGCAGGGTGCCAAATGTATTGATAATTGTGATCGGCTCGAAGAACCAATTTTCCATTCTCATTCCAATCTAGGTCGGGTACCTTTGACACTCCTTTTTCATCCTTTCTAATCTCTTTCCTTTTCAAAACTCCATTTCCAACAGCTCCAATCGCATCCAATTCCTCGTTACCAACATGAGTCGGTAATTCATCGTGTACACACATCTTCTCTTTCGCTGAACGTTCAGTGGTAGTGATATGCACGGTGCAATCCTCGAGAAAAGGTGGTTCGGTTGGTGAATTAGTCATGATTGGGTTCGGAATGGTTGGGATATGATTTTCCTCAATAAATTCAACATCACCCTTATCATGTTCGTTTCGGATCAAGGGTGATTCGGAGACAAATTCATGTCTTAAGTTGAAATCTGTGGTATGAGGAAGAGATTTGGTACGGTTGGTTTCTTTGTCTAGAGACTCAAACTGCCTCTCCAAGTCTTGGATTAAGGCTTGGTGGTTCCTTACACCTTGATCAATTTTGCACTCCAATTCAACCATCTGGTTCATCATCATCTCATTTACTTCCATCTGATTAACCATCCATTCTCTCATCATCTCCTCCGTTGAGGTTTTGGTATCTTTGTGTCTAGAATATTGTGATGGGGATGGTGAAAAATATTGATGATAGCCATGAGTTGGGTTATGGTTTGGATAGGAGTATGAACTTGTGGGATTTCGGTAAGGATATCCTTCTTGTTGGGCATAATTTCCTTCAATGGGATCACACATCAGCGTGTCATCACTCATGTAGATTAGTGAGGCATGGTTTCTTTCGTCGTCTCTACAAATGTCTCTCATCTCTTTCATCTCCTTCCTTATGCTCTGGAATTCAGAATCGATTTTCGTAGCGAGAGCTTCGATTTTTTCCATCAAGATTTCATGAACGGAATTAATGTTGTCTCCACCGGCGGAAACAACGGTTTTTGGTTTGGGCACGATCATAGATTCTTTCGAGAAATCAAGCTTAAGTCAGACCTTGTCCTCGAGGATTTTGTAAGCTTCGTTCGGAGTTCTATAGAGGAAAATTCCTCCGGCGTCGAGAATTCCTTGAGTTGGATCATCTAATCCATGATAGAATGTTTGAACTATTGTTCCTTTGGTTAGACCATGTCCATGACAAGTGCAAAGCATATCTTTAATACGGAGCCAAGCATCAATGAGACTTTCGTGATCGAGTTGATGAAAACTATGAATTTCGTTTAGGAGACGTTTGAACTTCGCGGGAGAAAAGTATCTATTTATAAAAGCTTCTCTCATTTCATCCCACGTAGTGATTTTCCCTTCATCTAATTCGTTCAACCAAATCTTAGCTTCTCCGGATAATGAGAAAGGAAAAGTTCTCAACTTAACCGCTTCCTCTTGATTTTCACCATATTGGAATAGGTTACTAATCTCAAGAAAATCGGATATGTGTCGGTGAGGATCGGACCGGATTTTCCCATTAAATTGATTCTCCCGAATCATACTCATGTGGGTACCCTTGATAATGAAATTGTTCTCAAGTGGAAGTTGGGTAATAGCGGAACTAGGTGTTGGTGCAATGGTCCTAGTGCTTGACCACATAGGTTGGTCTTCGGGATCAACGATGATAACGGGTGGGGAATCGGGTGAAGTTTCGACTTTCTCCTCAAATATGTTGAGTTTCGTTACAACGACAAGTTCCTCGATGAACGGTTGTTTGGTGTAAGGTTCGGGTGACTTGATTTCCATAAAAGGTTCAAATGAATCGATCTCGGTAAAAGGCTCGGATGACTCGATCTCGGGGGTACATTTGGTGTATTATCGGGTTTACGAGTCTTCTTTTTGAACTTACGTTTAAATTTGTAAAGTGGACCAACAATTTGTTTACCCCAAGAACGCGGGTTTATGCAAACCCGGAGCGATTTGCAAAACGTCATTGAGAATTACGAATAAAAAGTGAAAAATTAAATAGAGTAAACTATTTTTGAAAATGTGTATACAAGATAAGAACGAGCTAATAGAAAAAGATTAAAAGCTAAAAAGAAGATTAAAAGAATTTTTTTTCCGATCAGTAAAAGGCGGTTGGGTTATGAACCGGGCGGTTCGGAAGGAACTGGGTCAACAGAAGACAATGAACCGGTCCGGTTGAATTTGAATCGGGCGGCCGGACTGGGTCAGTGAGGTCTGAACCGGGCGGCTGGGGTTTTGAACCGGCGGCTGAGATTTGGCTAGTTCACAGGAAGTTTGAACCGGATCGGTTCAGATTTGAACCGGTCGGTTTGGTTTTGACGGGTCGACAGAAGCAAATAAACCGGGGCGGTTCTGGATTGAACCGTCGGTTCGGTGTGTCAGAGAACAATGAACCGGTTCGGCTGGAGGCTGAACCGGCGGTTTGGATTTTTTTTGGATTTACCGAGAGATTGAACCGAGTCGGTTCAAGTTCGAGCCGCGATTTCCTGGGCGAATTTTTTAACTTTTTTTTCAAGTAATTTACACTTTTTAATAGCTAATTCTAAACAAAAGTAAATACTAAGAAAAGATCAAATTAAAGGAAATAAACACATAAACATATAATCATAAACGAGCGTATTCTACTACTCTAACAAAAATTAAAATTAAGTAAACTTAAAAATATGATAATCTAATTATAAGCAAGCAACAAGATTAAATTCAATTAAAACTAAACACAAAACAAGATAAACACAATTGGTGGTTTGGTTTTTCGCAAGCAATTCGAGCACAACTTATAAAATGATGAAAACAAAGATTCAAAAAAAAATAAAAACACAAACAAATCCCCGGCAACGGCGCCAAAAATTTGATGCGTCTAGCACCGGGTTTTAAATTTATAAACAAGAATTACCGGTAAACTAGGAACACATTCGGGCAAGTATACCCTTATCGTGTATAGTTTGGGAATGGTAAGTCAAGGTCGTCCCAAGAGATTTGAGTGTTTTCGAGATGAAGAATCTAGTGTAACAAGCATGTGCTAAAAGTATATTGGTTGTCAGGGTCTAAAATACTATGAGGCGTCTAAACATATAAGTAGCAAATAACACGAAGATGATAATAATGTAAATTCAATAATATAAGAGACTACACTTGTTTGGATTAGTTTAGGATATTTGAATTGCTTGATATGAGGATGGTTTGACAAGTTGATTACAATTATTAGAATATGATGATGACAAATTCCAATCTATGATTTAAAGTATATAACCCTCGCGAAAGATCATAAAACAATTAACTCAAGGATAAAGCATAATCAACTAATTCAAGACTAATTTTATATAACAAGTTTGATCCGTGGTAGTTTCACAAACTTTTAAACAATTATATCCAAGTTTCTTCGCAAAATCAAGTTACTAATGAAATGGTCAATACAATAGATAATCATCCATAGACAAACGATTATAACTAGTTGGTTGATAATAACCCTTTCGACCTATGAAATCACCAACAACTAATCAAACTTGATAGGCAAATGTCACAAAAGCTAAGCACACTTGGTTCTTTAACCAAGCATGAAATTGATCAAGACCATAATTAAACACAAGCAATCCTCATATCAATAACATCATCCAAACAAGTGTAATAAATAAATTACTCCATATTGTTTTCAACAAAATCCAATGTAGCAATAATCATGAAACCAACAAACATCTTGAAATATAAAAGTGAATTACCAAAGTAAGATTACAATTGGTAATGGAAGGAATTATAGCAATCCTTGGGCCTCCAATCAACTACAAGCTTCTAACCAACCGGAAAATTATGTCCAAACACTTTCTCTAGCACTTGAGGACTTCTTCTTGAATTGGTAGAGGTTCCTTGGTCTTTTGGGATTGATAATATTTGAAGAGATATCCTGTCCTTATGATGTAAGGGGGGATAAATGGTGAATTGTGATGTTGTGTTGTAAATTCATTGTCCAAAACTCTTGCACAAGGGTTGTATATATGCTTGTGGGTGAGAGGGATGTAAACTTGGCCTCCAAGTGTCATAAAAGTGCAGGAAAAATGAGTAATGAGGAGTATATGATCGGACTTGGGGTTAATGGTACTTAATTCTACACTTAAATGCAACTTTGGAAGACTTTTAGTGCAGCAACTTGTGGTTAGGATCTCAACCTACGGCTGGAACTTTTTGACCACTTCAACCCACGGTTGGGACCTTGAACCTGTGGTTTAGATGACTGCTCAACCTCAGGTTGAGGTATGAACCTGTGACTCAGCATCAACCTTAGGTTGGAACTTGGTTTGCATGTGTATTTCAACCTTGGGTTGGCAATAAACTCCATCTTTAACAATCATCTTTGGCACTTAATCTTGACTCCTTCTTTCATTGAATAACTTCATAATCTTTTACTTGAACTTGGAAATAATCATAGCGTGAATCTTTATCTTGAACGGAAAACTTCTCTTCATGCACATACTCTTGATTTGTCGACTTTTCTTCGTCTTTTTGTTATTTCCTTCGACATTGTTGTACCTGAACCTGAATACATCTTTTATACCTTTTAAGCGTAAAATGTTCACAAATACAACCAAATAACATGCACAAACATACGAATAACGCGACTAAAATATGTATAAAATGAGCGTTATCAGCCACATATACCTCTCATGGGTTTTCTTCCTCCTTTCTTCTCTCAGCTTGACTTGCTGATTGTGTTCCTGAAGAAGGTCAGCCTGAAGCTTGAGGAATTCTTCCCCTTTGATGACCTTGTCAGTCTCCTTGATCACTTCTTTGGCAACCTCTGCAATTACTGGCCTGTTGAGTTTCGCAGCCTTCTTTGCAGCCCTTCTTATGTCATGTTCATGCAAGACTACGGCTACTTCTGCTGGAGTCCCAAAGAATTTCCTTCCTTCATCCAAATCAACCTCAAATGGTGCATCAGGGTCTAGACGCCTTTCAATAGATGCTGGAACCAATTATGTTCGAGGAGATTCTTCATTTATCATGATTCCCTTCCCTTTGTTAATGGGAGGGGGTGGACTGGTGGATGTTTCAAGGATTTTCGTTGCTACTGCTTCAGGTTGTACAAGGATTGCAACAACAACAATTGCAGATGAAGGATCAGGAGTTGGTTCATCAATTTTCTCCCCTCAACATGTGCTTAAACTTCAGTGTATGCACTTGTTGACTGAGGAGGTGGGGTAACCGGAGAGGCCTAAAGAATAGATAAAATACTAGAGACCATGTTCTTCATTTCAGAGGTCTCATTCTTCAGGGCGCAGATGTCTGCCGCCATTGTGGTTTGAGTTTCAGAGAGTTCAGTCACCTTTGTGGTATAATGGGTGATCAGCTCATTATGTTTTGTTGAGAGCGGATCAAAGCTTGAGGATATGTTGGTCAGGCGCTTCTTGGAATCAGTAACTGACTGATGAATAGAATCCTGCTGAGACCTTATTGTTTTAAGATCTACCCCCTGAAGGAGCTTTAGAAGCTCAGTAATGTTGGTGGAGGTGGTCTTCTGAGTATCCATTTACTCTTTCAGCTTTGTGATCAGGGTTGGGTCATCTCTCATTTCTTCCTGAATAGAATCAAGTGTCTTCATGATGTTGGAGACCTGCTTGTCCTGTTCATCACCCATATGATCAAGAGAGTCCCTCAGTCACCGAGTTGTTTGTCAATGAGTTTGGCGACCTGAAGGATTTTACCCTGGGATTCCTCAACAGTAGCCCTGAAGTCAGCATAGTTGGCTGCTGCTTCAGTATGTTGTTCCCACTGTTTTTCAGTAAGTTCACGAAAGAGAGCATGGTTGGCTTTGCGGAGGAACATAACCAGCTGCCTTTCAGTGAGTGGAAGAACATTATCATACTTCTGCAACCACTGAGGAGTAGCAGGAGCAGAAGAGTTGCCTGATGATGATGATGTTGATTGTTGGTTGGGGGACTCTGGTTGATCCTCAAGAGGAGGAGATGGTTGTTCAGTGTGCTGAGGAGAGTTGTATGTGTTAGTCTCCGTTTCCTCCCAGCACCAAAAATTTCTTCTTCCCCAAAATCTACCATCTCTTCGTCTAAATCTTCATTGATTAAAGACTTAATATCCGCCAGAGTAGGAACCCGGGTAGAATCCAGCTCCCCCACAAAAGAAGGTTTGCCTTCATTGTGGCAGGGTCCTGACCCCTCCAGGTGAACTGAGTGGGTTTTCTCAGCCTGGACCGTGGAGTCAGTTCCCAAGTGACTGGATCCGCCATGGGGGGTTGTGGGTTCCGTATCAGCGGGTGGTTTTAATCCCTATGAGTCTTTGTCCCCCTGAGTGCCTTCAAGGACTGGGTGTTCTTCAGTACTATCACAAGGCAATGAAGTGTTGAGGTCCCCCTTCTCACCAGGGTTGTACTGCCCTGACAAGGATTTAGAGACCATTTCTCCCTGAGATCCTGAGTGTGATTGCTCAGGACCGTAAACGGGAAGTGGGATGTTGAGGCCCACCTTTCCACCAAGGTTGTGCTGCCCTGATGAAGATTTAGGGGCCGGTACTCCCTGAGACTCTGAGTGTGATTTCTCAGAGCCATGCGCGGGATGTGATTGGGTGTGGGTCCCCTTCCCAGCAGAGTGGTGCTGCTCTACTGAGGCTTCAGGACCCTGTACTCCCTCAGGCAAAGATTGTGATTTATTAATGCCTTCATCGGGATGTGAGAGGGTGAAGGTTCCAGACCCCACTGACTTGTGTATGTCAGTAGAGCCATGAGGAAAGGGTTTGCCCGAGGACACTGAGGATGATTTCTCAGTGCCCTCCATTGGCGTTTGTTTTATGGTCAAGAGGGTCTCAGTGATGGGTATCTCAGAGGTCTTGGCCATAGTTTTCCTTTCTTTAGGCTTTGAGGCAGCAGTCTCAGTGGCGAGTGGTTTGGGTTTAACCACCTTACTGGACCCTGCCTTCTTCTTCTTCTCCTTCTTTGTAGGAGAAGGCACTGGTGAGACAGCTTCTGTCCCCTGAATAACCGCTAGCATGTAGGTGGTCAGGGGGACTGGTGTTACCTCAGTAAGGTTTCTAGAATAGTTAGCCTCGTGTAAGACATCAAGCTTTGAACCTTCAACGTTAGGTCTAACATATTCAGAGCCTAGTAGTTCCTGAAGCACATAGAAAATGAATCTAGGGTAAGACATGTATCTTTGCCTAGACTTCCCTGATAGCTTGGCTACGAGGTCTTTGAAGATTATCTCTCCAATATCAATTTTTCTACCCTCCAGGAGGCTGAACATAATCATTTGTTGTGATGTGTTCAATTGCTCCGTGGAGGATTTATTGCCTCCAAGGACCTGAATGAAAAAGGTCATCAGGATCCTCCAGACAGCAGGGAACCAAGTCTTAATTATTGGTACTTTGGCCAATAATGTTCCTGGGGCCACATCAGGTTGTTTGGGGTCATGTGGCCCTAGTAAAAGCAATTCGGCTTTTACTTCTTGGTCAGTGGGGTGAGAGTCAAAGTTCTCAGTGAAATTAAGGCCTGTGGCCTTAATAAAGGTTGGGTAATCTAGGGAGAGGGTCCTTCTCCCATTCATCACTGAGAACGTGATTATGGACTCTTTGGTGTCCTCAGGGCTAGTTGCCACTGCTGTACACCAAAATTCCCTCAGATAGTCATGATATATGACTGAGGGGGTCTTTGTAAACGCCGTAGCAAGAAAGCAGTTTTGTAGATACTTAACCACATTCTTGTACGCCCAAAATTTTTTGGGGTAGGCAAAGTTTCCTACAACGTTATTCTTGGTCATGTCCACGCCCTCCATTGTGAATTCCACATTTGGGGCGAGGGTGATAGCTTTAGAAGCTGCCATTTTTGTTTGGAAGGTCTGGGTTGAAAAGATGGTCTGGATTTCTAAAGACTGAGAACACACACACAATATTTGTTTTGAAAGAAAAGGGCAAGAGTTTTGCTTAAGATTTCTAAAAAACGTGTGTGTGTTATTTTGTTTGGAGGTATTTATAGGGAAGTGGAGAGGAGGGTGGTTTAGGCATTAAGCGAATTATTCTCAAAATTTTGAAAACCGTTTCGTATAAAACGTTTGGGATCCGCATTAAATGCCACCACTCCACTTTCTCGGGTTTTGCGCAACAGTCGAGGTGAACAGTTGTGCTGTCTGCAAAAAGTGTAATTTGCAGAGTTTTGATCATCACATAATTTTATGTGAGAGAGAAGGCATTAAATGCCAAGTGGGTAAGTGGGGGCCCATGAGGTGTATGCCAGAAGGCAAAGGAACATATATTCCTATATTAAATAAGAATTCAGTTACCAACCTCAGACATTTACTAACTAGATACTTAGAGCATTTAAGTTAGCATTGAATGTCATTTTGAGGGCCCTGAATGAATTTTCATTCAGTCTTTGGGTTTCAGGGAAGGTTGTTCAGTGATCTTTGTTCACTGAGAGATACATTGAGTCAGGGACCTGAGGTTTTAAGAATTTACACTTGGTTGGATGGATTCAATCAGTGAACTGATTCTCTATATCCAACATTCCTAATTCAGCTTTCAGTCTTGTGAAAGTTGGTTCATCCAATGGTTTGGTGAAAATATCAGCTAGCTGATATTCAGTAGGAATGAAGTGTAATTCAATGTCACCATTCATGACATGATCCCTGATGAAGTGATATCTGATATCAATGTGTTTTGTTCTATGATGAAGAACAGGGTTGTTTGAGATGGAAATTGCACTTGTGTTATCACAAAAGATGGGAACCATCTTGTAATGGATTCCATAGTCACTGAGTTGACTTTTCATCTATAGTACATTTGCACAACAAATGGCTGCTGTAACATATTCAGCTTCTGCTGAGGACATGGCAACTGATTGTTGCTTCTTAGCACTCCAACAGACTAATTTTCCACCAAGGAATTGGCAGGAGCCTGAGGTGCTTTTTCTGTCCATGTTGCATCCAGCATAGTCAGAGTCTGAGTATCCTTTAAGATCAAAGCCTGAGCACTTTGTATATTATAATCCAAGGCTTGGTGTACCTTTTAGGTACCTGAGGATCCTTTTCACAGCAGTGAGATGTGATTCTCTTGGGTCAGATTGATATCTGGCACACAAACATACTGAGAATTGGATGTCAGGCCTTGATGCAAGTAGATACATCAGTGACCCAATCATTCCTCTGAATTGAGTTTGATTGACTGGTTTTCCAGCAAGGTCAGGACCGAGGTTGTTTGGAGGAACCATGGGAGTTTTCACTGATGCACAATCACTGAGCTCATACTTTTTCAGTAAGCTTCTAGTGTACTTCTCTTGACTGATAGAGGTTCCCTTGTCAGTCTACTTGATTTGCAGTCTAAGGAAGTAGGTCAGTTCACCCATCATGCTCATTTCAAATTTCTTTGCCTTCAGTTTTTCAAACTGTTTGCAAATTTTATAACTTGTTGAGCCAAAGATGATGTCATCCACATACACTTGAACAAGGATGACATCTTCATTTGTCCTATAGATAAACAATGTGTTGTCTATCTTTCCTCTGACAAATTTGTTTTGGATGAGGAAGGCTGAGAGAGCTTCATACCATGCCCTGGGAGCTTGTTTCAGTCCATAAAGGGCTTTATCAAGCTTGCAGACATAGTCAGGAAACTCACTGCTTTCAAATCCAGGAGGTTGTTGAATATAAACTTCTTCTTTCAGTGAACCATTTAAGAATGCACTTTTAACATCTATTTGGTATACTTTGAAGTTCATGTATGTTGCAAATGCAAGGAAGATCCTGATGGCTTTCATCCTTGCTACTGGTGCAAATGTTTCTTCATAGTCAATGCCTTCTTGCTGATTGTAGCCTTTGGCAACAAGTCTGGCCTTGTTTTTGATGACTATGCCATTTTCATCAGATTTGTTTTTGAACACCCATTTCATTCCAATGACTGAAACACTTTTAGGACATTTGACCAAGGTCATTACCTTGTTTATGTCAAATTGTTCTAGTTCATCATGCATGGCCTGAACCCAACTAGGATGTGTAAGTGCTTCTTTGACACTTTTGGGTTCAATGGTGGAAATGAAATCCACAAATAGGCATTCATTGGCTGAGGCTGCCCTTAGTTTAGCAGCCATGCTTCTAGTGAGCATGCCTTCAGTGGGCTCTCCAATTATATTGACAAGTTCTATATCCTGAGACCTAGTCCAACTACCCTGAGGTATTGGATACTGATTAGAACTTGTGGAGGCCTGATTGGGTGGAGGTGTAGGTTCTGGTGCAGACACTTGATGATCTTCAGGATCTTGAGTGTCTGTCTGGGTTGGCTGATCACTGAGATTGTTTGGTTCCTGACCATTTTGTTCAGACTAATTGATTGCATCAGTACTTATTTGTGCTTCAACAAACTCAGTAATGGTTGGGTAAGGAAGGTTGTGAGGGACAATGTGGTAGGAGATATCAACATTTGCTTGATACTGAGTGGAAGGATTGCTATCAGGATGATATTCATCTGGAAGATATCTTGATGAGTCATCAATTCCTATCTCTTCCACTGAGGTATTTGAGAACCTGATTGCTTCAGTGCTCTCATCAAAGGTAACATGAAATGTTTCCTCAGTTTGCTGTCTCCTAGTATTGAACACCCTGAAGGCCTTTGAGACAAGAGAGTATCTGATGCGTTCGCACAAGGTTTTAAATTTATAAACAAGAATTACCGATTAACTAGGAACAAATTCGGGCAAGTATACCCTAGTCATATGTAGTGTAGGGGTTGGTAAGTCAAGGTCATCCCAAGAGACTTGGTTGCACTCAAGTGTCGTTTGTTTGTTTAATCAAGTAACAAGTTGATGGTTATGATTGTCACGGATCAAACCAACAAGAAAACCAATATAAGAACAATCACACAAAGAACATACATGTTTGGACAAATGATCACATGGATATTAGGTTGGTTAGTTTTGAAAACATATTATCAAAGGTAATCCTTACGACCTCTTAGAACCAATAATAATTTAGTGTTTTATAAATCAAATATGTATAAGCCTCAATCAAATGGTCATGTCATGAGCCTTATGCCTATAACAAGAAAGAATCCTTTCGAACCTTAAACTTTAATGTTATTAATTCGCGAAGTTCCATTTACTTGAAAAATGATTAGAACACATATTCAAAAGATGCCTTTCGACCCTTAATCCAAATTAAACCTTTACTTGTTATGTGTATTAAGTTTCTCATACAATCGTCACAAAGTACAAGACCAAAACATTCGTCGACTAATGAATTGAAATCAACCACTATTGAGAACCCTTTCGACATTTAGACTCAACAATGATTAATCAAAACAATAAAGAAGACAAGTTCCAACTTAACCAAATATGATGTCTTTCATCATAAACCAAACAAACACTAATTATTCCAAAACATCCTTTTATCACAAGTTATCATATGAACCAAACAAGTATTAAGACATCATTCACAAAATAAAGCTCATAAGAATAATCACATCATCAACACAATCATAAAACCAAACATGCTCAATATTAAAAGAGAAGATACCAAAGTTCATAAGATGAAATACAAAGTCCTAGGATTCCCACATGAATCCTCTATTGTTCCATAGCCAATTACCAAGCCAACCCCCCAACACCTCTGGAAAAGGGTGAGGGGTGCTTAAGATATATAGTTTTTAGAGTTTACATGAGAGTTATATGATAGATATGAGATTGGTGTTAAGAGTTATTCACAAAATGGCGAAAATGGGTGTATATAAGCTTATGAGAGAGCCTTGGCTAAACTTCTCCTCCAAGTGTCATAAAAATGACAGGAAATTGAGTTATTAGGGGGACATGATCGGACATGGGGTGTAATGATACTTAAATAAGCATTAAAAATAACTTGGAGTGGTCAGTTGGGTCCAACCGATCGGATGCGGGGCCATACCAATCGGTTGGAGCTCTCGTTGTTGACAAGTTGGCTCCATCCGAATCGGAAGCTATCTCCATCCGATCGGATGGAGCCTTCTGACCAGAAATGATAACCCAAAGTTGTATATCTTTCTCTTAGCTTTCCGTGGCCGCTTGAATCAACTAAATCCGAGTTCGTACGCTCAAGTTATGGCCAAAATGGTGGAGGTGTGTCGGGAACAACGAGTCTTTCATTATTTCTTCGTTTTAGCCTCTTTTCTTCATTTCTTTTCTCGGTTTCCTTCTTGTGCTTTATTCTTGAGTCTTAGGAGTGACAAATTCATGACTTTATCTTCTCGAATATACTCCAAGAGACTTTCATTTGTCGGGAATTCTTCGTACATGCATAAATCTTCGTTTATTGATCGTTTCTTCGCCTTTTTCTTGGTTTTCTTTGTCGTGAGCTTCCATGAACCTAAAATAGAAATTATACTTCATTAAGTACCATAAGTTCATAAAATTAACCAAAATATATGCATAAAATCCACGATAACGCTCCTAAAAACATGTACAATTTGAGCGTTATCAAATTCCCCCACACTTGAACTTTGCTTGCCCTCAAGCAAATCTAGAAAAAGAAAAATCGAAATTCATACCTAAATGACAAAATGAAAAGAAAATTTTAAAAATTTTGAATTTTTTTTGTTTTATTTTTAAATATCTTTGGTTTTTTTTTTATATACTTTTTTATAAAAGAGAAAATGAGCGCAAACTCCCCCACACTTAAGGGTTTGCTTGCCCTCAAGCAAATATTAAGAAAAATAGATCCCACATGGTGCATGAAAAATGATTATAAAAGTTATGATGCAAATCTACCAAGTACAAGTACAAGATACGATTCATCATTTTTAAGCGTTATGGTGAAAAACCGAGATGTATGACAATACCCATAGATTTTCTTGCTTGAGTAACATTTCTAAATACCTCACGAAAAAGAAACGAAGTATAATTCACTCAATCACTCATTTATTTAGGTAGTGGAGTATATATAAGAGAAATCACACTCATTGCTCAGTCATGATCCGTTTATTACCATAGGCTTGTACAAGAAACAAAACTCCACCGACGTGGCGTAAGCGCCAAGTGTAAACATCTAAAGAGGTCTTTTATTTGGTTTGTAATGTACAAGCTTCGAGGTTGTACCAGGCTTATGTTTAAATATCTCATACAAGAACATATTAGATCGCTAGTGCGAATTTTTGATTTACTCGAACAATGGATGGTCACTAGGGCATATCTTGGATTGCTGGCGCGCTATTCACATAGCGGATGGTCACTAAAATACACACTAGATCGCTGGCGCGTCATTCGATCACTCAAAAACCGGATGGTCACTAAAATATTAATGCACTACATATTTTCACAAAGCCATCACTATATCCGGATGCTCGAAAGCTAACAACGAATAAAGTAATTTGGTAAGAGTAGGGATAAGGCATGGGGGTATTTATGAAATTGGTTTTAAAAGAAAAATAAAGTCAAGTCTAAGTCCCATTTTTGCTAGTTACCGAACAAACTGCAAACCCGTAAATGATTATAGTTAACAACTTCCTCTTCTTTGAACTTTCCTATATCGATACATCGATTCGCCATAACAATATTCTTCATACTTAGCACATTGGCTAACAACATATCACATAACTTTCTTTCTTCATCTTCATATATAGCACATTGACTATAATTGTCATCACATTTTTTTTCTTTTTTTTTTTTCAGATGACTTATTCATTTTTTTTTCACATTTTTTTTTCAACACCTCTCTTTCATACATCACATCTCCCCCACACTTCGCATAAGCATACACCACAAAAATACAAATAAGAAGTTGGCCACCTTCATCTTTGTCGGAATGGCACACACGAATGGCAAAGTGTGGCTAACTAATAATGATCACAAACAATCCAACAACCAAGCAACTAGCAACCCACCGTTTAGACTTTGACAAGGGGTAAGGCTAAGGTTTAAAGTGTAAAATATTTTTTTGTTTTTCTGGATTTAATCAAAAGTGAAAAGGATGGTTCAGAGGGTGTAACTAAGGGTATCTAGCGTTAAAGATAAACGCTAACAAATGAGTTCCAAATACGAGGTTAACTAACCGATGTGGTTAGCAAAAATTATTTTGTAAACGGATGGCCATTTGGTGTTATTCCTAAGGATGCCTCTTTATCACACGAATACACTTATATCACACGAATGTGATCTTACTGCGGTCTGGTAATGATTTACAAGTACAAGTTCTAGAATAAATAAAATCACCGGCACACTCATAGCAAAAGATCCAAGCATAAAAGATGTATGCTATATATATATAACAGGCTCAAATCCTCACAATTTAGTGGAAAGGGCTATAATATGCGCTAGCAAATGTTATCGATCCCAGAATGGATTGCAATATTAATCGGGACACATCTCGAATTTTTCAAAATTACAGATTTCGCCAGTGGATTGATCCAGTTATTCTAATATATTATCCTAAAAGCGTGAAAACAATTAGATCACAAGGGCAAACAAGTATACAAAATTTTAAATTGGCCCCAAAAATTATAAATTTGAAAAGTAGTTTCGTTTTTTCTATTTACTTCCCCCACACTTAAGTTAAGCATTGTCTAAAATGTAATAAAAATTAACTTCAAAGCATGTAAAATTGGAAAAATAAACAAATAAATAGTCCAAGAGAAACAAAACTTCCCGGGCCAAGAAATCGCGATCGAACTCCATATGATAAGGTGCTAAGCAAATGCTAGCATAAGCTTATGAGATCAATTGATTTCTCATTCAACAAAACATCTCCACACCAAGTATAATATCTCTAATAATCCAATCTCCAAGAGCTTATTAAATCTGCAAAAATAAACTAAACTACCAAAAAAACGCGTAAAATTCTAAAACTCACTTTCGTAGGCATCATAGTTGCATTTAGCGTATGCAACAAGCCTTTTAAACCCCTCGGTGGCCCGAGTGGACGAGTGAAGTCTCGTGAGGGTTTCCAGTGAACATACCCACAAAGTTCAAAACATTTTTATTTTTAAAACAAGTACTTATTTATTCACAACGTACTAAATTAACAAAATTTAAAATGCAAAAACCAAATTTAAGTAGAATAAAAGAAATGATGCTCTTGCAAAAACCAAAAGACATTTAAACTTATTCGATCTAAACACAAACACACAAGAACAAAATACGAAAAATGAAAATAACATTTTTTTTTTTTTTTTTTTTTTTTTTTTTTTTTTTTTTTTTTTTTACAAAGAAAACAAGTTTTACTTAAAACTTTTTATTGATAAAATAAAACAGGAACGCATAACGTAACGAACACGAAAATAAACACAAGTAAAACACATAAACACATATGTACTAGAAGAACATCAAGAACATAATACGACACTTAAAACAAAAATAAGCAAATAAAAGCACGATCACAGAAAATGACAAGCACATAGACGCAAGCAAACATAATTAATCATGTAACACAAATCAAAACAAAACAATCTAAAACAAGATAGTCTTATTCAAAATTAATATGAAACTAATCCGAACAAGAAGAATACGAACAAATAACACAGAGACATGCAAGAGATCACATAACATATAAAATATAAAACTCATAAAACAAGAAGAACAAAAACTAAGACAAAAAATGGGACAGAAGCCTCCAACCGAATCGGTTACGGGTGGTGACCGATCGGTTGAGATGGTTTGGGTGGTTTTTTCGCAAACACTTTCGAGCAAACTTATGAAGCAAACATTGAAATGAGTATTTTTAGAAAACATGAAACGAAATTTTAATGATGTTGGGATTTCGTTTAAGCAATTATGAGAAATGAGAAAAAAAAATTTTAGACAAAGAGCAAGAGAGGCAATTAAGCAATCATCATGAGAAAACAAGCAAGCAAGCAATCAAACAAAAACAAAGAAACAATCATTTATGAGCAAGGGCAATATAGCATTTGAACAAATTAACAAACAAGCAATCGATCAATATAACAAGCAAACGAACAATCTGTCAAACAAGAAGACAATCAAACGAACAAACAAGTGCAAAACAAGTCCCCGGCAGCGGCGCCAAAAACTTGATGGTGACGGTGCCGGATCATAAGAACGAAACAAGCAATTCAACAAGAACTCAATTAAAACAAACAATCAAAGAAACACGCAAGATCAACAAGCAAACAAACAAGAGAATGTAAAACCAAATCCCCGGAAGCGGCGCCAAAAACTTGATGCGTTCGCACGAGGTTTTAAATTTATAAACAAGAATTACCGATTAACTAGGAACACATTCGGGCAAGTATACCCTAGTCAAATGTAGTATAGGGGTTGGTAAGTCAAGGTCGTCCCAAGAGACTTGGTTGCACTCAAGTGTCGTTTGTTTGTTTAAGCAAGTAACAAGTTGATGGTTATGATTGTCACAGATCAAACCAACGAGAAAAGCAATATAAGAACAATCACACAAAGAACATAAATGTTTGGACAAATGATCACATGGATATTAGGTTGGTTAGTTTGGAAAACATATTATCAAAGGTAATCCTTACGATCTCTTAGAACCTATAATAATTTAGTGTTTTATAAATCAAATATGTATAAGCCTCAATCAAATGGTCATGTCATGAGCCTTATGCCTATAACAAGAAAGAATCCTTTCGAACCTTAAACTTTAATGTTATTAATTCGTGAAGTTCCATTTACTTGAAAAATGATTAGAACACATATTCAAAAGATGCCTTTCGACCCTTAATCCAAATTAAATCTTTACTTGTTATGTTTATTAAGTTTCTCATACAATTGTCACAAAGTACAAGACCAAAACATTCGTCGACTAATGAATTGAAATCAACCACTACTGAGAACCCTTTCGACATTTAGACTCAACAATGATTAATCAAAACAATAAACAAGACAAGATCTAATTTAACCAAATATGATGTCTTTCATCATAAACCAAACAAACACTAATTATTCCCAAACATCCTTTTATCACAAGTTATCATATGAACCAAACAAGTATTAAGATATCATTCACAAAACAAAGCACATAAGAATAATCACATCATCAACACAATCATAAAACCAAACATGCTTAATATTAAAAGAGAATATACCAAAGTTCATAAGATGAAATACAAAGTCCTAGGATTCCCACATGAATCCTTCATTGTTCCATAGCCAATTACCAAGCCAACCCCCCAACACCTCTGGAAAAGGGTGAGGGGTGGTTAAGAGAGATAGTTTTTAGAGTTTACATGAGAGTTATATGATAGATATGAGATTGGTGTTAAGAGTTATTCACAAAATGGCAAAAATGGGTGTATATAAGCTTATGAGAGAGCCTTGGCTAAACTTCTCCTCTAAGTGTCATAAAAATGACAGGAAATTGAGTTATTAGGGGGACATGATCGGACATGGGGCTTAATGATACTTAAATAAGCATTAAAAATAACTTGGAGTGGTCAGTTTGGTCCAACCGATCGGATGCGGGGCCATACCGATCGGTTGGAGCTCTCGTTGTTGACAAGTTGGCTCCATCCGAATCGGAAGCTATCTCCATCCGATCGGATGGAGCCTTCTGACCAGAAATGATAACCTAAAGTTGTAGATCTTTCTCTTAGCTTTCTGTGGCCGCTTGAATCAACTAAATCCGAGTTCGTATGCTCAAGTTATGGCCAAAATGGTGGAGGTGTGTCGGGAACAACGAGTCTTTCATTATTTCTTCGTTTTAGCTTCTTTTCTTCATTTCTTTTCTCGTTTTCCTTCTTGTTCTTTATTCTTGAGTCTTTGGAGTGACAACTTCATGACTTTATCTTCTCGAATATACTCTAAGAGACTTTCATTTGTCGGGAATTCTTCGTACATGCATAAATCTTCGTTTATTGATCGTTTCTTCGCCTTTTTCTTGGTTTTCTTTGTGGTGAGCTTCCATGAACCTAAAATAGAAATTATACTTCATTAAGTACCATAAGTTCATAAAAGTAACCAAAATATATGCATAAAATCCACAATAACGCTCCTAAAAAACATGTATAATTTGAGCATTATCTGTATCCTAGGAAGTATCCATCATCAGCTTTGGCATCAGATTTCCCTAAGTGATCCCTGTGATTATGAATAAACACAGGGCACCCAAAGACATGAAAGTAGCTGATGTCAGGGATCCTTCCCTTGAATAACTCATATGGGGTTTTGCAATGTCTCTTGAAAATGATGGATCTGTTTTGTGTATAACAGGCAGTTTTGACTGCTTCAGTCCAAATGTGTTTGGAAAGGATTGATCCATTTAACATTGTCCTGGCAGCTTCAATGAGTGTTCTATTTTTTCTTTCAGCAACACCATTTTGTTCAGGGGTGTATGGAGAGGAAAAGTTTTGGGAGATACCTTTCTCATCACAGAAACTTTCAAGTTCATGGTTTCTGAACTCAGTCCCATTGTTAGTCCTAATCTGTTTGACTTTAATGTCATTTTGATTTTCAATGTTCCTGACAAAGGACATGATTGTTTCTGCTGCCTGACTCTTTTTGGTTAGGAAGTAAACCCAAGTATATCTTGAGTATTCATTCACAATGAACAGAGTATACTTCTCATGGTTAATGGATCAAGGACTGATAGGCCCAAAGAGATCCATATGGAGAAGATGAAGGCAGTTCCTGATGGAAAAGTTTGTTTTGGTTCTAAAGGATGCTCTATGATGTTTACCTTTCTCACAGGTAGAGCAAGGTTTATCCTTTGAGAACACAAGAGATGGTAAGCCAAGGACCTTGTTTTGTTTTACAAGATTTTTTATGTTTTTGAAGTTCAGATGGGAGAGTCTCTTATGCCAAAGCCAGTTGAGAGTTTTAGTGGCCTTAGCAAATAGACAAGTTCCATTCTAAGTTAGACTGGACATGTCTAACATATAAACATCTTGCCTTCTTGGTGCAATAAGGAAAACTTCCTTATTTGCATTGAAAATGGTTCCTTGCTTATCATCAAACTGAACTATGTACTTTGCATCACATAGTTGACTGACACTAATCAAATTGTACTTGAGACCATTTACATAAGCTATCCTAGTAAAGACTATACCACTGCAGTTTACTGAACCATAACCTTCAGTGAGACATGATGAATTATCAGCAAATACCACCTTGGGTCCTGGTTCCTCTACATATTTGTGCAGATACTCCTTCACACCAGTCATGCTCTTTGAACATCCACTGTCTAGATGCTAAACTGGCTCCCTGGCATGTCTCTGTACAAATGGTAAACTGAGTTAGTTCTTTCTAGGACCCCTCTTCTTGGAGGGCTTGGCTTTAATAGCCTTCTTAAAAGTAGCAATTGATTCATGGTCAGTGGTTGAGTGGACTGAGCTACCACAGGTTTTCCATTTGATTGCAGAGGTAGACTCAGTGGCCTGAGAGGATGTTTTGGGAATTCCTCTTCTTGTCTGAATGACCTTCTCATGTCCTGAGGTGTCATGAGTGGTGATGAACTCAAATAAGTACATTTTATTACCATCATTTATCCTATTAATTTGACTTGTTTTACTATATTATGTATGAGGATTGATACTTAATCGTTTACTTTTGTAATTCTCAGTTGAAAGCAAGCATTTGGTGAAACTTGGCAATTTTGGACTAATTATGAAGCAAAACATGCACAAAGTGAAGAGTCTACTGAAATGGACAAGATCAAGACTATTCTGCTCCAGATGCGCCGCATCTCACTCATTACATGCGCCGCATCACTATCAAGATCTCACCAGATACGATCCAAGATACAAGAGGACATGCGCCGCATCCAAAGATGAAGATACGCCGCATCTTCTGGCGGTGTAAGAATATTCCTGAATATTATAATCTTAGACCCCACGCGAAGTTAAGTACATGCGCCGCATCTACTTACAAGATGCGCCGCATCTCACCCTCAGACGGTAACTATAAATACCCCAAGACCAGACGAATTCCGTAGCTTTGGTACGACATATAATATAACCGAAGACCGAAGGACAGAAACCTAGGACGAATTCAGTCAAGGTAGCAGCACAAGACACACCTAAATCAAAGATACAAGAGCTGTAAGAAGGTGCTGCATATGTTTAATTCATTAAGTAGTTTTGTTTTATTGTGTTAGTAAACTTTAATTCATCAAGATTGGTGGCTTGTGTAACGTGACAACGGAAAGGTTGCACTCCCTTAAAACTGCTTTCTCATTAATTAAAGTTTATATGTTGATGTCATTGGTGACTTTTATTAGTGCATTGATAACCTCTGTGTCTAGCTGAGCGTTGATCGGGTCGCCATGCCTCTGCCCTCGCCTGTTTATTAGATGCCTATGTATTCTATGGTCTGTAGAAAAGTAGGAGAAAGATAAACGGGATAGTCATAAGTAATCATTAAGGGTTTACTCGCCGATAAGATTAGAACCAACGAGAAAGGACTTAATCTCGGTGCGTTGCATCGAACTATACACTTCATATAACACTAGCAATAAAACAAGTGACAAACTACTTATCATAAGGACAGCCCTCTTATTGTCTCAAGTATTTATCTGTGTACGTGTGTGCTACTTGCTGATTCGTGCCTATTGGTTTAGTTTATTATTTAATTGCAAACAAATCGTGCCAGTCTCTCAGGCTGAACCCCCTTGCGTTAGATTAGATTGTATAGCTAACTTAATATATTAAAATACTGATTAGAATAACTAGATAATACGTTCCACTCTTAGTGATCGACACTCTACTTACCATTATATTCATACTGACCGGGTACACTGCTCGTTAGGTGTGTGTGTTATTGATAAGTCGGCTAAATATAAATTTAAAACTTGAGTAGGCATTAAAACTGCTAAACCGCAACGACACACCAACCACATCAAGTTTTTGGCGCCGCTGCCGGGGAGTGAATTGTTATTATCTGTTAATTTGATTAGTATTTTAATTAGGTTTTTAATTTTTTTCTAACCGCTAATTTTGTTGTGTATTAGTTTAATTTGCATTCATTGTACTATTTTGCATATTTTCTGTTTTTGTGTGCTTTTTGTTTATTTTTATTTGTGTTTATTTTTGTGTGTTTTTATTTGTTTTTATTTTTCGTATTTTTTTTGTTTTCTGCTATCGTTGTACTGAGCTAAATCGAACGATACGGCGCATCTGATTTTTCAGATACGGTGTATTGCGTTCAATTTGTATAAATACAACGCGTTTAATTAATTCGATACGACGCATCTTTTCCCCAAGATACGGCGTATCTGTTTTTAATAAGAAAATTTTTCTAAGCGATAAAGTGATACGACGCATCTTTTCCCCAAGATACGGCGTATCTGTTTTTAATAAAAAAAATTTCTAAACGTTAATGCGATACGACGCATCTGCTTTAGCAGATACGGCGTATCTATTATTTTAATTAAAAACAGTTTGCGAATTATTAAACAGATACGGCGTATCGATTTTTATCGATACGGCACATCTTCTGAATCAAAAATCTTATATTTTGAAACGTAACGAAAATACGGCGCATTAACTTTTGTTAATACGACGCATTTAATTTTTATAAGTATATCGATTTTTGATAATTAATTAACAGATACGGCGCATTCTAATTTCTAAGCGGCGTATCTATTTTCTGAATAAAGTCTGATTAATTTTAACGATTATAAGATACGGCGTATCCAACTTTTTGGATACGGCGCATCGTCTGCAGATATCAGTAACTTTTATTTTTCTTATCTCCGAACGGAAAATACTCTGACCCTTATACCTGGAAACTTTTACTTTGATATCTACCTCTCTTTGATTTTCAGGAACAATGTTCGATATTTTCCCCAACTTGTTCGGAAGACCCCAACGAAATCTTACCATGGAAGAGTTTGCACTACTAATCGCTCAAGCCAATGAAAAAGAACATCATGAAGCAAGAAACTTTATTAATGAATTCAAAGGTAGTCATGAGCTGTTACTAAAGGAACAAAACAACATGATTTATGGATTGGCAATTGAAGTGCACCAATTGTCAACGGTGCTTAACAGGGTTCTTTTGGTAAGGCAAGACTTGAAAGGGATTACTACTAGAGGCGGTAAGTCAACCTTTCAGATCGGAGAGACACCCGAGGATGACGGTACAAACAAGATTTCCCCTGAATCTTTATCACCTGAGCAAGAGCAACCAAAAGAGACTGATCCGGAACCTGTAATCAGAAAAGAACCTTCTGTTGAGCCTAAGCGATCAACACTACCTTTCCCACATAGGGTAAGGAAAGAGAAAGAAGATGCCTATCAAAAGAAATTCCTAGAGAATCTCAAGCAGCTGCAGCTAAGCATACCATTTATGGAAGCCCTGGTGCAAATGCCAAAATATGCTAAATATCTGAAGAGCTTGCTTACAAACAAGTCTAAACTTGAAGAGGCCTGCACAATTACAATGGGGAAAAGGAGCTCAGCTGCATTGCTCAACAAACTTCCGTCTAAAGAAAAAGATCCAGGGAGTTTCACTATTCCTTGTCAAATTAAAAATTTGCATATTGAAAATGCTTTAGCCGACCTAGGAGCTAGTATAAGTCTTATGCCCTCTTCTATGTATGATAAATTAGGTCTTGGTGAACCAAAACCTACTAGGATGTGCTTAGAACTAGCTGATAGGTCCATACAATACCCATTAGGAATAGCTGAAAATATATTAATAAAAGTTGATAAATTTGAATTACCTATCGACTTCGTTATCCTCGATATGCCTGAAAATTCTAGGACTCCTATAATATTAGGACGACCGTTTTTAGCCACTGCTAGGGCCATAATTGATGTTTTTAATAAGAAGATAACTCTTACCATAGGAAAAGATGAGGTTGAGTTTAACATGGAACAATCTATGAGTAAAGATAATTTCGATGACGATGAATGCTATAATATCGATGTTTCTGATGACACGATTAATCAATTTACTCAGAAATTGTTAAAAAGTAATTTACTTGATTCTTTTCTGCTTAAAAATCTTGAAAACACAATTGCTATAGAAGATCAAGTTGTTGAAAACACTATTGATAATGATTTAGCTGCTGACTCTGCTGCATTTAACGCCATGCGGCGCATCGAAAATATCGGTGTGGCGCATCTATCTGATGAAAGCAGGGATATAGTTAAAGAACAAATTTACTCCGCTAGTGCTACTGAAATTGATATTGTTAAACTTGTGCTTAAGGATCTCCCTTCTACTTTGGAGTATGCCTATTTAAATGGAAACACTAATTCGCCCGTTATTATTGCATCTGATTTAACGCCCAAGGAAAAGGAATCACTTTTGCAGGTACTATATAAACGAAGAGGAGCATTAGCGTGGAGTATGTCTGATATTAAGGGAATTAGCCCGTCATTTTGTACGCATAAAATCCTTATGGAGGATGAATTCAAGCCAACTATCCAACCTCAAAGGCGCTTGAATCCAAAAGTCCAAGATGTGGTGAAAAATGAAATTGTGAAATTACTTGACTCCGGACTTATCTACCCAATTTCTGACAGCTCGTGGGTCAGTCCTATCCACGTCGTACCAAAAAAGGGAGGAATGACGGTAGTACTCAATGACGATAATGAACTAATTCCCTCAAGAACTGTTACCGGATGGAGAGTTTGCATCGACTACCGCAAACTCAATGATGCTACGCGAAAAGATCACTTCCCTCTTCCATTTATAGATCAAATGTTGGAAAGACTATCAGGTCATGATTATTATTGTTTTTTAGATGGTTTTTCAGGTTTCTTCCAAATACCAATTGCCCCTGAGGATCAAGAGAAGACGACTTTCACCTGCCCTTATGGAACCTTCGCCTACAGGAGAATGCCGTTCGGACTATGCAACGCCCCTGCTACTTTCCAACGTTGTATGACGGCTATCTTCCATGATATGGTAGAAGACTTTATGGAAGTCTTCATGGACGACTTCTCGGTGTTCGGTAACTCATTTAGTGATTGTCTATTTAAACTTGATAAAATGCTTGCTAGGTGTGAAGAAACTAACCTTGTTCTTAATTGGGAAAAATGTCACTTTATGGTTAGAGAGGGAATTGTGTTAGGACATAAGATTTCTGGGAAAGGTATAGAAGTCGATAAAGCTAAAATTGATGTAATTGCTAAATTACCTTACCCCACTAATGTAAAAGGTGTTAGAAGTTTTTTAGGGCATGCTGGATTTTATCGTAGGTTCATAAAGGATTTTTCAATGATATCTAGGCCTATGACCCAATTATTGCTAAAAGATGCAAAGTTTGATTTTTCTGAAGATTGCAAAAAGGCATTTAATATACTTAAAGAAAAACTAACTTCCGCACCTATTATAATTTCGCCGGATTGGAGTTTGCCTTTTGAACTAATGTGTGATGCTAGTGATTATGCTGTTGGAGCTGTACTTGGTCAAAAGATAGATAAGAAATTTAAGCCAATTTATTATGCTAGCAAAACATTGAATAATGCCCAAGAACACTACACCACCACGGAAAAAGAACTTTTAGCAGTAGTTTTTGCATTCGATAAATTTAGATCATATCTTATATTGTCAAAAACTATGGTTTACACTGACCATTCTGCTTTGAAGTATTTGTTCAATAAACAGGATGCCAAGCCGAGGCTTATTAGGTGGGTTTTATTGCTCCAAGGATTCGATATTGAAATTAAAGATAAAAAGGGTGCCGAGAATCTAGCCGCTGACCACTTATCTAGACTTGAAAACCCTAATATGGAGATGCTTGACGAACGGGAAATAGCCGATGACTTTCCTGATGAACACCTCATGATGGTAGGAATTAAGAGCAATAATAATGGACCATGGTATGCCGACTATATAAACTTTATTGTTGCAAATGAAATTCCAAAAGGGCTAACATCCGATGAGAAAAGAAGGTTTCTAACTCGCGCTAGCGAGTATATTTGGGATGAACCTTATGCCTTTAAATTATGTCCTGACAATATTATACGAAGATGCGTAGATGGTGATGACATCCCAGCAATATTGGCACATTGCCATTCAGGGCCAACGGGGGGACATCACGGTGCAGTCGTCACAAGAAGAAAGATCCTAGATGCGGGATTTTATTGGCCCACTATGTTGGATGATGCAAAAGATTATATAAAAGGATGTGATGCGTGTCAACGATCCGGGAATATAACATCAAGAAACGAAATGCCACAAAATTATATCCATGTGTGTGAAGTTTTCGACATATGGGGATTGGACTTCATGGGACCGTTTCCTGAATCTAAAGGTAATAAATATATTTTGGTTGCTGTTGATTACGTATCAAAATGGGTCGAAGCGCAAGCATTACCAACAAACGACAGCAAGGTAGTACTTAAGTTTCTGCAAAGTTTGTTCTCTAGGTTTGGAATTCCTAAAGCATTGATTAGTGATAGGGGAACACACTTTTGTAATCACCATCTAGGAAGAGCCTTGCAAAAATATGGAGTATATCATAGGGTTTCCACCGCGTACCATCCTCAATCCAATGGGCAAACTGAAGTAACCAATAAAGCTATAAAGCGAATTCTTGAAAAAACGACAGGATATAATCCAAAAGGGTGGTCTGACAAGTTAAATGATGCTTTATGGGCATTCCGTACAGCCTATAAGACACCAACGGGATGCACTCCATTTCGTCTTGTATACGGAAAAGCATGCCACCTACCGGTCGAAATTGAACAAAGTGCATATTGGGCTTTAACTAATTGTAATATGGATATGGAAGCTGCAACGAAGAACCGTTTCATGGAACTTAATGAACTCTATGAACTAAGAGATGAGGCCTACAAAAATACTAAGATCTACAAAGAAAGAACTAAAAGATGGCATGACTCGAGGTTACGTGGAGATAAAACGTTTACTATTGGAGAGAAAGTGCTACTATTTAATTCTAGATTAAAGATGTATCCTGGTAAACTTAAATCAAGATGGACGGGTCCGTTCGTTGTCAAGAAAGTGTATCCATATGGAACTATTGAAATATGCGATAAAAATGGTTATATATTCAAAGTAAACGGGCAACGTGTGAAGAAATACTTTGATAATAAAATTGAGGATAATGAGAACGAGGTGGTGGAATTTGAACCTGACGCATTGGAATGAAGAGCTGAACGTGAGTCTAACTTGAAGACTCTGGAATAAAAACAAGTGCTTACCGGGAGACAACCCGGATTTATCTTTTAATTTTCTGTTTGTGTCGAGTCAGTCAGACCGCCGAGGATACGGCGCATCTCAATCCTGAGATGCGACGCATCTCCTGCAAATGGTCATATCTTACTTTATTTTATTTTTTCTGCATTTTTATTTTTCGAATTTAAAACTTTTTATCAGTTTATTTTAATGCGGCGCATCCCTGGTTAAGGATGCGGCGCATCTTTTATTCTGATCCGTAATTATTCCAGGCTCGATACGGCGTATCTTCTTCCATAAGATACGGCGCATCGACTGACCTGATGATTTTCATTTTTATTTTTATGTTTTATTTTTACCTAACTACTAATGTGTTATGCAAGTTTGAACCTTTCTTACCTTAGATGTGTTTTGAAGCCTTGGTGGTATTATAGATTCCTGCATTTCCTGTGGATACATGATTATGAAGCTTAAACGTTCTAATCCACAAGAAAGATGATTTCTGCTCTTACACTAATGGAGGATCATACCGAGCAAATCTCAGGGGAGTTTTTCTGTTCTAATTCTTTTATTTTCCAGTTTTTAACCTTTAATACAAACAACGAGGACGTTGTTTAACTTAAGTGGGGGGATTGGAGAATTAGAACACTTAACATTTACTTGTCCTAAACTTTTCAAAATATGCTTAAAATGTGCTTAATATATCAAAATATAAAATTTTTAGCATGTTTTTGTTTAAAGTCTAAATTGCATAGCTGCACACATGACGTTATTTTCAAAAATTGTGATTTTTCAAAATTCACAAATCTATGAGTGTGCCGGTGACTTGTAAACTTTAGAACTTGGCTTGTATACTATTCGAGACCACCATAATGAGTATTATTTATATAATTGGAATGACTTGTCTAAATTGGTAAAATTCTAGGATTACACCAAAATAGCCTTTATATGTTATGTGATATTAGCTAACTACACTGGTTAGTTAACCCCCGTATAAACCCTTTTGTTACTCTCATTTTTAATAGGATAAATGATGGTAATAAAATGTACTTATTTGAGTTCATCAAATATCCCCCCACTTGAACTTTACTTGTCCCCAAGTAAACCTTAGATTAAAACTTATGAAAATGTATCCTAAAAGATATTAGGATTTATTTTTATATTTAAGCATGTATTTGTTTTATCATAATCACACAACTAAACACTTAACGAATTAGAAGTAAAATAAAATAATCTGATAAAAGCAAATCTAATCGTTTAACTGTCCAGTCGTGACGAATATTCTATCATAAGCTTGGCAAGTATACACATCTCCACCACTAAAGCTAAGGAATAACAAGTCTAAAGCGGTAAAAAGGGTTTTTAGGCTTAAGGGTTAATTATTCTTATTCACTATCGATCTCAAATTCCAGAAAAGGCGACAAAATCACAAATACATGATCGAATCCATGAACACGATACTTGCAATTGCTCAAATCCTTAACTCGAATAGGCTAAAGATAGGTCCAAACTTCACCAATAATAATATATCAAAAAGGGCGACAAAATCATAAATACATAGCCGAATCCACGACTACGATACTTAAGATTGCTCAAATCCCTAATCTCAATAAATCAAAGGTTTGGTTGGATAAAGAATAGTAAAGGGTATGGATAACATTTGGGATATAAATATAGGTGATGTATGAAATAAATAATCATATTAAACATATAAACGCAGCGGATAAACATCACCACACAACGGATCCATAGTGCCATATGATCAATCAAATATAATAAACACATAAACAAGTGAGATATACCTTTGAAGCGTGATCCGGGAGTCACCTACAATATGTATGTGTCGACTTGTATATGAAACCCCAAGAGATCAATAAGGTTGATCTCTTCTATGTGTATCCACACTACACGTCCTTGATCACCACCCGATGCTAGTCTAAACCCCGCAACAATGAATCTTGGTATAACCTACAATAGATAATATCAAGAGGAGATCAAAACCACAAAACCCTAAAGGGTGTTATGTTTGTGCCGTGAGGATGGAGAGGGGAGAGAGAGAGGAGAGTTTGTTATGGTATTATGATAATTCAATGTCTATTTGATTTGATCAAATCCTTTGATCTTATCAATTACAATCTTACATCAAGGCCCCTTAACAAGTTCCATACTCCCTCTTGAACCTCCCATATGGCCGGCCACATTAAGGGCCCACAATGGGCTTGCCCGTTGTTGGCCCAGTCCAAAAACACTAAGTCTAACTTAGTATTTAATGGCCCGTTATTGATCTCGAGTTACGTAGTCATTTATATATTGTAAATACGATAAATACAATCTATAAAATGGTGTCTCTGTGTATAAGTGTGTGACCCCATAGGCTCACATATGTCTAGCCATATAATTAGTGATTATGACACGAGCATACTCCAACAGCTCCCACTTGCGACGTCATAATAATCAGGTAATTATACTAGCAATGGTTAGCGTCTAGCAACACGCCAAAGCCCCTAGAAATATGTGAGGGTAGTTTCTTAAACTTATCATTTCAGATGGTTTATATGTCATCTATCCTTTTGTTATAGATACCGTGTTGAATATTAGACATGGATCAAAAGTCATTCTAATAGTTCAACTATTATGTTTCTCGATATAGATATTGAACTAGATTACCAAGTGGATTTAAGATTCATCTTAATCCCAGTTGGGTACGGCCATACAAACATCTGTTCAATTCATCGAGGGGCCCAATAGTATCTAACTCCAAAACATGTGGAGGAACAAATCCTGTTTTGACTACACGTGTCATTCACATGCTTCATATCACTCCTGATAATGGCCTTTATAACTACCTTATTCAGGACAGCGTTTAACCATATCAAGGAATGAAATTCCACACATGCAAGACCTGCTTGCATCTCAAGTCTAAGGATAAGAGACAAAACCTCTTGCGAGATTCACTATTGACGACGATCCATGTAGTGAATTCTCGTAGGTTGGGTCAATCCAATGTTCATCCCAATGAACAACATGTGAGTGTGGCAAATAAATCACCAACACGCTCACATTTGTCTTAATTTGATGATACTCCCGTATCGTCAACCGACAATGGATGATTTTAGAATAAATAAATTATTCATGGATTAAACATGCAAATATAGAACACAGTAGTATAAATGAAGACGATCATACCCGGTATATCAATTCATTGTATAATACGACTGCTTACAGTTCCATTATCCGAATACTAAAAACAGATATGCATAAGACTACTCATAGTTCGGGATCCGATGTTCCCACCATGATCGAATCATGTTGTACAAGACAACAAGTAGTCATCTGAGTAAACTTTGAGAATACTTGTTTCAAAACTCATGAAAGGTTTGAATGATGATTGTCCTTTGTATGTGCACATTCAAGTACAAGACGAGTATCACAACAATACACTCCATAGGGTGTTTGAAGCCAGCAAAACACCTACTTTAGATAGTCATCTGAATAGTTTCTCAAACTATAAAGTATTCTTATTCTTTTAATGTATAACGCATTAATGCTCTCAGTCGAGCACATCTAGTCAGCAATGTCATCATTCATGATGACATCCTTCCATGACTAGGGTTGAGTATTATCTCAGTTAAATAAGCATCAGCGTATGCAAACAAAACAGAGCTCCTCAATTATCCGTAAACGTTTGAACATATCTTTGGTCCTATGTAGGTCCATTATTAATGTTCGTTTAACAATTATCTAATGACGTTCACTTAGATATTTGTTGTTATCAACTCATCTTGCATTCATGCAAATGATAAATATATAGTCCAATACTTAATATGAGTTACATGATGAATCCTTCAGTCAAACTTAAGATTTTCAATCATGTGTTCAATCTCATCAAGTAAGATTGATCATTGAGACTCCCCTCAATAACGTGTCATACTGTGTTTAGACTTAATAACCGCTTATGTTTATTCTAATAAACATATATATAACAAGGTTATATGTTTTATTTTATAAATCCCTCAAGAGAAACTTCATTCCAAGCTAAGGATTAAAGTCTAGCTTAGGTGGAATATTGTTTCTAATATGTCAATGACATATGAGATTTAAGAAAATAAATAAAATGCTCCAACTTGCTCTCAGTGTACTTAGGAGTAATCTTATTAATCAAAATCAAGTTAATGATTTTATGATTAACACAAGATCTCTGCTCCTAGATGCATGATCTAATCCACACATGGATTCTTTTATCTTGTATACTTAATAAAGATTACATAGATTCATAAACCCTTTTGATTACTCATCGTCCTCGCAAAGGTAATCAACAAGAAAAGTGTTTTGATATCCTATTGTCATATTTCATATACATGAAATCAGGTATGACAATTAATCGTCTTTATACATTTGATGTTTGTAGCTAGGAAGATTTAATCATAGTCAATTTATTGAGTACGAGTAAACTCCATTTACTACACGTGCATTAAATGTGTGTACAAGTTTGTCCTTTTGAGTCTTCTCATCAAGAAACTCATTCTTAACCTCACAGTCTAACTGATTAGTAAGAGATCAATCAAACTCCACGAGTGATTGTCTTTCAAGGACTGCATCTTAACATTCATAGTTTTGAGCTACTCATCAGATACAATATCTGATAATGCATCTTAGTAGTTAGCAGGTTCACCATGATCCTCTAACTTATGTCCCTCAGCATTGATATAAAAACTATATCATTCAGGTGCAAGAGGTATCCTTGTGGATTTATGAATGAGAGATATCAATCTATGGTATAACATATCCATGTTCAACCTTAGTATGACATTAGCAAGTGTACTCAGAAGGTTGTGTATTTAGTTCTTGAACAACTTCAAGGTCTAAAGGTACTCCCACTTGCTTTTGTATGTAGAGACTAATCTCTAGATACTAAGCATCTTGAGTAACAATAAATTGTTTTCAAGTGGGACATCCAAAATACACCGTTAGTTCTTGACTCTAGTTTGTTAATTACTTACTCTTAAGTAGTTAACAAATTCAGAACTTCAATTAAGACATAATGAGATTCATCCCATGCCATAATACAATGGTGTCTTAAATTTCTTCTGGGTTGGAATCATATTGAGTGTACACATGGCACATCCAATTTCTAACCTTGATAGCTTTGGAGGTAAAACAGTTTAAGTTATCAAAGATCAAACAATATCAACAGTGTTTGATTTTCCATGATGGACATACCATAAAGTTGTGGTATTCCATGAGGACTGACGTTGTGAGACTATCACACAACTCATTAGATGAACTTATACTTTTGGGCTTACATATCTACCAACCAAGTCAAACCAGATGGTATCAATAGTAATTTTAGCCTGTTGCATACTTTACTTCATGTGTATGTTTTGACTAGAAAACATAAACATTTAATATTATACGTCGTAAGTGTACATGTCCTAACAAGAAGACATAACAAATCAACGTCTTACTTTACGTTATAAGTCTTTCAAGAATTAACGGAATTGATGTTTGTGTCTTTACAAGAGACCTAAACATATTCAACTAAAGTAATTACGAGCGCCGACTCTTGGCCTCAATAGTATATTCAAGTTAATTTCATACTTCATGATTATGACTTTACAAGAAAACATAATCATATTTACTAAACAATTCAGTGAATATGTTGAAGTAGCTTTTCATGTTATCTTGATATTAGTTCTAAGTAGGGCAACCTACATTTTATGTGTAGAAGTCCTAGTAGAATCTTAGTTTCTTACCTTTCAGTCAAGAAAAACTATTAGTCATATTGTTATATGTTGTACCTTGCACACAATTGAGATTTCTCCCACTTGTGCATGGCACAACATCATGAGAGTATACAAGCACCACTACGCTCGTGTGTTTGTATGAACAATATGACAATGTCTTAGATAACATATGATTTTTAGTCAAAATCAAAATATAGATATGTAGAACTTTATCGTTTTAATAATGAATCATGCATAATGATTTTATAGATAACATTTCAGGAAGCAACATCAGAAACGCGACAAGTTATCTCATAAAATTTATGCAATGGTTCTTATATAAACTATGACGCTTAACATGTGGAAGGTAATGTTTTATTTCAAGACAATCTGGAAATAAGATGGGCAACTTGCAAGGTAATAAAGCTTACAGATCCCACTGGATTAGACAACATTACATGTGTTTCTTCACCAGTAATATAATCACGTAGCTCCCACTGGATTAGACAACATTACATGTGTTTCGTCACCAGTGGAGAGTGAGCGGCGATTAGATACTTTCCTTCTTTCATTGAATATCTACACATTATTGCTAATGTGAGTCACTTTGACTAGTAAACATGTACTTAGGTATTCAAGGAAGTGCATCAAGTTCTAACATATAGATGATGGGCTAGCCATCATTGATATTTTAACTTGAAAATAGGCATGCATTTCCTCCATACTTGGTCTACTATACCACAAGGGTATGTAGTACCACAGTAGATTTAATGGGTTAAGACAAACTGCTAGGTAATCATGCTAGTAATTGTCTTTACCTCTTTGCGGTTTATTGACTTCCATCTTCTAATTATTTAAACTCATTTTATTTTGGTAGCTATAGAAAACGTGTTCTCTAGTTATCCAAATATCTTATATTTCATCAATGTTTCAAAACCGAAACTAAGGTTATAAAACAATCTTGAAAGAATAAGATGTGTAACCATACTTAACCATTTTGTCTTTTACAAGACATCACGATTTCTAGAGTAGGTGTTCTTTGAGTTATAATTAGAATTAGGGAAACACAAATATTCCTATTCTGGCTTTTCCTCATAAAGAAAAAGGATTGGAACAAATCTCTTTCTTACAAGGAAAGAGCGACTCAGTTTGTACTTTTAACAAGAAAAGAACAAACTTTCGTTTACGGTTGAGTTGCATTAATTCATTAATTGAATTTACAAAGTTCATTTTTAGTATTTTCGATAATTATCCTTTTATAAATTAACTACCCCATGTTTATAATATAAAACAATTAATTTACGAAAAGGCTAAGATCCACATTGTGCTTCTACTATCACATCAGTTGATCTGCTAGCAATAGTAGATTCAATTGGTAGGCGACGATCACCAATTGTATTACATGTACAACTCTTAGATCCTTATGGGACTCATGGCATCTAGTGTCAAACAACTAGTGTCATGTAGGCATGTTTAGTCCCATCTTTGCCTCGGGTCAAGGTCTAACCGCTTAACTCGATTAAGTCATCCAATTTGAAAACGTGTGAGAATATATCTAGGTCTCACGCATAGAGAATAGTCACCTTGGGTTACAATTCAACCTAGGTCCAACGCATAGGCAAAAAGTAATTGCAAGGGTCCTCAAAATTGGACGGCATGACTTAAATTTTGACGGGTAAATATTTTGATGTGGATCAAAAGCGTGTACGAAAGAAGCATGCATTCATTCTTCGTAGCACAAGTTAAAAACTTTTCTTAACTTAAGTCTAATCATTGTTTTAATTTATGTGTGTCAAGTTGTCCATTTCAAGACTAATATATATCCTCTGTGGATTATTATTTAGTTTGGACAATACAAATAAATAAATAAACAAACAATCTCAACCGGTTTAAGTGTTGTTTATATAGAAAACAATGATTTTAAGTTTCAAATCATATTTAAACTTAGTTAAACTAAATCATAAGACTTAGTTCAAAATGGTTTATGTTTTGTTTTAAGTTTTATGAAAACAATTTTCGTTTTTCATGTAGTCACAACCATACAAAAAACAACCAAACAAACATACAACCACAATATGCAAAGCCTCAACCGATGAAAATCCTATGCTTGGTCTTGTGAGCCATCACAAGAACCAAGAGTCAACTAGGGACTTATATCACAACCACATGGAGGGCTCCCACTTGCTCCAAGACAATCATGAGCAAGTAAAAGGCCCATTATGCACTTGAACTTCAGTTTCTGTCAGCCCAGTTTTTCTGTTTTGCAAGGCCAAAAAGCCCAGGAAGATCACCTCCTCATGATTCGGCCCAGTTGACAAAGTTGTAGCCCTATGTCTTGTGGACCTGCACCAAAAATTTTAGAAAAAAATACCATACCAATCAGCAGGTAATCACGTTTTCCCAACAGATGTCCAGCAGTAACTTTCAGTCTACAACTCTTCAATATTCGCCTTTTGCTTCCAAGCTCTTGATTACAGTACATATAAAGTAAAATACAACTAATCTACTTTGTATCTACTGTAAAATGCCGAAACATTGGCAAAACCAAAATTGAAATACATTACAAAAAGTGCCGAAACAATGGCAAACCCCAAAACAAGAAAAACCAACCAACAATCACAATCACAACGCACAAGTGGTCTAGGTTTTCATCGGCTTTGCATATGAACACATAATAATACATTCAAATAAAGATTATTACATGGTGTTGGCTAACTCCATGGACAAACATGCATGTATTTGCCATGGATAACAAAATAAATAACAAGAATTAAATTGTTAGCCAACGAATCGAAGAAATAATTAACAAGAATTAAAACCCCGAATGGTACGCGTGACAAATGGCCATAGACTCATAACCCACTGATATTAGGACCTTCTTAACATCATTTTACCACAGAAAAATAAGCCTCATGGGCTGATTTGAAATCGGGTTAAAAATCTTCCAAAAAAAACACGTTTTTAGGCCATTTTACGGGTACCGATCAAGTAAACAAACAACGTATGCATAACAAATGGCCATAGGATCAAAAAGTCCAGATCTTAAGACCTTAATAAAGTCGACATATTCAGAATATTCAAGCCCTAGGGGCTGTTTTAAAATCACACTTTTAAATCCATTAAAAAACAACGTTTTTAGCCATTTTTACGCATACAAGATGATCATATGACAACATATGATGGCTCGTGATACCACTATAGGTGATGTATGAAATAAATAATCATATTAAACATATAAACGCAGCGGATAAACATCACCACACAACGGATCCATAGTGCCATATGATCAATCAAATATAATAAACACATAAACAAGTGAGATATACCTTTGAAGCGTGATCCGGGAGTCACCTACAATATGTATGTGTCGACTTGTATATGAAACCCCAAGAGATCAATAAGGTTGATCTCTTCTATGTGTATCCACACTACACGTCCTTGATCACCACCCGATGCTAGTCTAAACCCCGCAACAATGAATCTTGGTATAACCTACAATAGATAATATCAAGAGGAGATCAAAACCACAAAACCCTAAAGGGTGTTATGTTTGTGCCGTGAGGATGGAGAGGGGAGAGAGAGAGGAGAGTTTGTTATGGTATTATGATAATTCAATGTCTATTTGATTTGATCAAATCCTTTGATCTTATCAATTACAATCTTACATCAAGGCCCCTTAACAAGTTCCATACTCCCTCTTGAACCTCCCATATGGCCGGCCACATTAAGGGCCCACAATGGGCTTGCCCGTTGTTGGCCCAGTCCAAAAACACTAAGTCTAACTTAGTATTTAATGGCCCGTTATTGATCTCGAGTTACGTAGTCATTTATATATTGTAAATACGATAAATACAATCTATAAAATGGTGTCTCTGTGTATAAGTGTGTGACCCCATAGGCTCACATATGTCTAGCCATATAATTAGTGATTATGACACGAGCATACTCCAACAATAAATTGGTGTAAAAATAAAAATAACAAACAAAACAAATAAATTAAAATCCTAAGTGTGGTTAATCACTATCCCAACCATCCCATGAATAAGACTCATATCATTGAATAACTCACGCTTTAACACTTGAAACACACGCTTTAGGTAGACACGAATTATACTCAACAAGATCTTAATCAAAGAATAAACCTTAGTTGACGTTCCCATAACTGCCAACTCCCATTCAATCCATAAATATATTACAACAATTAGTGGTGATATCGACCACTTACATAACTTTACATCGTTGGTTTAATCAAACATCCAACTCTTTTTCTTTTTCTTTTCTCATTTTTTCGATTTTTTTTTTTTTTTTTTTTTTTTTTTTTTTTTTTTTTTTTTTTTTTTTTGATAACATAAAGATAGATGTGTAAAATTTCACACCATCACTATAATGATAATTCTGGATAATTTTTCCATACTTTTCATACTTCAGAAATAACGGTAATAGTGAAAGTAGTAAACACACGAAAAATAAACTCAAAGATATACAATATTTACTTTCACTCCAATTGCATTGTGCAATTTCCCGACCTAACCATAGATAATGAATTACGCATGCGAACACAAGTAATGTAAGGAAACACACTTCGCCTATAGCAATTAACCAACCACGGATTCTAATCTACAGGGTAGGCTAAGGTGTAAGGGTGTAACGAAACATTTTAAACATAGGTGTAAGAAACGAAAGGAATGGCTCTGAATGTTTTTCTAGGGGTATATTACTCTAAAAATGAGAGTAACAAAAGGGTTTATACGGGGGTTAACTAACCAGTGTAGTTAGCTAATATCACTTTACTTTTGTAATTCTCAGTTGAAAGCAAGCATTTGGTGAAACTTGGTGATTTTGGACTAATTATGGATCAAAACATGCACAAAGTGAAGAGTCTACTGAAATGGACAAGATCAAGACTATTCTGCTCCAGATGCGCCGCATCTCACTCATTACATGCGCCGCATCACTATCAAGATCTCACCAGATACGATCCAAGATACAAGAGGACATGCGCCGCATCCACAGATGAAGATACGCCGCATCTTCTGGCGGTGTACGAATATTCCTGAATATTATAATCTTGGACCCTACGCGAAGTTAAGTACATGCGCCGCATCTACTTACAAGATGCGCCGCATCTCACCCTCAGACGGTAACTATAAATACCCCAAGACCAGACGAATTCCGTAGCTTTGGTACGACATATAATATAACCGAAGACCGAAGGACAGAAACCTAGGACGAATTCAGTCAAGGTAGCAGCACAAGACACACCCAAATCAAAGATACAAGAGCTGTAAGAAGGTGCTGCATATGTTTAATTCATTAAGTAGTTTTGTTTTATTGTGTTAGTAAACTTTAATTCATCAAGATTGGTGGCTTGTGTAACGTGACAACGGAAAGGTTACACTCCCTTAAAACTGCTTTCTCATTAATTAAAGTTTATATGTTGATGTCATTGGTGACTTTTATTAGTGCATTGATAACCTCTGTGTCTAGCTGAGCGTTGATCGGGTCGCCATGCCTCTGCCCTCGCCTGTTTATTAGATGCCTATGTATTCTATGGTCTGTAGAAAAGTAGGAGAAAGATAAACGGGATAGTCATAAGTAATCATTAAGGGTTTACTCGCCGATAAGATTAGAACCAACGAGAAAGGACTTAATCTCGGTGCGTTGCATCGAACTATATACTTCATATAACACTAGCAATAAAACAAGTGACAAACTACTTATCATAAGGACAGCCCTCTTATTGTCTCAAGTATTTATCTGTGTACGTGTGTGCTACTTGCTGATTCGTGCCTATTGGTTTAGTTTATTATTTAATTGCAAACAAATCGTGCCAGTCTCTCAGGCTGAACCCCCTTGCGTTAGATTAGATTGTATAGCTAACTTAATATATTAAAATACTGATTAGAATAACTAGATAATACGTTCCACTCTTAGTGATCGACACTCTACTTACCATTATATTCATACTGACCGGGTACACTGATCGTTAGGTGTGTGTGTTATTGATAAGTCGGCTAAATATAAATTTAAAACTTGAGTAGGCATTGAAACTGCTAAACCGCAATGACACACCAACCACATCAAGTGGGATCACCACATATGTCACAACTTGTGTCCATTAGGCAATCCTCAGGAAGGTGGTCATTGAAGCCACAATGTGAGCAAGGTGCAAAAGGCTTAGCCTTTTGTTTCTGCTTCTGCTTGGAGTCAGAAGGATACTTAAAAGCTTGAGCTTTAAAGTTTGTAGCTTTGGATGTGGTTGTGTATGACAGATGATCAGAAGTTCTGTGATCTTCCTTTTTGCATATCATGCAAAAGAGGATTCTGTAGCAATCATCAGTGGAATGATAGGTAAAATGACACAACTCACATCTCTGCTGAGGTTTGGAGGGTTTTGGTTTGGTGCTTGAGGAAGCTAATTTGGATTCCTTAATCTTACATTGAGGAGTTTTCTCAGAAGATTCAATCTTCTCACTCAGCTTCCTGACAAGCTCAGCCAACTGATCAATTTTTTTGTCAGGGCTTTCAGTTTTTACTTCAAAAGGAACTGAAGTTGTTGAGTCATCAGTATGAACTAAGACTTCAGGGATTTGCCTTTTCAGAATGGTTTTTCCCATTCCTGGCTTCTCCTTTGGAGAATGCTGAGAGTAGACCAATGGTGTAAGGTCTGAGCTTGGTGCAGCTCCCTGAAGGACTTTCAGAGGTGGGAGAGGTGCAAGTGATTCTGATTCAGACTCATTGACTGACTCAGTACTACTGGGTTGGTCAGTGAGTCCAAGCATATTTTTCAGAGCCTGACTTTCAGGAAGCAAGATTTTCCCAGTCTCAAAGTTTGGTAACTTACTGACTGGGTTGTCCCTGACAATCCAGTCATTTGACTTGGGTTCCATTTCCTGCTCAAAAGATATGCCAGCTGGAAGAAAAGCCTTTTCACTCTCACTGGGGGTTTTAGTGAGTTGGTCTATTCCTCTAACTTTCTTGTTTTTACTAGGAATTAGACTTACAGTTTCATAGACTTTGGGGTTCTTTTTAGTCCAGCTTTGTATGACAGCCTTTTCTTTGTTAAGTTCATTTTGAAGAGCTTGATTTTGTTTCAAAATCTCAGTGTTATGAATTTGTAGTGTAACAGCTTCTAACTTGGTCTGTTTTAATACAAGCAATTCATCTCTACACTTATTCAATTCTAACACAAGATTATTATATTTTGAAAGCAAATTAAGCCTTTGTTCTTCTATAAACTTAAGATCTACACTAATGTAATTCATATAAGACTGCCAATCAGAATCATCATCCATTGAAAGTAAAATATTTACCTTTTTCATGGTTATGTTGACCCATTCTCCATTTCTAGCATGGCTCTTTCCAACAGCCATCTGATCACCATCTGAAAGTGCCATCAGTGCACTCACATGAACTTATTCATCATTAGAGACTTCTTCTTCATCCCAGTCAAAGGCTTCAGCTACAAGAACCTTGTTCTTTGCTCGAACAGGTTTGGAAGGTTGAGCAGCCTGAGAAACTGAGGGAGTGGCCTCAAGAAGAGCAAGTTTTGCCTTGGCTTTCCTATATTTAGCCTCAAAGTCTTTTTGACCATTTTGAAAATGTTGAGAGGACTGAAACATTTTAGGTTGAAACTTGCTAGCTCCTGAAGAAGAACTGTTTCCAGAAAATTTATAAGAGGGTTCTGAGGTTATTTTTAAATAACAGTCTTTAGCAAAATGACCCTTTTTACCACATTTAAAACATTCAGTGGTCTCATTTGCTTTAGCTTTTGAAAAGTTTGACTGATTTCTTTTGATAAAACATTTTGAGTTAGCAAGGAGTGCCCTTTCCTAAAATTCCAAATGTAAGTCATTTAGGTACTCCTCACTAGTTCTATCATCAACCTCATCATCAGAATCCTCTTGAAAATCCTACACAACACCATTAGTATAAAAGGCAGTTGATATGGGTGAGGAAGTCAGGGCCTTTTTGGTCTCAAGAGCTTTCTTTGAGTCTGGGTATCTCCTTGAGATTAAGTTGTCTTCATAGACAAACTTCCCATAGATCTCAGGGAGCTCAAGGGTCTGAATGTGATTTGCATTCCTGAGGCCTTGAGAGAAGTTTAGCCACTTCTCAGGGAGACTGTTGACAAAGCCAACATTTATCCCATGCTTAGACAATACTACACCATCATTTGACAATTCATTTATCAAGGTCTTGTACCTGGTGTATGTCTGAGAGAGACTTTCAGAGTCCTTTGCCCTGAAAGTGTTATACTCAAGTTTCAGGTCCATGATCCTGTTTTCCTTGGTGTCTCAGGGACCTTCGAAGCTATGAACCAAGTCAAGCCAAGTTTGTTTAGCTGATGTACAATTAATGACTGATTCCATTACATCGTCAAGAAGACAAGATATAATTATGCTTCTCAGGCGTTGGTCTTGATTGACCACCCTTCTCTCATCAATAGTCCACTGAGCTTCAGGTTTGATTAACCCCTCAGCAGTCTTTGGGACATAGGGACCTTCATTGATACAAGTGATATAGTATGGTTCCATACCAGTCAAGTAGCAAAGCATGCGCTTTTTCCACTTGCTAAATTTTCTAGCTTCGAGTCTAGGAGCAACAACTGAATAGCTTCCTCCCTTTTTATCGACAAGCTGGGGCACATTGATATCAGCCATAGTAGGATCTTGGTTTTAAAAACCTTGAGCACTCTTAGTTTTGAAAAGATTTTATAAACCAGAGGCTCTGATACCACTTGTTGTTCCCGTTACACAAGTAGAAATAACTACAAAGTTAGTCTAATTATGTTCCATGACTGATATAATGTATTGATTAATTTTAACAAATAAGTATTACGTAAAGATAAAAACACAAGTTTTTCAACGTTTAAATTCTTATTAGAAATTAATCAAAAGAATCTATTACCCAAGTGTTTTGCGGAATAAACACTTGGGATTGAATAGACAAGGTATGGTGTTCTCCTCACTAAACTCAAGTTATTCTTGAGTGACAACAATAAAGACCCACTGAGCTATCTCAGGGATGTGGTTGCTCTTTGGAGGAGAAAAGTGGTTTTGTGAAAGTCTAAGCTTTTAATGCACAAAACTTAATCCACTTTTCTCCCAATCTATCCTATTTATACACAAGTATAAAAGAGCACCCGTGACTTAAAGTACAAAAGGAATAACATAGTTAGTCTGACGAAAGCACAACAGTCTTTTTTCAGTTCCAAGAATCCATTTTGGGAATGGCTTAAAAGTGCTTTCCGAATGTCAGTGATAACACTTCTCATCTTTAAGCCATATAAGGAAAGTTTGACTTTGGCGGCGATAAGACCCCTCCTTATCTTTTCAAACTCTTCCTGCTCAATCCCGCCTTTCTTTCAGACTTCAGATTCTTCAGTCCAGGTCTTCAGTCATCAATCATTGTTGTTGAGGAGACTGGGGGTTCAGTGAGCTCTTGTCAGTACTCACTGAACCCATCATCTTCTTCTTTGGCTTAAGTCCTACTCAGGGAGTTCCGCCTTCCTGAGTGGTGAATCCTTCTTCTTGAACTCACCTTAAGCATCCTGAAGATGACTCACTGAGTGACTGTTCACTTAGTGACTTGACTTGTTCTTGGTTGATTAACACTTGGCTTAATTTGTATTCAAATCCTATTTTCAAGATGCTTGGGTACTGACGGTCCCAACAGATAGTCATCTCCTTTGTCACTTAATATTAGCGGCCACACAATCAACTGAATACATAAGAACCATATAATTACAATCAGACAGCAGATGGACAATATGCATGCTTCCAATGACACTGCTAGCACTTAAGAAGCTAGTGAAAGTGCAGAAACAATGACAAGAACTATTAAACAATTTGGTGCCGTGGACTTGTGGGTGCTCCATATTCCATATTTAATCCCTAAATAAAGGTATAACCAGTTTAATGTCAACAAGCACATACACTAAAGCAAATGCCACTAACATCCTTCAATTATTCTCATGCTAAAAAAAGACCTTGATGTATTAGCTAATAACATACGAGACGTTAAGGATTTTATCATGGTAAACCCAGGTACATGCTTGTTCCTAATCAGAAGTCCTAAAGTAACCGGATGGACTCATACCTCAACAGCAAAATACCCTACAACAAACTGAGCCTCACAACAATAAACAAATTTCTGAAATGGCGAAACCAGATAATTACTTGAGGATTGGCAAGACTTCAACTATAATAATATATGATGCGTTGTGTATGTTGGAGTGAAGTTTTGGCAGTTTTAATGCCTACTCAAGTTTTAAATTTATATTTAGCCGACTTATCAATAACACACACACTTAACGAGCAGTGTACCCGGTCAGTATGAATATAATGGTAAGTAGAGTGTCGATCACTAAGAGTGGAACGTATTATCTCGTTATTCTAATCAGTATTTTAATATTCTAACGCAAAGGGGGGTCAGCCTGAGAGACTGGCACGATTTGGTTGCAATTAAATAATAAACTAAACTAATAGGCACGAATCAGCAAGTAGCACACACGTACACAGATAAATACTCGAGACAATAAGAAGATCTGTCCTTATGATTAAGTAGTTTGTCACTTGTTTTATTGATAGTTTTATATGAAGTGTATGTAGTTAATCCTTTCTCGTTGGTCCTATTCTTATCGGCGAGTAAACCCTTAATGATTACTTATGCCTAAAAGTTATTCCTAAGTGATCAATTTAGTAACAACCGTGGGAGCAATATGATTTTCCGCAGTCACATACCACAAGCCACTAATAGACACAGAGGTTATCAATGCACTAATAAGTAGTAACCAAAGACATCAACATATAAACTTTAATTGATGGGAAAGCAATATTAAAGGGAGTGCAATCTTTCCGTTGTCACATTACACAAGCCACCAATCCTGATGAATTAAAGTTTACTAACACAATAAAACAAAACTACTTAATGAATTAAACACATGCATCACCTTCTTACAGCTCTTGTATCTTCGTTTGGTGTGTCTTGTGCTGCTGCCTTGACTGAATTCGTCCTAGGGTTCTTCTTCGGTCTTCTGTTAAAACTTCCAAAGCTTCGGAATTCGTCTGGTCTTGGGGTATTTATAGTTTCTGTCTGAGGGAAGATGCGGCGCATCTAGTAAGTAGATGCGGCGCATTGACTTAACTTCGCGTGGGGTCCAAGATTATAATATTCAGGAATATTCGTACACCGCCAGAAGATGCGGCGTAACTCCATTTGTAGATGCGGCGCATGTCCTCTTGTATCTTGGATCGTATCTGGTGGAATCTTGATAGAGATGCGCCGTATGTAATGAGTGAGATGCGGCGCATCTGGAGCAGATTAGTCTTGATCTTGCACATTTCAGTAGACTCTTAACTTCTTGCATGTTTTGCTCCATAATTAGTCCAAAATCGCCAAGTTTCACCAAATGCTTGTTTTTACCTGAGAATTACAAAAGTAAACGATTAAGTATCAATCCTCATACATAATATAATAAAACAAGTCAAATTAATAGGATAAATGATAGTAATAAAATGTACTTATTTGAGTTCATCAAATATCCCCCCACTTGAACTTTACTTGTCCCCAAGTAAACCTTAGAATTAAATCTTATGAAAATGTATCCTAAAAGATGTTAGGATTTATTTTTATATTTAAGCATGTATTCGTTTATTTCATAATCACACAACCAAACACTTAACGAATTAGAAGTAAAATAAAATAAGTTGATAAAAGCAAATCTAATCGTTTAACTGTCCAGTCGCGACGAATATTCTATCATAAGCTTGGCAAGTATACACATCTCCCCCACTAAAGCTAAGGAATAACAAGTCTAAAGCGGTAAAAAGGGTTTTTAGGCTTAAGGGTTAATTATTCTCTTTTCTATCGATCTCAAATTCCAGAAAAGGCGACAAAATCACAAATACATGATCGAATCCACGAACACGATACTTGCAATTGCTCAAATCCTTAACTCGAATAGGCTAAAGATAGGTCCAAACTTCACCAATAATAATATATCAAAAAGGGCGACAAAATCATAAATACATAGCCGAATCCACGACTACGATACTGAAGATTGCTCAAATCCCTAATCTCAATAAATCAAAGGTTTGGTTGGATAAAGAATAATATAGGGTATGGATAACATTTGGGATATAAATTGGTGTAAAATGAAAAATAAACAAAACAAATAAATTAAAATCCTAAGTGTGGTTAATCACTATCCCAACCATCCCATGAATAAGACTCATATCATTGAATAACTCACGCTTTAACACTTGAAACACACACTTTAGGTAGACACGAATTATACTCAACAAGATCTTAATCAAAGAATAAACCTTAATTGGCATTCCCATAACTGCCAATTCCCATTCAATCCATAGATATAATATAACAAATAGTGGTGATATCGACCACTTACATAACTTTACACAAGTTGGTTAAAACAAACATCCAACTCTTCCTTTTTTCTTTTCTTTTTTTCTCATTTTTTCGATTTTTTTTTTTTTTTTTTTTTTTTTTTTTTTTTTTTTTTTTTTTTTTTTTTTTTATCATCTAGAAACATAAACATAGATGTGTAAAATTTCACCACATCACTATAACTTTCTTTCCGGATAATTTTTCCATACTTTTCATACTTCAGAAATAACGGTAATAGTGAAAGTAGTAAACACACGAAAAATAGACTCAAAGATATACAATATTTACTTTCACTCCAATTGCATTGTGCAATTTCCCGACCTAACCAAGGATAATGAATTACGCACGCGAACACAGGTAATGTAAGGAAACACACTTTGCCTATAGCAATTAACCAACCACGGATTTTAATCTACAGGGTAGGCTAAGGTGTAAGGGTGTAACGAAACATTTTAAACATAGGTGTAAGAAACGAAAGGAATGGCTCTGAGTGTTTTTCTAGGGGTATCTTACTCTAAAAATGAGAGTAACAAAAGGGTTTATACGGGGGTTAACTAACCAGTGTAGTTAGTTAATAACACATAACATATAATAGGCTTTTTGGGTGTAATCCTAGAAATTTACCAAGTTAGACAAGTCATTCCAATTATATAAATAATACTCATTATGGTGGTCTCGAATAGTATACAAGCCAAGTTCTAAAGTTTACAAGTCACCGGCACACTCATAGATTTGTGAATTTTGAAAAATCACAATTTTTAAAAATAACGTCATGTGTGCAGCTATGCAACTTAGATCTTAAACAAAAACATGCTAAAAAATTTTAAGTTTGATATATTAAGCACATTTTAAGCATAATTTTTGAAAAAGTTTAGGACAAGTAAGTGTTAAGTGTTCTAATTCTCCAATCCCCCCACTTAAGTTAAACAACGTCCTCGTTGTTTGTATAAAAGGTTAAAAACTGGAAAATAAAAGAATTAGAACAGAAAAACTCCCCTGAGATTTGCTCGGTATGATCCTCCATTTGATAAGAGAAAAAATCAACTTCTTGTGGATGAGAACGTTAAAGCTTCATATTTGATGTATCCACAGGAAATCCAGGAATCTATAATACCACCAACACTTTAAAACACACCTAAGGTAAGAAAGGTTCAAACTTGCATAATACATTAGTAGTTAGGAAAAATAAAACTTAAAAATTAAAACTGAAAATCATCAGGTCAGTCGATGCGCCGTATCTTATGGGAGAAGATACGCCGTATCGAGCCTGGAATAAATACGGATCAGAATAAAAGATGCGCCGCATCCTTAACCAGGGATGCGCCGCATTAAAATAAACTGATAAATAGTTTTAAATTCGAAAATAAAAATGCAGAAAAAATAAAATAGGATATGACCATTGCAGGAGATGCGTCGCATCTCAGGATTGAGATGCGCCGTATCTTCATGCGGCCTGAAATAAAAATAAAATAAAACGAAATAAAGGATAGGATGCGTCGCATCTGTTTAACAGATGCGGCGCATGTAGTTACCCAAACAGACTGTTAACAGTCTGTTGTAATATGGCTCATTCCACGGTTTAATCTCTCACGTCCTCTCGTACTCTCATGCTGAACTTAATGCCAGTCTTCATCAAATATAACAAGAAACATAAACTGAAACATTAAATATATACACGAGAATATCGATCAGTACAATCCAAAAAATAATAATAATATGTGGAACAATGTCTGTAAAATCAAGAGAGTAAGATCATGGGTGAGTGAGGTCGTCTGGATGGGTCCCGGAGGTGCTGGCTCCATCAGTCCTAGCCCGGACTCTGCGATCATATGCACGTGTCACTCCTACAACACGAGTCCCATCCGGACGAGTGTGTGTAATACCCTGCTGCTCTAGAAGTCGGCTCACACTCGCAACAAGCCAGTCTGAGTCCCTCCTCATACCATCAATAGTGCCTCTCAAAGCTCTCAGCTCTCCCTCGACTGCCTCTAATCTCTGACTAATCGTGCGTGGGGGTACTGGTGCCTGTGGCTCCTCCTCATGGGCTGGAGCAGCAGCCGGAGGTCCCTGAGGGCCTCCCTGCTCCGCCTCTGGCCCTGCAGCTCTGGCGGGCCCTAATGCTGCCCAAAAGTGGCCTCCCGCAGCCACCTGGCAGATCCCGAGTCTAACCAGATAGTCCCTGTCGATAACCGGGAGATGGGTCACCACAACCTCCAGCCCCGCTGGAATCTCCGCTCCAATCACTCCGAAATGGCGGGCCAGCCTAGAAACAAAATGCCCGCCAGTCATATGGCTCCTCCGATCTCTCCCAGCAGCTGATCGGTGGAGGTAGTGTGCCAAAAAGTGGGGGATGTTCACCGACAACCCCTCATCCATGCTCCTCAAGAGGAAGAGGTCCAGAGTGGTCACCTTCTCAGGTGACTGACCTCTCCCAGCAATGGTAAGTGCTATCAAACGGTGGCACAGCCTCCTCATCGGCTCCCTGATCAAAGTGTAAGAGGGGGTAGAAGTAAGGATGTCACCCCCCGAAGAAATCCTATCCCAGTAATCACTGAATAATGCTCTGTCAGGGACCGCTCGCAAACTATCATCCCAATATCTGTCAAACCCATCTGACTCAAGCTCCTCAACCATATGCAAACCCATGGCCAAAATGAACTGCCTCATAGACATCTGCCTCAGCACACCACCCAGTCTAAACACAAGGGTGTCAGCAATATCCAAACCAGTATCCGTCTCTCTGTAGTAAAATGTACTAAAAAACTCCATCATGAGCTCCCTCACCAAGGGCTCGTCAATCCTGAACAGTCTCTCCCAAGCACTAGATCTGAACACCACCTCCTCATCATCTCCAGTAACTATCATCTCCATCCTATGCTGTAAACTTTCAGCTGCATGTCCTCCACCAATCAATCCCACATCATCAAAATTCAAAACCTGGACTCTAAATATCTTCTTAAAGTAAATCGAGTTAAGCCTACGCAAGTAATCCTCTAAAGTGCTAGGAGTTAGTCCCATGTTCTCAAAGCGTAGCCACTGATGTCTTTGTGTGACCTCTGGTAATGCCATCTGAAATAAATTTTCAAAGTCAGTAAACAGTCTGTAAATTAGGTAGATACGGCGCATCTTATTTAATCAGTGCGGCGTATCTGCACGAAATATAAGAGATGCGGAGCAGGAAATGAGATACGGCGTATGCAGATGCGCCGTATCTAGATTAAGTAATACGGCGTATCTAAAGTTTTATCAATTTTGAAATAGGTCATTACGCCGCATCAATTAACCTAGATGCGCCGCATCTAAAAGCATATCAGTATAAAATAAAGGGTAAGGCACGCTTTTCAAGAATCCGTATCCGTGACGTAAACTTCCACTTAATATCACAGTATCATATACTCCTTATAACAGTTCTAAAGGCTCATTACACCACTACAAATCCGTCTTCCCGCTAAATATTTAAAATCAAACCCAAAACCTAAATTTTCGGTTAAATCAAACTATTCCAAAAATTTGATGATTTACTCAAGTTAAATACGGGGGAGATCCTCTAATACAAGCCCTAATCATATCTCTATATCATTTGCCCTAATCGAATTAATCACATAAACCCTAATTTTCATTTTAAACAAGATTAAATCGAAATAGAACAATTACCTTAATTTTTATGATTGGGTGAAGGACTATGGATCGGATTGAAGGATGGATTCGAGATAAATGTTCGGATTAAGAGTATAGTTTTACTGTGTGTATTGTTCTTAACTGTGTGAGTTTTTTCGGTAAAATTTTTAGATCCGGCGCATTCCCGTCGTATTTATAGGGCGACACGATGCGCCGTATTAGAAAATTTGGATGCGCCGTATCTATTTAATCTCGTTGACTAGTCAATAAGTTCTAGTTGGTCAGAGATACGGCGCTTTGGATATTTAGATCCGCCGTATCGCTATGTTAGTGAACGAAATTTAAATAAAGAACGTACCTTGGCCTCCGCAACACAATTCCTTATACATCAAATTGGGGTTAAACGGTATACCATATGATATAAATGAATTCAAAATAAGAGCAAAAGGCATAAACGTTTTATTAATAATTGTAATCTTATTGTTTAGTGGATAAGGATTTATTCCGAGGTTAGGAACAAATATCGTTTTTAAGCATACAAAATTAAGATTACGATTTGAATCAGATGTATAATATGGATAATAAAACTGAGATTATAGTGTAGAGGACTTTCCTTTGGGCAGGTTGAATTATCGTAGAGTTTACCTGGAATTCTATTTCAAGAATTTAAGACGTTCAATGCTACCAGTACAGAGTTTACTCCAGCTAGCGTTTCTTAATTTGGTTCAGAATGTAATCTTTCATGGTGATGCTTGAGTCATCATTTATCCTGAAAATAAACAACTTGCACACGAGAGTAGCGGACCGATCAAAGTAAATATCAAAAATCAACTATATTTATCAAAGATAAATGTGTCGTATTAACGAAAGTTAATGCGCCGTATTTTCGTTACGTTTAAAAATACAAGATTTTTGATTCAGAAGATACGCCGTATCGACAGAGATCGATGCGCCGTATCTGTTTAATAATTCGAAAACTGTTTTTAATTAAAATAATAGATACGCCGTATCTGCAAAAGCAGATGCGTCGTATAGCGTTATCGTTCAGAATTTTTTTTTTTATCAAAAACAGATACGCCGTATCTGCTAAAGCAGATGCGTCGTATTACTTTATCGCTTAAAAAAAATTTCTTATTAAAAACAGATACGCCGTATCTTGGGGAAAAGATGCGTCGTATCGAATTAATTAAACGCGTTGTATTTTATAAAAAAATTAAACGCAATACGCCGTATCTGAGAAATCAGATGCGCCGTATCGTTTGATTTAGCACAGTACAACAATAGCAGAACAGAAAAACACGAAAAATAAAAACAAAAAATAAACACACACGAAAGCAAACAAAAATAAAAGCAAACAAAAATAAAAGAAAACAAATAACACACAAAACAACAAATATGCAAAATAATACAATGATGCAATTAATCTAATAAAAAGAAAAACCTAATTAAAATACTAATCAAATTAACAGATAATAACAATTCACTCCCCGGCAGCGGCGCCAAAAACTTGATGCGTTGTGTTGTGTTGGAGTGAAGTTTTGGCAGTTTTAATGCCTACTCAAGTTTTAAATTTATATTTAGCCGACTTATCAATAACACACACACTTAACGAGCAGTGTACCCGGTCAGTATGAATATAATGGTAAGTAGAGTGTCGATCACTAAGAGTGGAACGTATTATCTCGTTATTCTAATCAGTATTTTAATATTCTAACGCAAAGGGGGTTCAGCCTGAGAGACTGGCACGATTTGTTTGCAATTAAATAATAAACTAAACTAATAGGCACGAATCAGCAAGTAGCACACACGTACACAGATAAATACTCGAGACAATAAGAAGATCTGTCCTTATGATTAAGTAGTTTGTCACTTGTTTTATTGATAGTTTTATATGAAGTGTATGTAGTTAATCCTTTCTCGTTGGTCCTATTCTTATCGGCGAGTAAACCCTTAATGATTACTTATGCCTAAAAGTTATTCCTAAGTGATCAATTTAGTAACAACCGTGGGAGCAATATGATTTTCCGCAGTCACATACCACAAGCCACTAATAGACACAGAGGTTATCAATGCACTAATAAGTAGTAACCAAAGACATCAACATATAAACTTTAATTGATGGGAAAGCAATATTAAAGGGAGTGCAACCTTTCCGTTGTCACATTACACAAGCCACCAATCCTGATGAATTAAAGTTTACTAACACAATAAAACAAAACTACTTAATGAATTAAACACATGCAGCACCTTCTTACAGCTCTTGTATCTTCGTTTGGGGTGTGTCTTGTGCTGCTGCCTTGACTGAATTCGTCCTAGGGTTCTTCTTCGGTCTTCTGTTAAAACTTCCAAAGCTTCGGAATTCGTCTGGTCTTGGGGTATTTATAGTTTCTGTCTGAGGGAAGATGCGGCGCATTGACTTAACTTCGCGTGGGGTCCAAGATTATAATATTCAGGAATATTCGTACACCGCCAGAAGATGCGGCGTAACTCCATTTGTAGATGCGGCGCATGTCCTCTTGTATCTTGGATCGTATCTGGTGGAATCTTGATAGAGATGCGCCGTATGTAATGAGTGAGATGCGGCGCATCTGGAGCAGATTAGTCTTGATCTTGTACATTTCAGTAGACTCTTAACTTCTTGCATGTTTTGCTCCATAATTAGTCCAAAATCGCCAAGTTTCACCAAATGCTTGTTTTTACCTGAGAATTACAAAAGTAAACGATTAAGTATCAATCCTCATACATAATATAATAAAACAAGTCAAATTAATAGGATAAATGATAGTAATAAAATGTACTTATTTGAGTTCATCAATATAATATAAGTAGAACAAGGGCAAAACAAAATTTATATCACCCCTTGACAGGAATATTTTATATCTGAAGGGAACTACTAACTAAAAAATAATGATTCTTAGAACGAACTCAATAACATTAGCTAAGCATCATTCGTGTATCCCAGAAAAGCATACAATTTAATAAAAAATGAACATACATCTAGAAAAATATTATTATCAAGTACAATAAATGAAACGTGTAACAAATTAACCTGGTCCATAACTTCCTTAATCAATTGTTTTGCTGCCTCAGTCTGTTTCCAATCGCCGGTTATTCTCACTGATCTTTCCTAGGATTGTTCGCCCTCAGGAAGATGTTGGGGTATTAACTACATTATGTGCAAACATCAATGTACATAACAGAACTGTATCAAGGGCAAGCATTTAATCTAGAAATTCAAATCCATTTGCATATTGTACTTTGTGAAAACGTAGAGGGGGGGGGGGGTGAATACGTTACCGTTTTATAATCTTAAAACTTGTTGTATCAAATATCCGATTAAGCTTGTTGTAATATGAAAGATGCCAATTATAGTTTATGATTAGCATATACTAAAATAAGTCGTCACACAAGTATAACCATCAAGTAGCAACACAAGCAATAATATAATGCAAGTATGAACTTAAAGTAGTAAGTAAAAGAAAGTGCAAACCAGACACGAGTATTTATAGTGGTCGGTCACGAATATCCTCTCTGCCCTAATCCACTCCCCGAGTACCCAACTCGAGAGTTACTTCACTAAATCAACAAGCTCCCTTCTCAGCGGAGAAAACCTTTACAAACGTCACTTACACTTTTTCCGGTACAAAGCTAAATACCGGGTTCTAGTTCGAGGTAGAACCAGCCCAACGTCGCTTATACAATATTTTTGACACTAAGCTAGATGTCGAGTTATTTTACAAGGGTACAACCACTCCCGTTATGTCTTATGGCCCAACATAAAAACCTTGTGTTTTATGGCACAAACACATAAACCATCTAATCTCGTTTGGTGAATAGATTGTTATGATACAATGATATTTACAATGACGATCCATGACACAAGTGTCTAATGGATATGAATGACTAATCTAAATGAACTTCCATTGATAGAAAGCATTTAATGGATGAAGATCACAAGTTCTCAAAGCTTGTTGTGATAGATCTTCATATATGTATGCTTGTGGTGGATGATGACTCAAGATCTCTGAGCTTGCTTCACAGGATCATTTCGGGAGTATGCTTACAACATAATGAAAGTTAGAAGCATTATGATCATGATGATAAGGGTGATTAATGTATGCTACTACATTGTTATCTACTGATCTAAATGTATGCAAAAGGGTAGAGAGAATGTATGTTTAAGTGATATAGAAATGAGTAAACAATTGGCTGCTATTTATAGCCAACAAGCTCAGCAACCCACGGATCAGACGGAACCAAAAAAAGGGTTTCGCCCTTTATAACTTTTGGTTTCGTGGTATCCTAACACAAAATCTAAAAATATTTATCAAATCATTCCAAAATCAAATCTAAATCTTTCCAAGATCTTTCCATAATCTTACATGAAATCTAACCAAGATATATTCTTAGATTTTGCTAGACTAGGATGATCCAAGGCATGATGTAATAAACCATTTTCTTTTTGACTTAAGTATATAGGAAAGTTAACTTGTAAAATGAATTGTAACTAGTTTAGACAAATGTCTAAATGTAACTAGTTCAAGAAAATGTCTATTTTATGTGCTTGTCAAAATAAAACGTATTTTGTCAAGTGTAAGTAAACTTTAGTACTTAATGCAAAATGTAAAATGAAGTTCGAAATAGAATGGTTAATCTATTAAAATACTTAATGACTCTAAACGTATTTTAAACATTCTAAATGATTTGTTAAGGTGTTTGATCATAATGCCACATAACAAACATGTACGAACCTATGTTGTAGCATACGAGGACTTGAGGTGTTGAATGTATGTTGAGACAAAATATGATAACGAGTAACTTGTACATTTTACGTTATGTATCAAGTTACATGTTTGTCATCAATCAAAACAAACGAGACTGTATAGATTAAATATCGTAATATTTGCACTAACAATCTCCCCTTTTTTTATGATGACAAAATAGTAAACGTGATAGATAGTAAAATGTAGAAAGCTACTTGTGTCCGTACTACCTTTTACATTACCTTATCCGTTTACACTCTTCTCCCCCTTTTTTGAAACAAAAAAGGTGTGTCCTTGGAGTTAACTTCATTTCTCCCCGAAAAGGCGAGCTTGCACCATCCCTAGTGAAGTTAAATTGTCTACTCCAATCCCCTATGGTTGTTTTTGCCCTTATTTGGTAGCGGATCCATGGATCAAATTTAGACTCTTAACCTACATCAAGGTTAGTGTTGTGCAACATAAAAAAAATACATGAGAAATGCATGATGAAGAAAATGCACATAGCAAACGATACACGTGGGTAAGCTATGTTAGACTATCTTCTCCTCCTTTTTGTAGAAATACAAAGGTGTGTCGAAGAATGAGAATGATTATGAATGCGTGCATGCTCCCCCTTGACAGTTGCTCCCCCTTGATCGAGGCGTCAAGGTATGATTAAAAAGCTACAAAACAAATATTAGTGCAAAACTATATTCGTCCTTGGACGAGTATGTGATATACAACAAAGAGTGTATAAGATGCATTCTAAAAATGCTTGACGGAAGCTCCCCCTTGCTCTAGGGCGTCAAGATGAACTTACAAAACAAAAATTAGTACAATAGAAGTTATGTCTTTAGACAGATATGTCATATACTACCAAGTGTATAGACGATGCAATATGAGTGCTTGATAGATATTCCTCCTGGTTCGAGGATGTCAAGAAGCACCTACAATAAAAGAAGGAAAATAATCGATGCAAACTTCATCCTTCGATGAGTATGCTATATACAATCGAGCGTATATGATGATGAACCTACAATGAAAGGATTAGTGTAATATATTTCATCTTTTTGACAAATAAAAATAAGATGTATATATGTTGCAATATATCAATGATATAATCACAAGCAACTCAAGACAGAGAACCATGATCATTTAGTAAAACATGTTATAAGGTGTAATCTTCTAATAAGAATTACAATCATAAGAAAAACAAGAATATAATATGACAACAGCCTACAAAATAATGCCTAGAAGGAAGATATGAAGTGAAGTTGAAATATTAAGAGTTAAAGTGAGTGGTTCTAATGTTGGTGTTGGTTTATGTTGGGTTTTAAGAATACTGCTGCTCAGAATAGATACTGTTGGTCATGGTTTAGAATGAAAAATACTCTAAGTGTCATACTACTGCTAGTGAATTCTATTCTATTGCTGGTGTTGGATGTCACACCCCCAAATTCGTGACTTGCAGCGGAACTGAACATTCGAGGACGTGACTGATAATAGCACCACAGTTACAGTTATATTGAACGACCTAAAGTGTCGTTTAGAAAATACATCGTTTGATTAATTAAAAACATTCAGAGTTACAAAGTTAGGTCCCAAATGGTGTTTCAAGTTCGCGGAAATCAAGTTTATACAAATCAAACGATTATTAAGTGCATAAAAATAAGGTGAGACGCGTCGTCCCCGCGACTCCACAGAATGTCCATATGTAGGCCAACATGCGAATACCTTAATTACCTGAAAATACATTGCTAAAAATGGTCAACAATAATGTTGGTGAGTTCATAGGTTTATGTAAATGAAATGTTTCTACGGTAACCACAAGTATAAAGTGTATGACAAAACAATGCCACATAAAAATAATACATTAGCTCTTAAGCTCATGACCCCGAAGCTAGACTGAATGAAATGCCCCAACTGAATGTTTGCCAATCACTCTAATATGACAGAAATGAAATGGGTTCTTTGACAAGTTGGCGCTACCAACCCGAACAGAGGAGTCACCCTCAATAGATCTATTCACTCACTCTCGCTTGCTCACAACTAACGGTTCATGATAATAAAGGGGACTTTAATCTGGGCAATGGTGTAACTTAAGCAATGTAAATGAGTTGATACTTTGGTCCGTAAAAAAATGGTGCAATGTATTCTCCCTCGAGAATTTAGAAATCAAATAATCAATTGAAAACGGGGCTATGAAAACTCACCTGATATGATAGCAACAATGACAACAATGGATATGATGAAATGAGGCTCGGTCTCTAACCGCGACCTATTATGAATGATATAATCTAATGTAAGCATTGATACAATGCTACACATGCAAATACGTATGTTATCGATACCACTCGTTAATTATGAAAATAATGTTTATCGTCGAAAAATACATTTTTGACGTCTCGTTAAGTTATAAACTACTTTTCGTGTAATTATGGTGAAATGATACTCCATGATCCTCGTTTGGTGTTCTATCGGTAAATATAATATTTTCGTCGCAAATTAATATTTTTCTCAACTTGAAAATATGACCAAATGGCCTCGCAAAACTAGTCGTGAAATATTGTTCGTTAGGTGTTAGTGATTAAACTCAACATTTTTGAAAACCTTGTAACAATATCTTAATGTCGTTTCATTTAACTTTTTATCATACGTGTCTCGATCAATTAGAAAATCGGCTATCAATGTAGTGTCCTGCAAAAATACTAGTTTTTATACTTAGATTTATTTTCTATTAGGGGATGTCAAAAATAGTTTGTGAATCGTCGGCTTCAAACGCGTATATCTTGTTCGTTATAAGCTCGTTTTCTACGTTCTTTATATCCACGGCTTCGTATAAACATGTACTAACATGTTTTCAGTAGGTTGGCTCTCCTAGATCACATCTAACGCCTCGTTTTGTCCTTTGAATCTCGGCAAACAGCACGCAATATTTTCAGAAATTAGTTTTTCGTCGTTAAACTTAGAAAAATCATATCTTTCTCGTCGTAAGTCGGTTTTTACTCATTCAAGCGCCCACGGTTTCGTTTTTGAAAGTATTTTCTGAATATGAAGGCCAAAATATCCCCTGAGTTACTGAGTTTTCCAGATTTCACATTTTTGGACAGAACCTTTTCTATTGTTGTTAAAAATCACTTTTATGGTTCAAGACTTGTTCAAAACACAATCAATCCACACCACAACTAATCTAATCCTACCATACACCTTCTTAGGGTGTCATGGGGTCCTAAACATCACCAACATTGGTGGATTTCATGAGATTACTAGTAAAACTTATGGATCTAGTGTTAGAGATTATTTATGTGTAATGTGGTATATATAACATAAGTATGTTGCATGTTTAACTACTAATACTTGAAAATACATCAAAATATAAATCAAATGAAAGTGTGAAAAGATTAAAAAGTTTACTTGTAGCTTACTTGATGATTTGAAGAGTTTTGGAGATGAATAAGTAAGTAACCTTGGGATTTTTATTTCAAAATTCTAACAAGGAGTGTAAATGAGACTAGTTTGACACTTGTTCTTGAAAAGTTGATGGATTTTTCTTGGTGTGGCCGAACCGTATAGGAGAGAAAAGAGATGAGACTGTTTGATATTTGCTAGTTATTTGATCTTGTATGTGTTAGAGAAATAAAATCAAAGACATATACTACTAGTGCATTAATGATAGTCCAAGATATCAAGTGCAATGTGAAGATTAGGGAGCTAGGGGGGGGGGTGGCACACATGGAGAAAATAAGAGGAAAACATGGGCCATTAAAGAACTTGTCTAATCTTTTCAACTATTAATGTGTTTGAGGTATACACTAGGTGTTACCGTGTACCGAGTTAACTAGAAATAAATCTCGACGAGTTAAAATAAAATACGACGAAGTTGTAAAAGTTGTAAAATCATATTCCTTGCAAGAATCGGGTGTTAGAATGATTATCGGGTTGAAATATCGCAAACCGACGGAGTTATAAGCTCCTAACGGAAAATATAGCAATTGATTTAAAAATACCGGGTAAAGTAATAATATAATCTTTATATCATTATAATGAGTATGAAAATATGTTATGATCACTGTCGGGAGTATCGGGTATAATGTTAGTAGTAATAACTGAGTGGTAACGTTTAGTAAATAAATGAACATACGTTAATGAAAATCACATAAATCCGTGCATGACCTAATATGATGATGATGATGGTGTTACTGATGATATGTAGACTGCTCTAGTCTATAAGATGTGTCCTTACTAATGATGCATGAATACGCAGTAAACCACACTGGTTACGCGCATTTGAATACCCGTAAACCTAGTTTATGTACTGATGAACAGAGACCATGAATAGTGATTTCCCTCCGGGGATGAATAGTGTCTCATGAATAGTAAAAATTTTGAAAACTTCTCAAAGTCTCAAACTGACTTCAAAAACGATGAATAGTGAAATGATTAATAGTGATCGATGAATAGTAAATGATAAATAGTAAATTGTCGAGGTTCGGAAAATGACCTGAAATTGTGATTTGTCACAGTCGCCCACCTAAAAAGGAATTCAGTCCCTGAATTCAATTGGTGTTGATCTCTGGAGTGGACTTGGTGAAAAGATGTGGGTATTTGAGCCGCATCTGGTCTTCCCGCTCCCAAGTAAACTCAGGACCTCTTCGAGAATTCCAGCGAACTTTTACAATAGGAATTCGACTCTGCTTCAACCGTTTGACCTCACGGTTCATGATTTTTGCTGGTTCCTCCACAAATTTAAGCTATCGTCGAGTTGAATTTCGTCTAATGGAATAACGAGCGACTCGTCCGAAAGACACTTCTTGAGGTTTGAGACATGAAACGTGTTATGTACACTGCTGAGTTATGACGGAAGCTCAAGTTTGTATGCTACCGGACCAATCCTTTCCAGGATTTTAAATGGCCCTATGTATCTTGGTTCAACTTCCCGCATTTTCCAAATCGAATCACGCCTTTCCAAGGCGAGACTTTCAACATGACTTTGTCTCAAACCTGAAATTCTAATGGTTTGCGTCAAACATCGGCATAACTTTTCTTTCGCTTCTGGCTGTTTGGAGTCTTTCTCGAATCTAAATTATCTTTTCTGTTGTTTCTCTAACCAACTCTGGACCAGTAAGTTGTACATCACCAACTTCGGCCTAACAAACTGGGGACCGGCACTTCCGACCATAGAGTGCCTCGAATGGTGCTGCCTTTATGCTAGTGTGATAGCTGTTATTGTAAGAGAACTCGATCAATGGTAAATGGTTAGCCCAACCATTTCTGAAATCAATCACACACGCCCTGGGCATGTCTTCCAGTGTCTGAATCGTTCTCTCACTCTGATCATCGGTCTGAGGATGGTAGGCAGTGCTCATGTTTAATTTGGTTCCAAATGAATCTTGTAATGACTGCCAGAAGTTTGAAGTAAAGCGACTATCTCGGTCAGAAATGATGGAAATTGGTGCACCGTGCCTTGAGACAATTTCCTTGACGTAAAGTCTGGTGAGCTGATCCATGAAATAAGTCTCTTTGATTGGAATGAAGTGGGCTGATTTGGTGAGACGATCAACGATTACCCAAATAGCATCGTAACCGCCTGTTGTCTTGGGAAGTTTAGTAACGAATTCCATTGTAATGCGTTCCCATTTCCATTGGGGAATTTCTGGTTGCTGAAGTAATCCTGATGGTTTCTGGTAATCGGCTTTCACTTTAGCACAAGTAAGGCATTTACTGACATACGTAGCTATTTCTGCTTTCATATTCGGCCACCAATAAAGTTTCTTAAGATCCTGATACATCTTATCAGAACCTGGGTGAATGGAGTACTTCGACTTGTGCGATTCGTGCATAATCAACTCTCGTATCCCACCATAGAGAGGTATCCAGCTTCTATCCTTGAAGCATAACACTCCGTCTGACCTCTTTACTAAACCATTTGCATTCTCTTGCATTCCTTTAAGTGTCTCACTTGGTAGGTTTTCTTCCTTGAGTGCCTCAACCTGAGCCTCGAGGATTTTCAATGGTAGCGGTGAAATGATTGTCATTCCCAATGATCTGAATCTCAAAGGCTTGAGTCGTTCCTTCCGACTGAGAGCATCTGCCACAACATTGGCTTTTCCTGGGTGATATCGGATTTCGCAGTCGTAATCACTAAGCAGTTCCAACCAATGACGTTGCCTCATATTGAGTTCCTTCTGATCAAGTATATACTGTAAGCTCTTGTGGTCTGTAAACACTACACACTTAGTACCATAAAGGTAGTGCCTCCAAATCTTGAGTGCAAAAACCACTGCACCCAACTCTAAGTCGTGTGTGGTGTAATTCTTCTCATGCTTCTTAAGCTGTCGAGATGCATAAGCTATTACCTTCTCGTTCTGCATTAATACTGCTCCAAGCCCTTTATATGATGCGTCACAGTATACCACGAAGTTTTCAATCCCTTCGGGTAGTGCCAAAATCTGCGCGCTGCAAAGCTTCTGCTTCAATAACTGGAGAGCGGACTCTTGTTTTTCTCCCCACTCATATTTCTGGTTCTTTTGCGTCAACTTGGTCAATGGCTTAGCTATCTTGGAAAACCCTTCAATGAACCTTCTGTAATATCCGGCAAGTCCTAAGAATTGACGAATCTCCGTAGGAGTCTTGGGTGTCGACCAATCCTTAACAACCTCAATCTTTGCAGGATCAACTTGTAATCCCTGACTATCAATGACATGACCAAGAAATTGTACTCTTCGGATCCAAAAATCACACTTCAAAAATTTTGCGTATAGTTTCTCCTGCTTGAGCAGCTCTAAAATTGTTCTGAGGTGTTCTCTATGCTCTTCTTCACTCTTTGAATAATTCAAGATGTCGTCAATGAATACGATCACAAACTTATCCAGATATGGCTTGCACACCCTATTCATAAGATCCATGAATACTGCAGGTGCGTTGGTTAATCCGAACGGCATTACTTGAAACTCATAATGACCATAACGAGTTCTAAATGCTGTCTTCGGGATATCATCCTCCCGAACTCAGAGCTGATGGTAACCTGATCTCAGGTCGATCTTTGAGTAATAACTAGAGCCTTGCAACTAATCAAACAAGTCGTCGATCCTGGGAAGCGGATAACGATTCTTCACCGTTAACTTGTTTAGCTCTCGATAGTCAATGCACATTCTGAAAGATCCATCTTTCTTTTTCACAAACAAGACCGGTGCTCCCCAAGGCGAGGAACTAGGCCTAATGAATCCTTTGTCTAAGAGTTCTTGCAACTGGTTAGACAACTCTTGCATTTCTGAAGGTGCTAGTCGATAAGGTGCTCGCGCGACTGGTGCAGCTCCTGGCACTAAGTCAATCTGAAATTTTACTTGGCGAGTAGGTGGAAGTCCTGGTAAGTCTTCAGGAAAAACTTTTGGAAAATCTTTAACAATTGGTACATCTTCAAGTCGTTTCTCATTCGACTTCTTCTCTGTGATATGTGCCAAGAAAGCATAGCAACCCTTCTTTATGTACTTCTCGGTTTTGATGCATGATATGATACTAAGTCTAGTCCCACTTCGTTCACCATGAATGACCAAAGTTTCGCCGTCGTAAGGAAGATGAACAACTTTTTCATCACAAATGATTCTTGCATGATGTCGGGATAACCAATCCATACCGATAACAACGTCGAAACTTCCAAGTTCTACGGGCATGAGATCTATATTGAATGGGTGATTTAGAAAATTGAGAGTGCAACCACGGACAATGGTGTTGGTGCCAACTAAAGAACCATTAGCTAGTTCAATGTGATAGGGAGTGTCTAGTGTGGTTGGTTAAATGTTGAGTAAAGGTGCAAATGCAGTAGAAACAAAACTTCTATCGGCTCCTGAATCAAATAAAATGGATGCATAATGATTATTGATGAGGAACGTACCCGTAACGACATTCGGGTCCTCCCTGACATCTTCACCTCCAATGACATAAGCCCTTCCTCTTGCTGTTCCACCTTGGTTTCTATTTCCTTGATTCTTCCCTTTTGGACATTTATTCTTGAAGTGTCCTACTTCTCCACAACCAAAGCATGTTACTGGAGGTTTCTGATTATTAGCCACAAACGGAACCTTGCAATCTCTGGTCAAATGAGCAACCTTCTTACAGTTCCCACAAGGATTAGGACAGTTTCCAGGGTTATGATGGGTTTGACATTTGTTGCACTTGGGTAAAGTACCATTGTAACCCCATTTCTCAGCTGGACCTGCAACATAGGCCTTTGCAACCTCTTTTCTCTTGGGTGGTTGTTGAGTAGCATTGCTACTCTGATTATTGTCCTACTTTCTTTTGTTGTTGTTGTTATTGTTGGAATTATTTCGGTTGCTGTTATAGTTGTTGTTTCGGTAGTTGTTGGAGTTGTTGTTGTAGTTACGGTTACTGTTGGTGTTGCTGTTGTTTGCAGTAGTTCCTTTCTTTACAACCTGATCCATAAGCTTCTGAGACATCCTGATTGCCTCGTCCAGTGTTTGTGGGTCAAAGGAAATCACATCTCCAATGATGCTGTGAGGTAATCCACCAATGAAATTTTCTAACAGCTTTTCATTATCCGGAACCATTGTTGGACATAGAGCAGCCAACTCTTGAAACCTCCTGATATATGTCTCGATATCATTACCTGCTGTCACTAGCTCATAAAACTCTGTTTCTAACTTTTTCACTTCGGTGCGTGGACAGAACTTCTTAGTTAGCAACTTCTTGAATTCATCCCACGTAAGCTTGTGAGCATTTTCCATTCCCATGGGCTTTGCATATGAATTCCACCACGACATAGCTTCCTCAACAAGTGTACTAGTAGCAAACTTTACCTTGTACTCCTCTGGACAGTTACACAGAAGAAACACAGATTCAATCTTTTCAAACCAGCGAATCATAGCAGTAGCTCCTTCAGTGCCTTTGAATTTTGGAGGATCTCCACTCTTGAAATCCTTGTAAGTACATTTACGACCATTAGTGCCATTGGTATTCTGTCCTGCAGCTTCTGCGGTTTCTGCCCGAGAAGCGGCTTCAGCAGCGGCTGCAGCTACGGCAACTCTTTCAGTAACTAGTGTTGCCTCTATACTGTCGGCAACAAGCTTTCTAATCTTGGCTGGTGTCATAGCAGTAGTAGCTCTCTTGGGTGGCATGATTCTTCACAATCACAAAAGATAACAACAATGAGAACTCACAATAGAATGATCTTCATACACAATATATACAACCACATCATGTATATACATCCACAACAAGTATAAATACAACCACAACATGTATAAATACAATGAAATCACAACGAGAAACAACCACGAAATATCATAATATAATCACAACACATGAATATAATACATGAAAATTTCAGCCAACGTGGATCGATATCATAAAATAGCACAACTAATCCTGCATAGTAGAGTCACACTTGATACATTTGTTTGTACTACAAGCAAAAGACATACAAGTTCTTTAAACTATGTCCCACACCCCGGGACTAGGATAATAATAGTACAAGCTACATGATAAAAGTCTAACACTAGGCACCTCCTGGTGCTCCACCTAATCGACGACTAATCCTCTGGATATCTCTAGACATAGCAACCACGATCTCCTCTAAATGCTGAAATCGAAGCTGAATATCGGCCTCCCTGCTCTCTGAAGCAGAAATCCTGGCATGAACTGAAGCTAACTCTCCTGCCTGGCGGTGATGCTCCTCCTGGGACATCTGTGCCCTGTCAAATAACTCTGGCATCTCTTGCCTCAACTGGGTAATATGCTCAGAACTCTCCTGCTGTGGGGCCTCTAATCCCTGATACGACACATCGATAGAAACTCTGCCTAAGACTAGTCCCTCAATCCCCTCCTTCATAGCCTCCACTCGGCTCAATGGAATCTATGCTAGCTGACCCAATGCTCCCTCAATCTATCCCTGTAGATGATCTAGTCGCGAGTCAAGTGTAGCCGCAGTAAGTAGTCTGGCAGCAGCAGCTCTCGAACTCTCACCAACCTTAAACCCTACTGGGTGGTGCAGTCTTTGCTGTATCTGTAGTGGCTGGTGATGGGATATCAAGTCGTGCCCGCTTCTTGAGCGGTAAATCAGAGGTAGGTACTGGATCCCTAGGATGAAATGGTGCTGATGGTGCATCACCTGGAGCATAATCTGGTAGGGATGGTAAGGGTGGAGATAATGATGATAAGGATGGTAATGATGGTGCTGGTGATGAGGTACAGAATGCTACCCTATTACGCGCTGTCAAGCGACGTCTACGAGGATGAGATGGAGTATGCCCTCTGGGATGAGCAATGGTAGTCATGGTAAGTGATGATGGTGGTGGTAAGGGTACAAAAGTAGCTGGTGATCTGACAGTGAGACGATGAACCCGCTTAGCAGCAGTGCGCTTCATGCGCGGTCCATCAGGACATGTACGGTAAACCCGACCAATAGGTATGAACTCCCCTGTCTGAATAACTGGAACAACTCTAGGACCACGGCGGATCACAGGTGACAAAGGTGGGGTAGGTGCGACTTCCCCCTCCTCGAAGGGTTCGGTCTCAGCCTCGGATAGCATAGGTGATGACTGTGGAGTAGGCTCCACTGAGGATAGAATGATAGTGGGTGGTGATGAAGTAACTGACTCTAGCACAATGGTGGGTAGTGATGAAACCTCGTCTATCTCAGAATCTGAGGAAATGACGATAGGATGTGTGTCAGAAGACATCTCTGTGACAATCGATGTGAAATAAAAGTAAATAACCATTTACATAAAGTGAGTTATGATGAAATGATATATGTATGAAATCGCATGTATGATGAATATGCACTTATGCTACAATGATGAGATGCTATGATGATGTAGTTATAGTCTAGGGTATTATGGACAACCTAGTTCGCTATAACCTTTGCTCTGGTACCAATCTGTCACACCCCCAAATTCGTGACTTGCAGCGGAATGGAACATTCGAGGGCGTGACTGATCATAGCACCACAGTTACAGTTATATTGAACGACCTAAAGTGTCGTTTAGAAAATACATCGTTTGATTAATTAAAAACATTCAGAGTTACAAAGTTAGGTCCCAAAAGGTGTTTAAAGTTCGCGGAAATCAAGTTTATACAAATCAAACGATTATTAAGTGCATAAAAATAAGGTGAGACGCGTCGTCCCCGCGACTCCATAGAATGTCCATATGCAGGCTAACATGCGAATACCTTAATTACCTGAAAATACATTGCTAAAAATGGTCAACAATAATGTTGGTGAGTTCATAGGTTTATGTAAATGAAATGTTTCTACGGTAACCACAAGTATAAAGTGTATGACAGAACAATGCCACATAAAAATAATACATTAGCTCTTAAGCTCATGACCCCGAAGCTAGACTGAATGAAATGCCCCAACTGAGTGTTTGCCAATCACTCTAATATGACAGAAATGAAATGCGTTCGTTTGACAAGTTGGCGCTACCAACCCGAACGGAGGAGTCACCCTCAATAGATCTATTCACTCACTCTCGCTTGCTCACAACTAACGGTTCATGATAATAAAGGGGACTTTAATCTGGGCAATGGTGTAACTTAAGCAATGTAAATGAGTTGATACTTTGGTCCGTATAAAAATGGTGCAATGTATTCTCCTCCGAGAATTTAGAAATCAAATAATCAATTGAAAATGGGGCTATGAAAACTCACCTGATACGATAGCAACAATGACAACAATGGATATGATGAAATGAGGCTCGGTCTCTAACCGCGACCTATTATGAATGATATGATCTAATGTAAGCAATGATACAATGCAACACATGCAAATACGTATGTTATCGATACCACTCGTTAATTTTGAAAATAACGTTTATCGTCGAAAAACACATTTTTGACGTCTCGTTAAGTTATAAACTACTTTTCGTGTAATTATGTTGAAATGATACTCCATGATCCTCGTTTGGTGTTCTATCGGTAAATATAATATTTTCGTCGCAAATTAATATTTTTCAAAACTTGAAAATACGACCAAATGGCCTCGCAAAACTAGTCGTGAAATATTGTTCGTTAGGTCTTAGTTATTAAACTCGACGTTTTTGAAAACCTTGTAACAATATCTTAATGTCGTTTCATTTAACTTTTTATCATACGTGTCTCGATCAATTAGAAAATCGGATATCAATGTAGTGTCCTGCAAAAATACTAGTTTTTATACTTAGATTTATTTTCTATTAGGGGCTGTCAAAAATAGTTTGTGAATCGTCGGCTTCAAACGCGTATATCTTGTTCATTATAAGCTCGTTTTCTACGTTCTTTATATCCACGGCTTCGTACAAACATGTACTAACATGTTTTCAGTAGGTCGGCTCTCCTAGATCACATCTAATGCCTCGTTTTGTCCTTTGAATCTCGGCAAACAGCACGCAATATTTTCAGAAATTAGTTTTTCGTCGTTAAACTTAGAAAAATCATATCTTTCTCGTCGTAAGTCGGTTTTTACTCATTCAAGCGCCCACGGTTTCGTTTTTGAAAGTATTTTTTGAATATAAAGGCCAAAATATCTCCTGAGTTACTGAGTTTTCCAGATTTCACGTTTTTGGACAGAACCTTTTCTATTGTTGTTAAAAATCACTTTTATGGTTCAAGACTTGTTCAAAACACATTCAATCAACACCACAACTAATCTAATCCTACCATACACCTTCTTAGGGTGTCATGGGGTCCTAAACATCACCAACATTTGTGGATTTCATGAGATTACTAGTAAAACTTATGGATCTAGTGTTAGAGATTATTTATTTGTAATGTGGTATATATAACATAAGTATGTTGCATGTTTAACTACTAATACTTGAAAATACATCAAAATATAAATCAAATGAAGGTATGAAAAGATTAAAAAGTTTATTTGTAGCTTACTTGATGCTTTGAAGAGCTTTGGAGATGAATAAGTAAGAAACCTTGGGATTTTTATTTCAAAATCCTAACAAGGTGTGTAAATGAGACTAGTTTGACACTTGTTCTTGAAAAGTTGATGGATTTTTCTTGGTGTTCTTGGTGTGGCCGAACCATATAGGAGAGAAAAGAGATGAGGGTGTTTGATATTTGCTAGTTATTTGGTCTTGTATGTGTTAGAGAAATAAAATCAAAGACATATACTACTAGTGCATTAATGATAGTCCAAGATATCAAGTACAATGTGAAGATTAGGGAGCTAGGGGGGGGGGGGGGCGGCATACATGGAGAAAATAAGAGGAAAACATGGGCCATTAAAGAACTTGTCTAATTGTTTCAAGTATTAATGTGTTTGAGGTATACATTAGGTGTTACCGTGTACCGAGTTAAATAGAAATAAATCTCGACGAGTTAAAATAAAATACGATGAAGTTGTAAAAGTTGTAAAATCATATTCCTTGCAAGAATCGGGTGTTAGAATAATTATTGGGTTGAAATATCGCAAACCGACGGAGTTATAAGCTCCTAACGGAAAATATAGCAATTGATTTAAAAATACTTGGTAAAGTAATAATATATTCTTTATATTATTATAATGAGTATGAAAATATGTTATGATCACTGTCGGGAGTATCGGGTATAATGTTAGTAGTAATAACTGAGTGGTAACGTTTAGTAAATAAATGAACATATGTTAATGAAAATCACACAAATCCGTGCATGAACTAATATGATGATGATGATGATGGTGTTACTGATGATATGTAGACTACTCTAGTCTATAAGATGTGTCCTTACTGATGATGCATGAATACGCAGCTAAACCACACTGGTTACGCGCATTTGAATACCCGTAAACCTAGTTTACGTACTGATGAACAGAGACCATGAATAGTGATTTTCCTCTGGGGATGAATAGTATCTCATGAATAGTAAAATTTTTGAAAACTTTTCAAAGTCTTAAACTGACTTCAAAAACGATTAATAGTGAAATGATGAATAGTGATCGATGAATAGTAAATGATGTATAGTAACTTGTGAATAGTAAATTGTCGAGGTTCGGAAAATGACCTGAAATTGTGATTTGTCACATTGGAGATTCTACTGCTACAAGAATACTACTGCTGGAGTAAATGATTCTACTATTAGAGTAAGGCGATACAACTGCTGAATAGATAAGATTAGATAACTTTGTATAGTCGGTTAGATAAGTATAGAAAGGATTTTGTGTATATCCTATTTAATTAGAGTTATACTATATTTGTACAGGACTCCTTGTGCTATAAAAGGAGGTCCTAGATTATGTTTGACGTACGTATCATTGAAAAAGATTCAAGGTTGTAAACCCTAGTGATATTCAGATCACTCGTATTATTTGCTTAATAATATTGAATCGTTTGGAGTTATTCTTCTCTGTGTTCATTGTCATTCATACTTTCTGTTCCATCAAACAAACACTTATTCTTCTAAGTGTAGCTAAGTAAATTCTGCATACTTAGTTACATCCATTCAAAGTATCTCATACACATTAAACAGGACTAACATCCTAAGTGTATATCAATCCTCTCAAGTGGTATTAGAGATAGGTTGATACTTTTAAGATTAGAAGAAGTAATGGACATGGAGACTACCCAAACTAATGTGACTGCAAAATTGCCAATGCTCAAGCAGAATGAATTTGACATGTGGAGACTACGGATTGAACAATACTTCCAGGTGCAAGACTATGCACTCTGGGAAATTATTGAAGAAGGGAACTCTTTCAAGCCTTCAACCACTACATCAACAGTTGATGGTAAGGTTGAAACAGTTGTGCAGATCAATCCAGTGACTGCAAAAGAGAAGGCTCAAAAGAAAAATGATCTCAAGACCAGGAGCATGCTTATGATGACTATACCTAATGATCAACTCCTGAATTTCAGCAAATTCAAGGATGATAAGTCATTGTTTGAGGCCATTGTTGCTAGGTTTGGTGGGAATGAAGCCACCAAGAAGACACAGAAGACACTCCTCAAGCAAAGTTTTGAGAACTTCTCTGCAACAAGCAATGAATCATTGGACCACATGTTTAACAGGCTTCAGAAGATTGTGAGCCAACTTGCTGTTCTTGGTGTTGATATACCTCAGGAAGATCTAAATTCTAAGTTTCTGAGAAGTTTACCTGCAGAGTGGGCTATGCATGTTGTTGTCTGGAAGAACAAGCCAGACATTGACACAATGAGCCTGATGGATTTGTATAGCAACTTCAAGATTGTGGAGCAAGATGTGAAGAAGACTGGAGGAACAAGCTCAAGCACTGGGAACATGGCCTTTGTGTCATCTCCTAGTAACTCAAGTCTAGTTGAAGAGGTAAAGGTTGATGTGGGAGTCACTACTGCCAACTCAAATGTTAGTACTGCTAGCACTTCAAGCAGTACTAATGGCATTCTGGATGAGAGGACTTACTGTGCTTTCCTGACAACCCAGCATAATGGATCCATGTTGACCCATGAAGATCTCCAAGAGATCAATGATGATGATCTGGAGGAGATGGACATCAAGTGGCAAATTTCTCTTCTTCGCATGAGGGCTAAGAAATTTCTTCAAAGAACAGGGAAGAAGATAACCATAAACAGCAATGATATTGCTGGTTATGACAAGTCAAAAATTGAATGCTACAATTGCCATAAGATGGGGCACTTCTCAAGGGAATGTAGGAGGCCTAGACAGCAAGAAGGCAGGAACAAGAGCTATGAAGGCAAGACCAAGACAATGGACATTACTGACTCAAGCTCAAAGGCTATGGTGGCCATTGATGGCTTAGGGTTTGATTGGAGCTTTATGGGAGAAGAGGAGGCAGAACCAACTGAGATGGAACTCATGGCTTTCTCTGATTCTGAGGTACAATCTGCTAAGTGTTCTAAATCATGTGTTGCTTCTAAAGAACTAGAAACTCTTAGGAAATAATATGATGAACAAAGAATAGAGCTAAACAAAACTAACTATCATTTGTCAAATCATAAGAGAGGTTTAGCTGTCTTAGAGGAACATATTGTTTACTATAAGAGTAATGAGTCTGTGTTTGCTGATAATATAGCAGTCTTAAAAAGGGATTTATCAATGAAGATTGTTGAAATTAGTCTATTGAGATCTGAGTTGGATAGGATTAAAAAGGCTAATGAAAACATTCAATTAAGTGTAGAAATATTAGATTATGCCTCTAAAGGTGTAAGCAGAATAATTGAATGTCAAGTAGTCAACAAAGCTAAGTCAAGTTTGGGGTATAAGTCTGTTCCACCTCCTCATAGAGGAATACCTGCACCCCTAGGTATAGACCTAGAATATACAGGATTGCCTGAATTTCAACTACCTAAGCTAGAATATGGACCTAAGCCAAAAGAAAATGTTGTAGTTGACTAGCCTGTAGAAGTAGGAGAACCCTTTGAGAGTGCAAGTGATACTTCACTCTCTGAGGACAAGGTGTCCTCTGGTAGGAATTCAGATGCTCCAACCATAGAGGATTGGACTTCTGATGATGATAAGGAAGATCAGGTTGAAGTTAAACCTGATATTGTTAAGGTAGAAGGAACAAGTGTTCCAAAGGTGGTCAAGAATGAAACTGTTAGGGCTAAAATCAATGTCAAACCTATTAGACCAACAGTTAGGTATTGTGAAATGTATAGATCTACACACAAGCCCAGAGGTAACCAGAGGAACTGGAACAACCTTAAGTCTCACCAACTAGGTGATGACTTTGTCCTATATAAGAAAGCTTGTTTCTCTTGTGGAAGTTTTGACCATCTTGCAACTTTTTGTAACAAAAGGGTGACTGGGTATTCAAACCATAGGGTGAACTTAGAAAGACCTCCAACTCACTCTAATATTGCTAGAATGATACCCAGAGCAGTTTTATTGAAGTCTGGCCAAAAATCACTTAGTACTGCTAGACCAGCAGTTACTACTGCTAGACCATTTAAGCCTGTTCACCCTAAACCAGCAGTTAAAAGTGAAAAAACAACTTTCAAACATGCACCAAAGATTGCTAGAAGGCCTTTTCAAAACAAAGCAGTGGTTCAAAAACAAATTTGGAAACCAAAGGCTACATCTGCAAAGCCAGCAGTTAATACTGCTAGCCAAGTAGTTAGTACTAACCACATTAAAAACACTGCTAGGGACATGAGGGCTAATGCTGTTAAGGCCTCAGCATGTTGGGTTTGGAGACCACTTCAATCCAATGGTGCATCAACTGTTTTAAAGAGATTTAACTATATTGATGCACGAGGCAAACCCAAATCAGTAATGGCTTGGGTACCCCAAGGAAATTATTTTGTGTGCAGGGACATTCACATGAAGATGATGAAGATCAAGGTTATGCAGATAGTGGGTGTTCCAGGCACATGACAGGCAACATGTCCTATCTTTCTGACTTTCAAGCATTTGATGGTGGATATGTTACCTTTGTGGGAGGTATTGGAGGCAAAATTACTGGTAAAGGTACTCTTAAAACCGGTAAATTAGATTTTGAAAATGTGTACTATGTGGAAGAACTTAAGTACAACCTCTTTAGTGTCTCACAGATGTGTGACAAAAAGAACAAAGTTCTTTTTACTGACACTGAATGTCTTGTGCTTTCTCCGGACTTTAAGCTACCTGATGAAAGTCAGATATTGCTCAAAGTTCCTAGAAAGGGCAACATGTACAGTGTTGATATGAAGAAAATTGTTCCTAAAGAGGCACTTACTTGTCTTGTTGCAAAGGCCACATTGGATGAATCTATGTTATGGCATAGGAGACTTGGTCACATTAGTTTTAAAACCATTAACAAGATTGTAAGGGATGGTTTGGTAAGAGTCTTGCCTCAGAAAAGATTTGAAAATGACCAAACTTGTGTTGCCTGTCTTAAAGGCAAACAACACAAGGCTTCTTGTAAGCCCAAGATTTTTAACTCTATTGATCAACCATTGTTTATGCTTCATATGGACTTATTTGGCCCAACTTCTGTGAGTAGTATTAAGCATAAGAGGTTTTGTCTTGTTGTTACTGATGACTATAGCAGGTTTACATGGGTTTTCTTTTTAGGCTCTAAGGATGAGACACCTAGCATTCTTAAGACATTCATTACAGAGATAGAAAACCTAGTGGATAAGAAAGTTAAAGTCATTAGATGTGATAATGGGACAGAATTTAAAAATAGAGTTATGGATGATTTTTGCAAAGAAAAAGGTATTAGAAGGGAATTTAGTGTTGCTAGAACTCCTCAGCAGAATGGGGTTGCTGAGAGGAGGAATAGGACATTAATAGAAGCTGCTAGAACCATGTTAGCTGACTCTAAGTTGCCTATTACTTTTTAGGCTGAAGCATTTAGTACTGCTTGCTATGTGCAGAATAGGGTTTTGGTGGTTAAACATCACAATAAGACACCTTATGAGTTATTTAGAGGTAGTACTCCTGCATTAGGATTTCTAAGACCTTTTGGGTGTCATGTGACCATTCTTAATACCTTAGACCATCTAGGCAAATTTGATGGTAAAGCTGATGAAGGTTTCTTGGTTGGATACTCTCTCAATAGCAAAGCCTTTAGAGTATACAACACAAGAACTAGAAAGGTTGAGGAAAACTTGCATGTGGAATTTCTAGAAAATAAGTCTAATATTGCAGGTGAAGGTCCTAAATGGCTGTTTGATATTGATACTCTAACCCAATCCATGCATTATGTACCAGTTGTTGCTAGAACTAATGATTTTGCAGGTTTAGAAGCAAATGATGCAACAAGTGCAGCAGGTTCAGGGGAGGAGAAAGATCAAGATCATGTGTTGATGCCAATATGGACAAGTGTGGATTCATCTTCCAAGGATGTTGAGACTCCTTTTGATGAAGCTAAGGAGGTTATTGAAGATGAAAACAATGTAGTAGGAGCTGAGGAACAAAAGGAATAAGCTAACAATACTAATGATGATTATACTGTTGAGCTCCAAGTTTCTACTGCTGAGCCAAATCATTCTACTGCTGGCTCATCAAACTCTAATTCAGTGGATTTCTCAGAAGATGAGGTGGATTTAAGCAATCTACCACATACCTATCAAGTTCCAACTACACCACACACAAGGATTCACAAAGCCCACTCCTTGGACAATGTGATTGGTGATGTGCAATCAGGAGTGCAAACAAGGAAGCAACGTCTTACTTCAGACCAAAAAGGGTTTCTTAGTGAAGTATATGATGCAAAGCAACATGAAGATGCAAATACTTGTTTATTTGTATGTTTCCTCTCACAGACTGAGCCCAAGAATGTTCTCAAATCCTTATAAGATCCAAGCTGGGTAGAAGCAATGCAAGAGGAGCTTCTCCAATTTAAGATTCAAAATGTTTGGGTTCTGGTAGACTTACCCAAGGGTATAAGGGTAATTGGCACAAAATGGGTTTTCAGAAACAAGAAGGATGAAAGGGGCATTTTGGTAAGGAACAAGGCTAGACTTTTAGCCCAAGGGTACACACAAGAAGAGGGTATAGACAATGAAGAAGTCTTTGCACCAGTGGCAAGGATTGAAGCAATTAGACTATTCTCGGCCTATGCTTCATTCATGGGTTTCACAGTTTATCAAATGGATGTCAAAAGTGCCTTCTTGTATGGTACTATTGAAGAGGAGGTGTATGTCTTACAACCTCCAGGTTTTGTTGATCCAGAACATCCTGATAAGGTGTATAAAGTTGTGAAGGCTCTCTATGGTCTACATCAAGCACCAAGGGCTTGGTATGAAACATTGGCTTCCTACTTGATAGAGAATGGATTCCAAAGGGGCAAGATTGATCAGACTTTATTCATCAAAAAGAACAAGAAGGATATCTTGCTAGTTCAAGTCTATGTAGATGACATTATCTTTGGATCTACTAGGAAGGAAATGTGTGTAGAGTTTGAGAAACTTATGCATGATAAGTTTCAGATGAGTTCCATGGGAGAACTAACTTTCTTTTTGGGTCTGCAAGTAAAGCAATCAAGTGAAGGCATATTTATCAGCCAGGATAAATATGTAGCAGAGATTCTAAGGAAGTTTCAGTTTGTTGATGCTAAGGTGGTCAGCACTCCAATTGATCCTGACAAACCATTACTCAAGGATGCTGATGGAGAAAATGTGGATGTTCACACATATAGGTCTATGATAGGGTCCTTGATGTATCTCACATCATCAAGACCTGACATCATGTTTGCTGTATGTGTTTGTGCAAGATTTTAAGTGACACCCAAGGTTTCACACTTAACTGCAGTCAAGAGGATCTTTAGATATCTTAAGGGTCAACCTAGGTTGGGTCTGTGGTATCCTAGGGAATCTCCCTTTGGCTTGGTAGCATATTCAGACAGTGATTATGCTGGTGCAAGCCTGGACAGAAAATCAACAACTGGAGGATGTCAATTCCTTGGAAGCAGACTAATTTTATGGCGGTGTATGAAGCAAACAATTGTGGCAAATTCAACAACTGAGGCTGAATATGTAGCTGCTGCAAGTTGCTATGGTCAAGTGCTTTGGATTCAAAATCAACTTCTTGACTATGGGTATAATTTCATGAATACTGTCATATATATTGATAATAGCAGTACAATTTGTATAATTAAAAATCCAGTGCAACATTCTAAAACAAAACACATAGACATTAGGCATCATTTGATTAGAGATTGCAATGAGAAAAAGTTGATTCAAGTGGTTAAAATTGATACTGATCAAAATGTTGCAGATCTTCTCACAAAAGCCTTTGATGCAGGAAGGTTTCAATACTTGGTAGCAAGTATTGGAATGCTTAACCCTTAAAGTTTTCAAAATTGTGTGTTTTTGTACATTAATTGGATTTGTTCTGCTAGGTTATCAATTAGTAATGGGAGTTGTTTCTACTGCTTGCTATGATCTATGTTGCTAGTTATATTCAGTTCTGCTGCTTGTTGCTTATTCAACTGCTAGATATAACTGAGGATTGTGATTACTATGGTATATTGTTTCTTGTGTTTTTGTGGTTTTGGACTAATCTTTTGCAGGAAAATTCAATGGAGAGTGATTGTTTGATGAGAAAAAGGTGTTTGGAAAGATCAGCAGACATTCTACTGCTAGTCACAAAGTTTCTGCTGCTAGGCAAAACTTTCTACTGCTGAGGGTTCTACTGCTCGCTTTGTAACTTCTGGGATTCTACTGTTTGGTTTGTAAGTGCAGGGACTGTTGTGTAATTTCTAACCCGGAGGAATTAAAAACCCCCAATTCGATTGAATTAGGGTTTACAAATCTAATTCTCTCTCACAATCAGTTTTACGCGCTCATAAATCACACCAATTCAAACCCTAACACAAATTTTCACATCTAATCTTAAAACCCCAAAATCAAACCCTAAAACACAATGTCGACAAGAATCTTCTCCGATAGCCACAATCAAGTTGCTTTCCTTCAAAAGCCCAAAGAAGCTGAAGGTTTTGCTGAGGTAATCGACTTTCTTAATGCTACTCATATTAGGTATGCATTAACAGCAAAACCCACTATATTTATTTCCCTCATTAAACAGTTTGGTCTACTGTTACGACCATAACTACAAATGGGGAAGAACAGTTAATGGCTTAGGTAGATGGCCACAAGATAGTTATTTCTGAGTCATCTGTGAGAGAAGCTCTTCACTTTGCAGATGATGAGGAAATCACTTGTCATGAAAATTCTATCATTTTTGAGGAACTTAAAAATATGGGATATGAGAAGAAAACTGATGGTTTAAAGTTTTATAAAGGTCTTCTCTGTCCTCAATGGAAATTTTTGATTCATATCATTCTCCATTGTCTAAGTCCAAAAACTTCAGGTTAGAATGAATTCAGTACAACTCAGCTTCTGCCATGATTTGTCTGGCCAAAAGACAACCTTTTAGTTTTTCGAACATGATAATGGATGGTTTGAAAAAGAATATAAAAGGTAATTACTATATCTATCCAAGGTTTTTGCAATTAATTCTTAATAATCAGCTTACAAAACCTAAGGTACATAAAAAGGAGTTTCTTTGCCCTGAACTTCCCAAGAAATTATTTTCTTACTTGAAAAAGGATGGTAAAGGTTTCTCTGGGACAGTGACACCCTTATTCCCAAATATGTTGTCATTGGCTCATAATCAGGGTGAAGGCGCTGAAATCACAACAGCCACCCATCACACACTAGCAATTTTGGACACATCATCTACTCAACCAGAAAAGACCCAAAAACCAAGGACTTCACAAAATGAGAACACTGAGCTTCCTCAGGCTAGTGTTAGGATGGTTGGACCAGATGAGGCTGTCACAGGTGTGGGAGGTGACATGTTGGAAGGGGCTGCCACTACTGCTGCTAGCTTAGAAGCAGAGCAGGCCAGTGGTAACATAACTAAGACCCCAACCAAGGCAACATCTAATGTATCTGGTTCTCATAAATCTGGTACAGGTGATGGAAACCCCAGCCAAATGGCTAATATAGGGGGCTCAACTGATCAAACTGGGTTTGATACTGAGTTTACACCCTTTGATTCACCTCTCAGGGAAGGTAACACATCTCGAAGTGATGAGGGTAGGCTAGAAACTCATGAATTGATGGACCACAATGTACAAACTGACAAATCCTATGATTCACCACTCAGGGAAGGTCACACATCCCGAAGTGATGAGGATAGAGTAGCAACTGAGGAATTGATGGAACATCAAAATGTACAAAATGTCAATTCCATTGATTCACCTCTCGGGCCAGGTAACACAGGCCAAAGTGATGAGGATAGTATGAAACTTATTAAAGCATTGATGGCTAGATGTACCACACTGGAGACACATGTTCTTGACCTCCAACATACTGTTAAGAGTTTAAAGCTGAGGGTTAAGCATTTGGAAAGTCAGAAGAGGTCAAGAACCAGGGCTTTTAAAAGACTAAAGAAGGTGGGCATAACACAAAGGATAAGCTCTTCCGAAGACTCAGGTTTGGGGGAGGATGCTCCCAAACAGGGGAGGAATGAGACTAAGACTTCAGGGGAGGCTGAGACTAATATTGAAGGTGCTGAGACTAATATGGGTGAAGACCAAGGTACTGAAGAGGTTCAACAACAACAAACAGAAGAAATTGCCCAAGGTAATGATACAGAGGTGGTTGTTTTGGAAACTCAAGAAGAGATCCTAGATACTGCCTCAAGTATTAGGGTTCAAGTTGAATTTGCTGCTGGTGATAGTGGAAAGGTTGCTAAGGTTGATTCTACTGCTGGTGATAGTGGAAAGGTTGCTAAGGTTGATTCTACTGCTGGTGAAAAAGTTCCTACTGCTGGGCTAGAGAAAGATTCTGTTGCTAGGATCATGGATGATGATGTGAGTTTAGCTGAAGCTATCATCCAGTTGAAAACACCACCACCTCCTAAACCACAACCACAACCTTCATCAACACCAAAACAAACAACAACACCACCTCCACCTCCAAAAGCACCTATCAAAGGTGATGTGATCAAAGAACCTTCTCTTTCATCATCTAAGAAGCCTGTTCACACACATCAATACTCAGGAAAGGGTAAAGGCATATGGATTGAAGAGCCTGAACCTAATCCTGAAATACCTTTTGAATTTTGGCCAAAAGAGCTTCAAGAAAGGGTTAATGAAGAGGCTGCAAGGAAGTTAGATGCTGAATTTGAAGAGGAAAACCAAGTTGTTCTTGAGTCTCAGAGAAAGAATGATGAAGCTGAAGCAAAGACAAAGTCCTTACTTGATGCTTGGGATGAGGAAAGGATAAGGTGTGAAGCAGATATTGAGCTTTCCAAGATGATTAAGGAAGAACAGCAAGATACACAAACAATAGAAGAAAGAACTAAGTGGATGAAGAAGTTCAAAGAAGAAAGAAAGAAATGGTATCTTGCTGAGAGAATAAAAAGGAAATTGCTCAAACCACCAACTGTCAAACAAGTAAGAAAATTTCAAGAAAGGTACCTGAAGAACATGAAGGGATATACACTCAAACACCTTTCATGGTACTCTGATGAATCAATTCAAAGGATGTTTGAGAAAGCTAAAAGAGAAATTGATACATTTGTCCCTATGGATTCTGAGGAAGAGATACAAAAGACAGTGGTGGAGGAAGAGAAAGAAAAAGAAAAGGTAGAAGAAACAGTGAAGGAGGAAAAGAAAGAGAGTTCTAGTATTGGAGACAAGAGAACTAGAAGGGTTTTGAAAAGTGTTAGGAGGAAGAAGAGAAAATCAGATAAGTCAAAAGCAGTTGAATAGAGTTCTGAGTCTGAACATGAGGAAAAAGTTAGTGATGAGGAGAAATCTGAAGATGATATGTGAAGAGTGATGGCTCTTACAGTTCTGTCTAAACATAAAGAGTCTGAGGTCACAAATGCAGTTCCTCTAGCAGTTAAACATTCAATTATCTCATATACTTATGGAATCAGGGATGGAAGTGAAGCCTTTTGGGAATTTAAAAGAACAAATGGTTTTTATTATAAGTATACAAGGTTTTCACAAATGATGTATTGGATGGATAGAGATGATGTAGTTGCTCTCTGGAAGTTATACAAGGAAAAATATGGTGATACAAGACCAGAAGAGGTGTTTGAAAGGGTAATCTACTATTATTTGAAGATAATGTTTGAACCACATGATAAAGACATTGAATGGATGAAGTTAAACCACAACACAGTTCAAAGATGGTATTTATATCAGTCTTGTAGTGTTCATGTTTTACATGCTCATGGAGTGTCTATCTACATGTTGGTGGAAAAAGATTATCCTGCATTGAACTTTCATAAAGAGATTATTCATCAAATGTTGCAACCTGGAAGATTGGAGCTGCAGAAAGCTTTCCATTATCAAGATCAGGCTTATAAACTCATAACAAAGTATGAAAAGATTCTCAACCCAAAGAAAAAGAAGTAAGTATTTGGAAGCATCCTCCTGGCGAAGGTTTCAAGCTTAAAAGAAACTTGATGATTTTGGAAGAAAATATCAAGTTTAGGGGAGGATTGTTGCGTTTTAAGAATACTGCTGCTCAGAATAGATACTGCTGGTCATGGTTTAGAATAAAAAATACTCTAAGTGTCATACTACTGCTAGTATATTCTATTCTACTACTGGTGTTGGAGATTCTACTGCTACAAGAATACTACTGCTGGAATAAATGATTCTACTGTTAGAGTAAGGAGATAATACTGCTCAATAGATAAGATTAGATAACTTTGTATAGTCGTTAAGATAAGTATAGAAAGGATTTTGTGTATATCCTATTTAATTATAGTTATACTATACTTGTATAGGACTCCTTGTGCTATAAAAGGAGGTCCTATATTAGGTTTAACGTACGTATCATTGAAAAAGATTCAAGGTTGTAAACCCTAGTGATATTCAGATCACTCGTATTATTTGCTTAATAATATTGAATCGTTTGGAGTTATTCTTCTCTGTGTTCATTGTCATTCATACTTTCTGTTCCATCAAACAAACACTTATTCTTCTAAGTGTAGCTAAGTAGATTCCGCATACTTAGTTACATCCATTCAAAGTATCTCATACACATTAAACAGGACTAACATCCTAAGTGTATATCAATCCTCTCAGTTTACTAGTAGGATTCATGTGGTGATAACTTGATAGATGACTAAAGATTGATTAAAGTAGGTTTTTGGCTAATCCATGTTGGAGATGATTAGTGAAGATGGTGATGGACTGTGGTGGTGAAAACGTAGACAACTGTTAAAGAATTAGAAACTCAAATGCTATAACGAATATAAAAATAGAAAATATGAATTCATGCAATCCTTATCTAAAATTCACATCTCGAGGGATATGACTCTCGTAATGCATAAGGGTTACTATTTGAATGATATTATTAATGCTAACAAGAACGAAATCCATTCATAGATTGACACAAATTATAAAAATGACCTATTCTAGGTGACAATGGGAGGGAGAGTATTAACATGGTTTTGACCGACATGATCTTTTATGACATTATCATCTACCAAAGATGATGTATCATGCCATAATATATGCTCGAATGGAATTAAAAGGAAGTGAAAGCAATGAGCACATAGAAACAGAAATTCCATATGAATAAATTAAAAATACTAAATACCTATATGAGGATGAGAATGTCAACATATGATGGGAGAGTGTTGGTTAGACCAACGTGTTAAGAAAATGTTGAGAATGACGGTTTTGATTAATATATCGTTTGCACTGACAATGACGTGCATGATATGTGTCGAGGAAGAAAAGGATGAGATCCTATGATAATGTTCTAGACAATGTAGTTGTGAGGTCTTGGTTTAAGAAAAATCCTAGACTCCATTTAAATTAGTTGTTGGTTGTGGAGATGAAGAAGTTTGTCAAACACATGATGTGTTTTTTACTGGATGAGGTATTGGTGCAAATAATGAGATTTGGAAAGAGGTCGGTTGAAAGATACACAAATGCAATGCCAAGCCACTAAAACTTAATTCTATATGCTTTAAAAACTATATGCAGGTGAATGAGTCCCATAAACATATTACTAATCTACGTAGCAAATAAGGGGATTACAATTATGCGAAATAGGCATAACGAAGTGAGATAACAAATAATTTGTTATCAACCTATAAGACAAAAGTGTTAGTGACAAAATATGTGAATATGATAGAAATCATAAGATAACATCCTATATAAACAAAAACAACATATTCGACTACTAGACACACAAAATGATAGCATCAAGAAAAATAATCATATTATGAGAGAGCATGACTTTGTTTGAGATACTTCATTGTGAAGTTGTTTTGTTGTTAGGCTTAGACACTTAAGCATACTTATCCATTAATTAACACAATGATCTATGTGATTAATTTGTAGAATAAAAAGACTTTTAAAAGTTTATCATACCAAAAGCACTTTGACAAATTATAAGTGCACACGTGGCAAACAAATAGTGTGACAAAGTCACAAAAGAAGCAAGACGAAAGATTCATGCAAACCATTATAACATTTTGGAGCATGTATCATTTAGGCTATTCTACGAAAAGGCTTAATGAATGTCAACAAGAGACAAGAGCTTTCAAATATATAAACATCATATAAAAAACATCATGTATCAAAATGACATATCATGAGTTAACAAGTAACACGTTAATCTGCGAAACAGCATATAACGAAAGAATGAAAATATCATACAAATTATGTTAACATTTAGTAGTACGAAACATATAAGCATGCAGACAAAACCTTTCCAAGGTTTACACATTTGACTATTACTCAAATAGTTATCATGATAACGTCAAGATACTTAATCATATCAAACAAAAACATGTAATCAACACATGTATGTGTAATGCAAGTGATTTTAATAAAATAAAGAAAGAAGAGTCATATCTACTACTTGTTTGATTAATATTTCTAAGGCGAGGCAAAATATCTTATTTTAATACTTACTTTAGGCAAGTATAGGAATAAAGATTTTTCAAGTTGGAGAATGAATATGAGACTATTACTAGCGGTGCTCAATTAAGGCTAAACACGACCATTTTTATGGGTGATTCCATATACCCAACTTCTCTCCTGGAAGCAATTTAACCGTTAGGTTAAATTGAGTTTCTAGTGCAATGGGTTCTCCAGTAGTCATTCTCATGTTAGAAAGATTGGAATTCCTATCTTTGCCTATTGAAGTATATAAAAGATGATTGTTCACCAATACTTGGCTTAATGAGACTCAACTATATTAAAACTAAGGTGATGAAGATGTCATGTTATACACGAGAATTTAACAAATATGTGTCAACATTTAGAAAGTAAGAAATATATTTCAATCTTGTGTTTGGAATCTAAGGTTGTTCGAATTACATAGCTTATTGCATGATCTAATGGATGACATCTTTTATGTTGAGTTTAAGTATGTGTTATGAATGTGATTTGATCATCTAAAACCAAGAAATACGTTTATAATGGAATATGTTAAATTAAGAACGTTCTAAAGAAAGCTCTTTGGAATTTTATTAAACAAGGATCTAAGTAAGGTTACCAACTTCAATAGATCTTGTGTATACTCTAGAGATGTGTAGTTTTAAAAGTAGTACTACTTATACCTAGTGGAAATTGATAAAAATGAACGCGAGCATCATGCTCATTTGATAGTGGAGGTTCTAGCCATAATGAATCATCTAAGTCCCTATAGGTGGCAAAGAATGTTTGAGTTGGTTCAACGTGCATTTGATTTAGTACAAGTGTTGGACAAAGGGCTTTTTGAGCAATGCACTCAACGGATTCAAATGATGGTAAGGATTGTGGATTGGTTGATTTAGATGTTAGGTCTTCTAGTGTGTCTAAATAAGGATGTGGTAATGTAGAGGTTTGTTGTACTATGGGAGTACTTAGGTTTCATGGATGTTGAAGACAACAAGGATGGATACTAATTCTTGTGGTCCATTGGTTGGTACAACTAGTGGGTGAAGTTCTTTGAAGTTTTGATCATGTTTGTGAAGCTTAAGGGCTGAGACATATCACAGAGGTGAATGTGATGGGATGATGGTGAAAGAACAAGTGAACTTAAGTGATAAATGTTCAAGGATGAAAACCTATTGACATTTGCTTTATTCCTATTGATTTGGAGAGTGTTAGGATAAGTGTCAATGTGGGGTAAGTCCCATAGTAGGTGTTTGTCTTGGATAGATGTTAAAGTCATGATAGGATAAGTGTTTTAACATATGTTGTTAAAATACTTGGGTGTTGATTTTTCGGATATGACTTTTAATGACTACAATCGTAAGTCAAATTTACTTGAATATTTTGAACGAAATACTTAAGTTGTCAATCCTACTTTGTTGAGATTGGATAGCACTCAAGGATAGCAAGACTTGATAATACATCTATAACCTAAGTGTGAGTTATTACTCGATGTAAATCCTTATCGTCTTGAAGGATGACACATTATTTTCATGCTAACCAAGTGGGGCAACATATGTGGATACAAGACAATATCTACAGTCATAAGTTGGACTTGTGATTTTGATATTGTATGTTATCTTTGCAAACAATGAGTCCGGATTTGTTAGGAAGTTGTCAATTCATAAAACAAGTCAAGCTAATGGATAAAGGATGAGTAAAAGATGAAAGAATGCAGTTAATGTGTGTAATGATTATAAAATCTCAGTGGTCCACGGATTGCAAAGAACCAATTTCAGGGCTCCTTCCTCCTTGGAGCATTTTCATGAAATTTGAAAGTATGATCAGAGATGGTTATCCTATTGGAGCAAGTGAGATGACTTGATCCTAATATGAGTGAATATCAGTGAAAAGTATCATAGTAATAAAAGTGAGTGATCTAGAGTGCGGGATTAAATGAAAATTTAAAAAATCTGGTTATTGGCTGGCGGAACCATTCGACAATACAGGCGGAACCATGAATTTGGTTCCGCCTGATCCGTCAGGTAAATTTTGGCGGAACCAATATTTTGGACGGACGGAACCAAATTTTTGGTTCTGTCCCATCCGCCAGTCCAAAAAAGTAAACAGAGGGCATTTTTTAACCCCCGAACCCCGTTCAAATCCCGTAAATTCTCCTAAAACATGTGTAATTAATTCAATGTGATTAGGAAATAACAATAAAACATGTATAAACACATGGATGGGTATAGATCATGCAAGGGCTAAAAAATGGATGGGTATAGGAAATAACTTGGTTAGTTCACAAAGCGTTAAATAACAGGTTAACATCCTACAAGGCATATAATGGTTCATACTTCATTGTTTCACACACCTTTTTCAAAGATACTGAATGCTTCGATAATCATTGAAAGTAGTGACACATTTTAACACTTGAACTATTAGGTGGGAGTTTGTACAAAACAACATTTTTCAAAGTACTTGACTAGTTTTACTTAGTTCTCATTTCTAAGTGAATTATGCAAGATTTTAATATAACATATGCAAAGAAAATTATCTAAGTCTATAAGCAATGCAAAAACAATTTTCCAACTTGATGCACAAAATCTAGCAAATGTCCTATTGTGTATAAACATGAAATTGACAAACAAGCAAATGAATATCATGGCAAGATTGACACTTATGTATCACAAATAAACAAGTGCAATCACAACAAACAACATGTATGCAAACAACCAAAACAAGTAGTCATATAGCATAGCATAAAAAGAAAGATACTTTTCGTCACTTTGCTTTTAAATATGACGATGTATACCAAGCTTGATTAGTTTCCTTTATATATATAAATATCACCAAATTCTTTAGTTTCAAAAGAAATCATATCAGTGTTCGAAGGATACCAACTTACATTGCCCGACTCAAAAGTTTAAGTTACTATGTCAAAAATGAAACTTAATATTTTGGACAGGTTATAGCATTTGATTTATTTTACTTAATTCAATTTAGATTTAGGCTATGAGATTATTTTTAAATGAAAGTAGACTTAATTCCCTTTAAAATGATAGGTGGAGTGACTTCTACGGACTTACAGTTAATTAGTTATGAATTTTTGAAGTTTGCAAAAACTTTGGACTGTGCAGACCAAGGATCCCATTTCCAAAGGGCAAGGAACCCTTTAAAGGGATCCGTCTGATCCGTGCCTCTTTGAGACAAAATGTCACAGAATGCTAAAAACATGTATTTTCGCATAGCGAGAATGTGTAGGACTTACTAGATTTGGTAGTAAACATATAATACACCTATTTTTAACATCATTTCTACTTATGTGACTTATCTAATCATTTACGGAGGTGATTTTTCAACTAAATTTATAGTTATCCCAAACGCTCCTTTCAAAACCATATTTTTCGTAAATTTGCTTTAAGCACACAATTTGACACTTAATTCTTTTAAGAAATCTTTTCTTTTATTTTTCAACGACATCTTCAAGCTTGTATACAAAGTAACATTTAACAACAAAATTTCTAAGTATAACTAGCGAAACATTTTTCATATTATATTCCGCTTCAATGGTAATTTGATATATGGATCGTACTCCATTTTAAAAACCATTTGTTTTGAAAATAAGAGCCACGAGGCTCTGATACCAATTGTGAAAACGTAGAGGGGGGGGGGGGTGAATACGTTACCGTTTTAAAATCTAAAAACTTGTTGTATCAAATATCCGATTAAGCTTGTTGTAATATGAAAGATGCCAATTATAGTTTATGACTAGCATATACTAAAACAAGTTGTCACACAAGTATAATCATCAAGTAACAACACAAGCAATAATATAATGCAAGTATAAACTTAAAGCAGTAAGTAAAAGAAAGTGCAAACTGGACACGAGTATTTACAGTGGTTCGGTCACGGATCTCCTCTCCGCCCTACTCCACTCCCCTAGTACCCAACTCAAGAGTTACTTCACTAAATCAACAAGCTCCCTTCTCGGCGGAGAAAACCTTTACAAACGTCGCTTACACTTTTCCCGGTACAAAGCTAAATACCGGGTTCTAGTTCAAGGTAGAACCAACCTAATGTCGCTTATACAATATTTTCGACACGAAGCTAGATGTCGAGTTCTTTTACAAGGGTACAACCACTCCCGTTATGTTTTATGGCCCAACATAAAAACCTTGTGTTTTATGGCACAAACACATAAACCATCTAATCTAGTTTAGTGAATAGATTGTGATGATACAATGATGTTTACAATGATGATCCATGACATAAATGTCTAATGGATATGAATGACTAATCTAAATGAACTTCCATTGATAGAAAGCCTTCAATGGATGAAGATCACAAGTTCTCTAAGCATGTTGTGATAGATCTTCATATATGTATGCTTATGGTGGATGATGACTCAAGATCTCTGAGCTTGCTTCACAGGATCATTTCGGGAGTATGCTTACAACATAATGAAAGTTAGAAGCATTATGATCATGATGATAAGGGTGATTAATGTATGCTACTACATTGTTATCTACTGATCTAAATGTATGCAAAAGGGTAGAGAGAATGTATGTTCAAGTGATATAGAATTGAGTAAACAATTGGCTGCTATTTATAGCCAACAAGCTCAGCAACCCACGGATCAGACGGAACCAAAAAAAGGGTTTCGCCCTTTATAACTTTTGGTTTCGTGGTATCCTAACACAAAATCTAAAAATATTTATCAAATCATTCCAAACTCAAATCTAAATCTTTCCAAGATCTTTCCATAATCTTACATGAAATCTAACCAAGATATATTCTTAGATTTTGCTAGACTAGGATGATCCAAGGCATGATGTAATAAACCATTTTCTTTTTGACTTAAGTATATAGGAAAGTTAACTTGTAAAATGAATTATAATTAGTTTGGACAAATGACTAAATGTAACTAGTTCAAGAAAATGTCTATTTTAAGTGCTTGTCAAAATAAAACGTATTTTGTCAAGTGTAAGTAAACTTTAGTACTTAATGCAAAATGTAAAATGAGGTTCGAAATAGAATGGTTAATCTATTAAAATACTTTAATGACTCTAAACGTATTTTAAACATTCTAAATGGTTTGTTAAGGGGTTTGATCATAATGCCACATAACAAACATGGACGAACCTGTGTTGTAGCATACAAGGACTTGAGGTGTTGAATGTATGGTGAGACAGAATATGATAACGAGTAACTTGTACATTTTACATTATGTATCAAGTTACATGTTTGTCATCAATCAAAACAAACGAGACTGTATAGATTAAATATCGTAATATTTGAACGAACATACTTGGATATATTTGGCAGCTTAAAAACCTTTAAAAATATCAAATAGCCGTGCAATCTCAAACTACATGAATGTATGCTCCAGATTGCGACTGCAGATATTTTATAGTCTCTCCGCCTTTGCTAATTTTTTCACCAACCTAAAGGCACATTAAAAGAGTTACAAAAATACAAAGGTGATAGATTAAGAGGACAGGACATGACATGACCAAATAAACACCTTCTCATTTGGAACTTGTATATGAGTTTGTTCATCGAATCCTGAAGAGTTGATAGAATAACCTCTGGCAATCAAAGACGGGGAACCACTAGCATCAGCATGCACGCAAGATGAAAACTTAACCTCAGAACACATAGAAGATTCGAACTTCAAAATGCGACCAAGTTTGATCAAGAAAGTGACTAAGTTTATAAAATATTACACCTCTGCTATAACTTCTTTAATCAACCGCTCAGCCTTGTTTATACTGTCTATGGAACCTATTAGTTGCACAGGCCTAGTTTCCGAATTGGGATCAGCCTCAGCATCCCGTGTGGCTTGGATCCTTGCCCCTGAGCTATTTTGTAACGTTTGGCTAGTGTCTCCAGCCTTTCCAATCAATACATCAACCTGAACAAAACAACAATCCGTGTAACTTATACGCGTCATTACGTCTTAAAGATAGTCCTAAGGGCTACGTTTAGTAAATTCTTTTTTTGTTTTTAATTTTGTTTTATACACTAATGGTTTAACTTTATTGTGCCAAAATGTTATATATTAACTATATATACCAAAAGAACCGGTGTTATTATGATCAAAACGTTGTCGTTTAACATCAGGAACATCCTGACCGTTGGATTCAACGGAAAGTGGTAGTTGGTCAAATGGTTGGGTATCTAGAGTATCGAGTTTGTGTTTATGATCAGATGGAGGAGGGCTTGTAATGGTAATATGTTGGTGTGACATTGGTGTAAGGGTGAGATCCGAGTTTGAAGGGTGTGTTTAAATGGTCTGTTGTTTTGCTTTCTTCTTGTGGAGATGATGATGGTTATGGTTTATATATGTATGGCTATTGGAGGCTTTGGTTTATGATTTGGTTATTGGGCTAGGGTTGTATGGGTAACGGCCTAAATTGGATATCCAAGCCCATGGATTTATTCAAATGCCAAGTCAAATGAATTGAACTAAACCAGCCCATAACTATTGACGTCTTCATAACACTAAGTGTGGGTGTTTGGGGTTGCTTTCAAAACGTGATTATTTGATTATTAGGTTTTCAAAATGTGGATAATCAATTTATGGTGTTTGGCAAACAACTCTAATAAACACTTATCTACGTTATATATCATCCAAAACGTGGTTTTGTTAATGCATATTGGGAGTTACTTTTGCCTTTTGTTTCATCAGTTTCAAAAGGTGATAATTAATTCCAAACACCCCCTAAATTTGTGTTATATATATTGACAACAACAACAACAACAACAACACACCTAATCTTGAGCGAGGTATGGTAGGTGAAGTGTAAACAAATCATACTCCTACCCTAAGGTAAATCTGAGACTAGGGAGACGGCTTCTATGAAGACCTCCAGCAAGTGAATTTGTGAGGGTGATGTATTCCAATATAAGTGGATGTATGCTTGTGTATAGTTGCAAGAATAGTGAAACTATGAAAGAAAGAAAAAAAAACATATAAGCATGAAAGCATAAAAACATGTGGCAAACATATAAGGCGAGCGAAATATACCATCATAAAGACATAGAGACATATAGGGACATAAGCATACAATGCATGTAGGCATAGCATATTATAAGGAGCGCATACATAGGGATAAAAGATACATGCAAACGGGCAAAAACGCATATGAGCAAGGGCATAAAAGCAAAAACGCATACAAAGGGAATGGGCCTATGCTGAAAAAATAATACAAGAAAAGGCAGATAAATACATTAGATGCCACTAAGAAATGCCTAAAAACTCTGCAGGGGTCTAACTATGACTCTCTATCTAAAATGCGGGGGTAAAGTCGTCACCAAGGCTACTAAAAGTCGCCTATAAAACCTAGATTGCAAACCACCTAAAAAAACCTCGATCTTCTAACAACCTATTATAATTCTTGCTCCCCACGTGATCTACCAAAGGTAATGTCCTTAGACAAGAAAAGCGCTTTCATGTAGTTTCAATTTATCTTCCTACCTATGTTTTGGTCTACCCCTTCTCGTGACATCGACAACCACCAAAGCTTCTACTCTTCTAATTGGCGTTGTTTGTGGTCTCCTCCTGACATGTTCGAACCATCTCAACTGACCTCCCCTCATCTTGTTAATTATATTTTCCATTTCGAGTTTCACTTTAAAAACTTCATTTGGAATCATGTCTAATATAGATTTACCCTACGTCTTACGTATTTTGTCTTCTCTCTCGAATTACACGTAAACCATTATCTTCTAGTGCCTCCTTCTAGTGCTCAAGTCTGTTGTTTAGCCCTTTCGCTGATTCCAAAACTAACACAGTATCCATGGTGAATATCATGCACCAAAGCATGCTCACTTGTGTCGCTCGTGATAGCTTGTCCAATATCAAGACAAGAGAAATGGGCTAATGGCCGATCCCTTGTGAAGTCCTACTTCCATTAGGAAGAACATTGAGTTCCCACTGTGTTTCGTGCACAGGTCTTCGCACCCTTGTACATATCCTTGATATGTCTTATATTTACTTAGTAAATATGTGTTATATTTACTAAGTAAGAGTTTGTAGGCAAAAGGAGGTGGCTTTAAAGTAATTGTGACATTTGGTTAAATGGGTTAAATTGGCGTTTGGACATCACATGTTAATTAAGAAATGGTTAGTATATTTAACTAAGTCTAGTTTAAGTTAAAAAAAAACTAGTTTGGTGAAAGTAGCATTAATAGTAGTAGTTGTTTGTTTGATAAAGAGTTTTGTAACATAGTTGTATTATTATAATTTAGTAAGTGTAAACGCTAGTTGCTAGTTAATACTATTAGAAGTAGCATGATGAATTGGAGGGTTTAGGCTAATTAGGAATGTTAGTTGCTTGTTGCCAAACAATCATTGTGCTCAAAACTCTAAACGCTAGTTTGTAAACATAAAATTAACAAAAGAAAAATCAAATTTGTTTTTATCTATACTACATGTAAAGAGAGATTACAAACATTCTTAAGACTTAAAACTTAACATATAAGTAATGTGTTATATCAAAAATACCCCTTCAAACCTTATGTTTAGTTTTAGTATAGTGTCAATTAAATATGGAAATATACAAATTTGGGAAACATATATAAGACAACTAGCATTTTAGTGGGTTGGTTTTAAACTTGATATACTTGTTTCACTTTTTTTTAACAACAACTAAATATCTCACAATATGTATATCACAAACTATCTCACATTTTATAAGCATGACTTGAACCCACAATCATTTGATTTATGAGATTCTCAAACAACAAAAGGTACCATAATATAAGCTCTTTGGTATCTTTGTTTCCTTTATGATTAAAAACAAAATGAATTTGGTTTTTAAATTTTAATTTCTCCTTTAATCATTCAATAATCACATTTAATTAAGTTCTATATTAAAAATACATATACATATTTGTGACAACCGGTAATTTTTGAAAATATTTTAATACCGCATTACATTTAAAAAATAAATATTGAAGACCTGAGAACCGTTTTTGGAATATATTGGAGTCTATTTGGGAATATTATTATGTGATGTGAGAAATTTTCTCGTAAGATGTGAGATATAGCACAACGTGTACCGGCACAATTCTAGACCTAATATACATTTATTTAATTGATTTGTGATGTTTAAGCAAAGATAGTCATATAAACAGTCATTTTTACTGGAAAAATAATTTTAAAAATAATGGCGAAAGTTTTGAAGTATCGAGAAAATTTTACGAAGCTTAAATGAGCCCCGAGAGTCGTTTATAGAAAAGATAAAGAAAAATGGTACATTTGGCCCTTCGTCTAAAAGTTACCATTCGCCCCCTCTTGTTTTAAAAAGTGTCAAAACGAGATTTTTAGATCTATATATCTTTTCAAATGAAAACTAGGGTTTCATTTGTGTTGTGATAACCCTAGCCGTCCCCTTCATCTCCTCGCCGCCGATCAAAAATCCAGTCACCACCGCCGATACACCGTCACCCCTAAATCGATTTAACACCAAATCCACACTCAAAACTCATTATATTTCTTGATAAGGGTTAAAACCTGTTTGTGTTTTGGTTCAAATCGCTCCACCGCCACCTCATTTTTGTTATTTTCCCTTCGTGGTAAGTGGTAAACGGTTAAACCGTTTGTAGTTTTGGTCAAATAATGATTTACCACAAGTGGTAAATCGTTTGGTTTTGAAAAAGTGGCTTTATAAAAACAAGTGGAAATGAATCGGTTGTGAGAATAATGGGTATCATCATGTCGGTTTCGTTTGGTTTTATTTCGAGCTTGTACTTGTTCTTTGTAGCTTATATAGAAGCTTATAGCTTCCGGCTTATTTCGTTATTATGGTCCGTTGGTTTTGTTGATGAAACGGACATGTGTTCGATTTGGTTTTGATTCTTTGTCCGTGGTAAGCATAGTGTCCGATTGGTTTTGAGTTGTTGTAAGTCCGTTTGGTTATGAGTCCTTTAGGCCGAAGCCGTTTGGCATGAGGTCGCGTAGTCCGTGTTGTTTACTTCTCGACAGCCATACTTGGTGCCGAGGCCATATGCCTCGCCGTGATAAGTTATTTTGTTGCAATTGGTTTGTTTTGTTTGGATTTGGATATCGTGGTTAACTCGAGCCGTAGTTTTAGGATTTGGCCGAGTAATAAGTGATATGGTAATAAGTGTATGGGTAACGGCCTAAATTGGATATCCAAGCCCATGGATTTATTCAAATGCCAAGTCAAATGAATTGAACTGAACCAGCCCATAACTATTGACGTTTTCATAACACTAAGTGTGGGTGTTTGGGGTTGCTTTCAAAACGTGATTATTTGATTATCAGGTTTTCAAAATGTGGATAATCAATTTATGGTGTTTGGCAAACAACTCTAATAAACACTTATCTACGTTATATATCATCCAATAACAATAACCCAATATAAAAAACCTAAATCCTCATTTCGCCACACATATAACCCTAATCTTATCTCTCAATCATAACAATCCCTAAATTTTCTCCCAAAAATCACTGCCAATTGAAGTTTACAAAGATGGAATTTATAGTTTTATCGGTATTGTTATGCCCTCCGAATACATATTTCGACTTTAATTGTGTTTCAGCAGATCCATTTTGTTGATATAGTTATAGTCGAAATATTGCATTTGGAGGGGGAAACAATAGTGTTAAGCCTATAAATTTCATTCTTTGCATAATAAAAAACGCATTTAACTTTGATTCAAGATAATGGTATTTCAAAGATGGATTTTATAGTTTTACTGCTATTGTTATGTCATTCAAATAAATCTTTTGAAATTAATTTTTATTTGCTAATAGTGTAACAGATCTATTAGATGGTTGTAATTGGAGGATGATGATATCAGGTTTTATTACTTTGTTAATTTTATACGTTTACATAATCTTCAAATGAGGAGTTGCAAATAAGGATATAAATTAAAAACTTGTAAAGATGAAGGTGTGTATAGTGAAAATTAAGGAAATATGTTATTATGACTTCATTTTGATTGACGTAAAGTCGGCTTATACAGTAGCCGAATTTAAGTTTTCTGTAAATTTATTATGACTTAAATTTATGAAAAGTTTATCAAAAAGTCAATTTGCTATATCTAATCAAAACCACCAGAAAAATGCACAACTGATACAGAAATCATCCTCAATCAGGTATTCCGTTTGTTTATACAATATTTTTTTGATTATGCTTACTGTAAATTTTTTGCATGCCAAAGTTAAGAATCAATCATAATAAGTTACTGTGATTAGGGTTATGTAGAGATGCTTGGTCTTTTGATTTGCTGTTGAATAATCAAGATCCTACATTGGATATTATTATTTTTTATTAAAATTAGATAATCTTATCAAGGTTATATATAGATGCTTGATGCTTTGATTTGGATAGGTAATTAATTATGTTAAATTTCATACAATAATCAGCTTAAATGGCTATTGGTTAGTTATTTTATGTTAAAACAAAACTTTCCTAATAACAATGAGAAATTATTTGTTGATTTGTGATTATGATAACTTCACAAACAGTGAACATAAGGTGTAGACATTAGGAAAGGGTAAGTTTTGTAGTGTGTTGGTTACTCTTAATAATGATATGGTTAGTGCCTTGATGGTAAAAATGTTGCTTCAAATTTTGTTATCATTTGAATATGTATTAATATTTTGAATGTAAAATAGCATTGTCAGATTTTTTTTTGTGCTATATGTTTTGTTTTTTATGTTTCTGATATTTGAGGAATGTATATTTTTATGTTTAAATATATGTAACCACTGTGAAAAATCCCTCATTTAAATAAACTATCTCTCAGAATATTTATCCTTTTCTACGTGTGAATTTTTATTTTATTTTATATGATTGTAACTATTATCTTATGTGACGAAGATCACATCTCTGACAACCCTGCTTGCAACCCAACCTTAACTGATTTAGTATTTACCTATGTAAACATCTTTGACCTAAAACGTTATGAGGTCCCACTTACCACTTTACGTTATTTCGCTAACGTACGTTTAAAACTGAATGTTCCTTAACTAATAAGAGTTTTATGAAACTCTAAACTACCATAGCAATATGTGAAGATAACGAAACCCTAGAAATATTAAAATACAACTTACTTGAGTAATGTACAAGTCACTAAAGCATAGAAACCCTAATACCACTACAACTTCCGATAAAACCCTAATAACTCCCTCTATAAATAGAATACACCATAAAACCCTAAATTGCCATAAACTATTCAAACCAAACTAAACAGCCTCTCACCCTTACTCCACTGATTCCCTTAGTCCAATTTAAGTTCAAATAAAACTAAGAAGGCAGTAGGAATGAGCTAGGGCCAAGGAGGAACTAATTTGAATCATTTTTCACAAAACTATGCTCTAGTCGAACAAAACATTAAGAATCGAAACTTACAAGATAAGAAGATAAGATAAAATCTTACTTTTGAAACTACATATTGGCTCAATAAAGCATTTAATCATCAACTAAGGTATTACGAAACGATCAATAGAAACTTATATAATCAGAAACAGATACTGAAAACTTGACATAACCAACTCAGGTTGCAAGCCGGAGACATTTATCAACTCTAGTTAACTTTATTTTCCATCCAGATTGCTCAGGTGAGTTCATAGTCCCACTTTTTATTACGTTTTCTAAATATGTAGGGAGATACATGCTACAAACCGGACATAAGTATTTTCTGTATGATTTCATGATTAATATTGCCTAAGATACCCCATTTGTGTTGCTGGTTAAGTAACCAAATGCATCCCATTTGTGTTGCTGGTTAAGTAACCAAATGCATCCCATTTGTGTTGCTGGTTAAGTAACCAAATACATCCCATTTGTGTTGCTGGTTAAGTAACCAAATGCATCCCATTTGTGTTGCTGGTTAAGTAACCAAATGCACCCCATTTGTGTCGCTGGTTAAGTAACCAAATGCATTCCGTTATCATTTGAGTTCATGAGACTTAGGGCAATATGTTTATTTCCGAATTACTTTCTATTTAGCTTATGTTCAAACTGATTATAACTTTAAACACTATGGATTCACTCAACCTTTGTGTTGACTTTTTAAGCATGTTTATCTCATGTAACTGGAAGTACGATTTGGCACGGAGTGGCATGGACTTTCATCTTATAAAAAGAGTGTCTGTTTTGTTATCATTCAAATGAATAATGTATCATTTATAATGTATTTCGAAACCTCCCGCTGGGACCTCTATATGTAAACTCTGATTTAATAAATGAATGATAACAATTTATTAAAAACGTCTCTTTTCGAGTCGTTTTCTATACTCATGACTGTGAACCATGAAGTAGCACCCCAAAGCTTATATTCCGCTGCGTATCTCGAAAATGGGGGTGTTACAGATTGGTATCAGAGCTTGTGGTTATAGAGAACCAAATGTTTTCAAACATTAGACTATAACCGATTTTCACAAACTTAACTAAAAAGTCCTCCGTGCCACAACGCCACTGAAACGTTACTTATATATGTTCATTTCTAATTATTAGTTACATAGTAAAATGTTTATAATTACTGGGTGGTTACAGAATCCTGACTTTCCCTACCCATTCTATTCCTCTTATGTCGGACTCGGATATTGAAAAATATCACAACGGTACCGGACATCATGATAATACCTACATTCTCATCACCACTACCACATCCACTTTCCTACATATATACCATCAGTTCCTACATCTTTACCATCTCCACTATCACCCATAAGTTTCTATTTCCCCCATCTGTCTCATTTAAACTTAGTGAAGAAGCTAGGACCATTATCATCCGATATCATACTTTACCCCGATTACCTATTCCCGACTTCCCTATTCCACCGCGAGTCTTTGAGGTGAGTGAAAGCTCAGTACAGGAACGACAGCCGACTATTTCCACCCTGCTGACGCGATTAGAACAGCAAGAAGAACGGATCGAGACTGCTTAGGTCATCTAGACAAGCTACTTCTAGAATGCATCGAGGGTATAAAATATAGAGTTGAAGATTCAAGAGACCATGAAGCAGAAGATGGACGAGAATCGTGAAAAGGCAGAGAACCGTCATGAGCAGCTGAGACGAGAAATACCTATGACGAATTGAAGATGTTAGAAGAGAAGAAATGAAGAATTGACGACAACTCAGACGAAGATCACTATTTTGGAGAAAATAGTGGGAGATATGCAAGATAGATATTAAGAGTAAATATATATCCTCGTCAGCATGATCGTCAAACTGAAAAGTTGACTCGAAAGAGTTTCTGGTAGCCACTAAAATCAGGTTTATATCTACCAGCTTTTGTACAATATCTTGGCCATGAGATATATAGCATAAATATGACGCTTGTACTAATTTTGTTATATATATAACAAGTTAGCAAGTTATTTATGACTATATGTGGTTTTGATTTTTGCTGTGTACGGTATCGGTTAATGTGGGCCAGTGATGATCATCTTACATACGCGTATGATAGTGTTTGGACATGTTGTGATTTTATGGTTAACATGGATTTTACCTTGTTAATTTAACATGGTCAAATTTTAAACGTGTGTTTTCTCATCGTATTACTAGAAATATGCCTCGCACTTCCCCCAAACCACCCATGTCCCAAGCTGCTATCCGAAAGCTTGTTGCAGATAGTGTTGCTGCAGCACTAGAGAGTCAAGCAGCAGAATTTGCTCGTACTGGAAGCACTAGCCGACCCAATGGAGAAATCGAGCCAGCAAATGTTCGCAAGTGTACTTACAAAGATTTCATGAATTGCAAGCCAACTTTCTTCAAAGGAACAGAAGGAGCTACAGAATTAGCTCGTTGGTTTGAACGTATGGAAGTGGTCTTTGTAAGGAGCGGGTGTTCTGATGACTGCAAAGTTGCCTTCGCGACAGGGAATTTGTTAGATGATGCCTTGTCTTGGTGGTCTGCTACTTCCCGGACAATGGGAATAGAAGCAGCTCATCAACTCACGTGGGACGATCTCAAGAAGAAGATGCTAAATAAGTATTGTCCTCGTGCTGAAATCAAGAAATTGGAGGATGAATTCCACCCGTTAGCAGTAAAAGGAACAGATATCAAGGCTTACAATAGAAGGTTTCAGGAGCTTGCTCTCCTATGTCCAACTATTGTGCCTGATCAGGAAAAGTTGTTGGAGAAATACACTGAAGGTTTACCTAGAAGCATCGTGGGAAACGTTATTGTTTCAAATCCTCAATCGCTGGAGGAAGCAATGACCACAACCCAGAAGCTGATGGATCGTGAAATCAAGAGAAATTCTGTTCAAGCAAATGATGATCACAAGCGGAAGCTTGATGATAGAAGGATCTCCCATCACCACAACAACTACCAGCACGACCGTAACAATCACCACCACCAACAGAATCGTCGACAAGAGACAGCCAAGGCCTATACTGCCATACCTGCTGAGAGGAATGGTTATGTCGGAACAAAACCCTTTTGCAAACAATGCTCGTTGCACCACTACGGTCCATGCACCATTAGGTGCTCAAAGTGTCAGAAAGTTGGACATCAGACCAAAGACTGTAAAGCAACAGGAGCAAATCCACAGCCAATAGCTATAACTTGCTACGGATGTGGTGAGAAGGGGCATTACAAGAGCCGGTGCCCGAAACCGAAAGCTGACCAGAATAATGGTGCCCGTGGAAGAGCGTATGTGCTAGGAGATGGGAACACACAGACGAACCAAGACTAGTGCAAGAGAATGAGAACTCGTTAAGATTCCGATCATGTCAAGGAATGGCATCCCTATTTAGACAAAAGAGAAATTCCTGTTATAGCTAAATAAATCTTATTGTAAACTTCCTAAGCATGTTTCCTATTGTACTCTACTTTAGTTACGATGGACGTAACTTAAGTGTATTAACTATCTTTTCTACCGTATGAAAGCTCTATCTTGTAATATTTCCGTAATAATCAAAACTACGTTTCTACCTCACTTGCTCTGTTCGTAGTCACACACTGTCATCTCACTAGAAACTTGGTTAACATTAGTTTTTACCATCCCGTAAGATTTCCACTCGAACCCTAAGATTCATTTTAAGGATATCTCATTAATACATTAGAAATTCCCGATCTAGCACCATGAAATGACCTAGATATTATCTTGCTATTTTAAAACTAAATCATGTCGTTATCTTACAAAAACAAAACGTTGAACACCATCTAAAACTTTTGGGAGAAATATAAATACCACAGTGACTGAACAAAACATTACATCATTCGGTCCTCAATTATACATAACCTGATCAACTATGTATAATTCCGGAAGAATCATGTAATGAATTGGACAGACATTTTAAGCATATCAAGCTCCCATCTCAACCAAATCGTTGTACGATTTTCCTTTATCACGTTCTCTATCTGGATAAGATAGAAATCTGAACCTAACTATCCCTATACATCAATTTTCCCAGCTTTGCAACCAACGTAGACTGAATCTCGGGACGAGATTCCCTTAACGGGGGGGGGGGGGGGTGACTGTAACCACTGTGAAAAATCCCTCATTTAAATAAACTATCTTTCAGAATATTTATCCTTTTCTACGTGTGAATTTTTATTTTATTTTATCTGATTGTAACTATTATCTTATGTGACGAAGATCACATCTCTGACAACCCTGCTTGCAACCCAACCTTAACTGATTTAGTATTTACCTATGTAAACATCTTTGACCTAAAACGTTATGAGGTCCCACTTACCACTTTACGTTATTTCGCTAACGTACGTTTAAAACTGAATGTTCCTTAACTAATAAGAGTTTTATGAAACTCTAAACTACCATAGCAATATGTGAAGATAACGAAACCTAGAAATATTAAAATACAACTTACTTGAGTAATGTACAAGTCACTAAAGCACAGAAACCCTAATACCACTACAACTTCCGATAAAACCCTAATAACTCCCTCTATAAATAGAATACACCATAAAACCCTAAATTGCCATAAACTATTCGAACCAAACTAAACAGCCTCTCACCCTTACTCCACTGATTCCCTTAGTCCAATTTAAGTTAAAATAAACCTAAGAAGGCAGTAGGAATGAGCTAGGGCCAAGGAGGAACTAATTTGAATCGTTTTTCACAAAACTATGCTCTAGTCGAACAAAACATTAAGAATTGAAACTTACAAGATAAGAAGATAAGATAAAATCTTACTTTTGAAACTACATATTGGCTCAATAAAGCATTTAATCATCAACTAAGGTATTACGAAACGATCAATAGAAACTTATATAATCAGAAACAGATACTGAAAACTTGACATAACCAACTCAGGTTGCAAGCCGGAGACATTTATCAACTCTAGTTAACTTTATTTTCCATCCAGACTGCTCAGGTGAGTTCATAGTCCCACTTTTTATTACGTTTTCTAAATATGTGGGGAGATACATGCTACAAACCGGACATAAGTATTTTCTGTATGATTTCATGATTAATATTGCCTAAGATACCCCATTTGTGTTGCTGGTTAAGTAACCAAATGCATCCCATTTGTGTTGCTGGTTAAGTAACCAAATACATCCCATTTGTGTTGCTGGTTAAGTAACCAAATGCATCCCATTTGTGTTGCTGGTTAAGTAACCAAATGCACCCCATTTGTGTTGCTGGTTAAGTAACCAAATGCATTCCGTTATCATTTGAGTTCATGAGACTTAGGGCAATATGTTTATTTCCGAATTACTTTCTATTTAGCTTATGTTCAAACTGATTATAACTTTAAACACTATGGATTCACTCAACCTTTGTGTTGGCTTTTTAAGCATGTTTATCTCAGGTAACTGGAAGTACGATTTGGCACGGAGTGGCATGGACTTTCATCTTATAAAAAGAGTGTCTGTTTTGTTATCATTCAAATGAATAATGTATCATTTATAATGTATTTCGAAACCTCCCGCTGGGACCTCTATATGTAAACTCTGATTTAATAAATGAATGATAACAATTTGTTAAAAACGTCTCTTTTCGAGTCGTTTTCTATACTCATGACTGTGAACCATGAAGTAGCACCCCAAAGCTTATATTCCGCTGCGTATCTCGAAAATGGGGGTGTTACAATATAAGAGGCGCAAACAAAGTTTTGAACGTGTTTTGATTCATTTCAGAACAATGACAACACAATTCATTATGGATTATAGCCATGGCGAAGATTTGAGAACTTTGGTAAGATTTAATGTGGTTCTATTATAAAAATACAATTGTTATAAGTATTAATGTAGTTTAAGTTGCTTATAGAATGTTTGGTTGCTTATATGAAGACTCCACCTCAATACTTTCATATAAACTACTACAACAATAAAAATTATGTTTATCTCATTAACAAGAATAGGGTACTGAAGAATGGATTTTGTGTGGTGAAAGCTAGAATAACTTTAAAGAACTAAGCGGATATTTGAATATCAAGACATTACATTTCATAAACGAGGGTGTGGAGACCTTTTATGTTACAACGTATGGTGCGATGGAAGAGAAAGTGGTGGTTACGGAAAAATTCATGCACGAAATAGAATGGTTAGATGCATTGGTGAAGTTGGGAACAATCGAAAGTTATCTCCGGTAATATTATGTTATAATTTGTATGTGTAAACGTATTTGAATTTATAAACTTGGATTTAATAATTTGGTTAAATGTTTTATCAGTGGTTTCCTGAAGAGTTCTGTCAAGATGATGAAAGAAATGACTTTGTGATTCAATTTTCTGAATTTGAAATCCATGTAGTTGCAAAACGTGGCCTTATTCCTGGAAGTATGGATAGGCATGGATTTCAATTTAATGTTCATTGGAATACGGTGGTTCGTCGAGCAAATCTAATGACTGCTGAGTGCGTTGTGTTGACAAAAAAGAGTGGTATTCGGATAACTTTGATGAGGTTTGAAGATGATGGGTTTCAGCTTACACACGAACAACATTTTCCTACACGTCTTGCATTTTTGCAAAGGCATGATGCTAATGAGTGAGGTAATAATGTGATTCTGTAAAGTTTATTTTGATTACGACTTGTTAATGTAAGTTACAACAGTTTTAAGATTTTTTGACTGAGTACTACTAATTTTTTGTCTATCATCTTTAAGATGAAAGATTGCTACATGGGTGTAATTGGGATCAACATGGTGAGCACTTGACTGAAGAAGCAACTTTCTATCAACAGCTTTTTCCATTTGTGTTGGATGGCTGGAAATTAGTAAGAATACTGACTTTATATATCTTATATAGTGTAGCTGTAATTCCACATTATCAACTGATAAACAATGTTTCTATAAATGGGGGTTTTAATAAGCTGTTATAATTGATACCTTCTAAATTTGTATATGATAATCATCTCCAACAATTTGATCTTACTATAGCTAGTATTATGATCTTTGAGTCTTGAAGCACTCTTACCAACTATTAACTTCCTTCAAAAGCTGACTCTAGCCAAAAACCCCTACGGGTGTAGACCAATTTACCAATAAAAGAATAACTTACGTTTACGGTTTAACGTTGCATTAATACATTTAAAAGAATTAACAAAATTCAATTTCAGTATTTTCGATAATTATATCTTTAAGAAAATAAAATACCCGTTGGTAAATATTTATATAAACCATAGTATTTCCTTAAAGCTAGGATCCTAATTGACATAGTTCTATTACATCAGTTGATCTGCTAGTAATGAAAATATTCAACAAGTTAATTGTCGAACAATAATTGACAAACTGACATAGTTCTATTACATCAGTTGATCTGCTAGTAATGAAAGTATTCAACAAGGTAATTGTCGAACAATAATTGACAAACATTTTTCAATTCCTAGATCATTATGGGATTTACAATTGCCAAACCTAGTTGCAATGTAAGCATGTTTCATCCCCATCTTATGCCTTGAGTTCTAGGTCTCACTAACAACTCAATTAAGTCGTCTAATTTAGAAACTGCAAATTCTCATGTACGTCTCACGTAGTTATGATATTTACCTTGTCATCACAATCTAGCTAAGGTCTCACTTAGGCTAAATGGTGACTTCAAGTGTTTCTTATAATTAGATGGCATAAACTTAAATTAAAGGGTACTAGTTTTGATTTATGTAATCAAAAAAATTATGTATGAAGAAGCATGCATACAACTTCATACCATAGGTTTTAATAAAATCTTTTTATTAACCAATTCACTAAGATTAAATTAACAAAGTTTTGATTGAGGTATTGGGTTCACCAATAAAAGAATTTACCTTTAATTATCGTCCATTTTATCGTACTTTTGCATAAGTCCAAAGACTTAGTGTTTCAAATAATTACCACAAAGTGGCGCATGGAATTAAAGCTAATTCACCCTTAAGATGATTTTGTACAAATAAATAGTCGTACTAGGTAGCTCCAATTTGACTCACAAAGGAGCGGAGAAACAAAGGTTAGCCAAAAGATATTAAAAACCCGTTTCTTTAAGGTCACAATTTAATGCGTACCCTCCTTAAACCCCTCTTATAGTTTCTCACAATTGGGTGAGCCGTTCTTACTATTGGTACAAAACTCATCACTCAATTAAACTATTGAAAATTTAACTCTTCAAAACCAAATCATATTGCACCATTATATACTCCAGATTATTTTTCTATTTAAAATTACCCGTTGCTTATAAACATGTCAAACAAAATAAACAAACAAGTAATAAAAATAAATAAACAACTAAATAATACACACATAACATAACAATTAATATATGAAACATGTAGCCACATGCAAACTAATTCGATAAAACCTATTAATAATCAATTCTAGGTTAAATAATACATATATTAACTATGGTTCTCACTTACAAAGGCAAGTGAACCACATGCATTGACGAATCAATTGCGTAAACCATAGCTAAAAATATGCCATATAGCACATAATTGATTAATTAATTTAATTGGAGTCTTTCCCAATTCGAGATTTATCAATTAAATACATGTGTTAAAGTTAACAATTAATCCATATAGACAAAATTCTGTGACAAAACATGCACGTTCCATCATGGATATCACATAACAATTATAGATAATAAGTCACATGATCGCATACAATTAACACGTAATTATATCATGCAATCCTAGGGTTTCTAATTCAATTAAAACAAAACAAAATTTTTTTTAAGAGGCAATCGCCCCCCCCCCCTCCCAAAATTTAGGGTTTCGGATTTTCTTAAACCCTAAAATTCATCATATTATTAAGGCAGAATTGCATATATATCCCTCTCAAAGTGAATAATTGCATATATATCCTTTGTACAAGTTTTTGATGCACATAGTACAATGGTTTTTATGCATGCTTTGGATATATACGCAATTATGCATTTTTGGAAGGGTATATATGCGAAAGCCTATAACACAATCCAAGATTCATTTTTTATGTGTTTTGGTAATTAATTACATATTAATACAAGGCTCGTGATTCCACTGTTGGAATTTAATAACATGTCATACATAATTAAACACATAAACACCAAGAATAGCGGAAACACATAGGATCATAACATGTAAACTAATTAACCAAACATAAAAGTATACGTACCTTTTTTATTCTAGCAAAACAAGAATAAATTCCAAGCTAGCAATTTAGATGAACCCTAATTAGGGTTTATATGGATTATAAGAATTGCCCCTTACCGTTTTTGCAATTCAATCCAAGATACTAACAATAATGTGTTAGTACCACGTTCTTGTACACACGTACTAATACCAAATTAATGTTATGCTAGTAAAAGAAAACACAAATTAAAACCAAACAATTTGTTTTGTTGAACAAAAGTCGATCAACCCTTTGGAGAGGGTTTGTACGATCGGCCTAAGCAAGGGAAAAGAAAAGAGAAAACTTTTAGGTATTGTGTATGCACAAGAGATACAAAACAATGAACCAATGCCCTCTATTTATAGTTGTAGAAACTTGGAAGAAAAGTTGGTTAAGGATTAGGTAACCCTAATCCTAAACCGATCGGCCATAACCCAAGAAGGGGATCCGGAACCTTCTTGACCTTTAATTCCAACTATAAACTTTCCTTTTTCCACTTAACGGTCGTTAGTCAATTTTCGTTAATTACTTAACGTCCGTTAGTCGTTATTTGTATTTTAATAATTAAATATATAACGTTTTATATATTAATTATTTACTCATTAATTCTTCATACGTAAAGTGTGCAATCCCGTGGTCTCGAGTTCGATCCTAACATACGACTATTATTTTATGTCCATAAACTAAAGTTTCTGGGTATAGGATCAAGGTCACTGTCTTTAGTTCAACCAAACACCCTCCATAGCGTTCATTTGGTGGGTATGGAAGAGTTCTAAGCATTGGTGATGCCATTTTACATGTAGGTTAATTATTACTGTGAGGATGTAAATACATACAATATGTTTCTCCTTCTCATCTGCTAGGAATTGGTCCTATATTCAGTTGATCATGTTGTATAACTTGTGTCAACATAGTTTCTTAATAATATAAAGGGGACAAACCCGACACTGGCAGTGGCAGGTGAGGTATTGGGTTAAATGGGAAGTCAAATTCAAAGTAAATTAGAAACTAGTTAGTTGGTTTAGCCCACAAACTTGTTTTAAACTTATAAATAGTTGATGTAGCCCTTAAGTTCTTTAAATACACTTTAAGATACTTTACGTTGCTATGACAATTTAAATACACTTCTCAACATCTTTCTGAGTGTTTTTACCTGCAATTCTGGGGTATGTCATTCGATATATACATGTTATCTGCAATATAAATTATTCTAAGAGCAAATTCTCAAAATAGTACAAAAGGTTGGGTTGTGGTCACCATATGGTACAAAAATAACACCTCTTCCCTAAATGGTCATGTGCGAATGTGCGACTCCATTGGATGTGCGACACGTGTCCTTTTTTTTAATAATAAATTACATTGGTAGGTGGGTGTTTTCCCATATATTATCTTTTTTTGTCTTATTATAAGAGTATTAAAAAGACCAAAATACCCTCTTTTTAATGTGCGACATTAAATGTGCGAATGTGTGACTCGTACTTTTTTTACCATCATCATATGTTTCCACTATATCTCATCAGGAGTAGTCAAAGGAAGTACGGCGGACCCAAGTAGGAAAAAATGAACTAAGAAGTAGGGCATAGAACAATGGATCAATTCATTCAACAAGATCCGTTCGGATCAGACCAGGATGAATGGGATTGGTTTGACCTCTCGCTCGGAATTAACCCGCCGCCGACAGATGTCCCATGCCACGTTTCGTGAACAGCTATGCCCGAGAATTAATGAATTGTGATATAGCACCGAATAAGTAACAGCTCTATTCCCGACTTGAAATCCATAAAGGACTTTAAGGTAGATAAAATAGGGGGCCCTAAAATGCCTCGGGACGACTGCGACACCCATATATTCTAGCGACACGCATTTTAAACTATATTACCAAATCAACACACATCACAAAAACACAAATCCATCGTTAATATGTAGGAAAAGTTCTAATTTATGCTTATGTTTTGATATTTGCTACTCAAAAACCAAATTCACATTTAGTTTCCATTCCCTCATTCGCTTTATTTTTTGCCTCTAAAACCAGGAAATACTTTTATATTTCCCCCTTTATATCAAATCACCCAATTAACAAATTCAACTAATAATCCACATCACAATTCGATTCAATCAATAAATTCGATATAATCAAGTAAGTTTCCATCACATTCAAATTACAATTCGATTTGGGTGGCGGTCGATCAACGAATCCGGCGGTCGAGCAACATGGTGATATCGGATCTGTGGTGGTGTTGATCAGGTGGTGATGGTGGTGTTGATCTGCGGTGGTTGTGACAACCCGTAATTTTCCCGACATGTTTTATTTGGAGAATCGATGATTTATTTTGAGTTTGGTATTATTCGTGAGAAACTAGAGTATCTATAGTCGATTGTATTGGAAAAATAGTTTTAAAAATGACGGAATAAGTTAAAAAAATACTCAGGAAAGCATTTCGGCACTTAAACTAGCTTCGTTAGCATTTAACTAAAAGAATAGAGAATTGACCCTTCCCACCCCTTTATTATATTTATAGTTTCGTTCCTTGTAGTTATTAGGGTTTACAAAAATGGCCCAAAATGGGCTATAAAAGCCATGTTATAACCCATTATAGGGTTAGTCATCTCCTCTTTCTCTCTAGCCGCCGCTCCCACCGCCTGCAACATCTCCGACCACCACCTAACGCCATCACCGCCTACTGTCACACCACACCGCCACCATCAAACTCACCCTCGTGATCCTCCTTGTTCGTATAGCTACCACACGCGCCTAAAACACCCATTCATCACCACTACGCACCACCACCACTTGTTTTTATCTTGTTCACGCCGTGTTCCACCGTAGGTATAGATCGAGTTGGAAACTCGATCTAAACACCGAGACACCACTTGTGGTGAATCGGTGTGGGTTAAAAAGGGTTTTAAATGATGTTTGTATATAAAAACGTGAGTAAATAATCTTTGGAATCATCATTTGTTCAAGTTTCTTTGTGTTGAGAATGATACCGTGAGCATAAGCTCACGACCGTGGTCCATTCGAAGCTATTGTAAGCTTGTCGAGCTTATAGTTAAGCTTATTATGAGTTTTGAGTGATTTACTTCTTGTTGTCCTTGATTGGAGTCGGTTTCGGGTCAAAACCCACTTAGGGTTTAGATTAATGTAGGGTTCGATTAGTTTTGGTATTGGAGTTGTTTGGTTGCATTTGGTTTGAGCCGAGACATATTAGAGTCCGCTTGGTTGTTTTGGGTTCGACATGAGGTTCACAGCCGAGACCCCCATGGCCTCGGCAGGGTAAGTTGTTTATTTTGTTGTTGTCGTGAGTTGGTAACGGATTGGATTGGATTTGGTATAGTTTCGAGTCGTAGGTTTAGTGGCCAAATGATGTGTAATACATGGATTTGGAAATTGTGATGTTTTGAGCAAGGTCGAGTGTCGCCGAGACTCGTAGTCTCGTCGTGGCCTCGACAAGCCAAAAATACATATTTGACTATATTTGGACATGTGACTATTAAAATTGACTTGTTGACCCAAGTATAATGAAACTCAAATTGTGATTCGGAACGTGACAATGGCTCGATATATATAATTATTTTAGAAAATGAAATGACAATATAAAAATGTGATATAGTAAATAAAAAATGACTTAAATTATTACTTAATGAAATAATTTGCTTACAACAAATTATTTTGTTATCTTATATCAAGATTTAAAAAGGAAAGTAATTAAATGAATTAAAAATGGAAATATGTACGGGTTATTGAGCATTCCGAGGACATGCTTATCAAGGAATACCACTTAGATTAATTGTGGGACATATTATTGAATGTTTGGTAGTCGAAATTACTTGGGAATAAATGGTAACAGTTATTACTTTAACACGTTGGTAAGCTTATAAATTGTTCAACATGGTAAAATTCCATTAGGGGACGAGCCGTGGCGAATTAATGTTTTATTATATAAAACATATAAGAATTATAACTTAATGGGATGTTTGGGAAAAATACCGACGACTACCAATCTATTCACTTGATTTAGGTGTGTTTGATTTGTGTGATTTATTTGGTTTGACCCCGTCGTTTCATCCTGAGTTCTGTATCGTTTTCTCGTCAATTTCGTTTGTTTATTCTTATTATGGCATGCGTACTCTTGAGCGTATCTTTCTACCGTCACACGAATGATGATGCCCACTTATAATAAAGGCTAAGAATAGAATGTTTTTGGAAATAGAAACGGTTAACCATTGGGAATCTTTGTAGATTTAGTTTATTGTTGAGGATATCGTATTAAGACAAGTCTTATACATACTAGGTTGCGCCGTTTCTGTACCGTTGTGCCCATCTTCTGGATACCGTTTTGATTAGCTAGATACCAGTTGTGTCAGTCGTGAATAGTTGCGTTGCTGTGGCTAAGGTGAGTTCATGGCCCCTACTTTTACTAGTTTTATAACTATTTTGGGGGAGAATACATGCTCGTTTTTTTTAAAACTAAACTCAATGGTTGTTTATTTGGATCGTGAGTTGTTTACTCAAGACTTGACTGTTTGGTTGAAATATTTGATTTAACTATTTGAATGCGTTAAGTGATTATCTATTGCTTATGTGATTATTTTCTCACAGACCTGATATGTTTTGGGGTAAGATATATACGAAACATGTTTATTGATTTGACTTGAAATTGTGTTTGTGGTTATGAAACTGTTACGCGAGCTGGCTAAGGTTATTATTTGCATGTCTACAATTGTGCGGAGTTATTGTTATACGTCTGCAATTGTGCGGAGTTATTGTTATGCGTGCTGCATTAGTGCAGGGATTTTACTATATGGTGCACCTATAGCGGATTATTGTTATGTTATGAGACACTCCTTGAGTGCGGCTCATGTGTTTGGTTCATGACTTAGCCAGCGTGACAGTTAAATTTGCGTGACACTATATGAGTGTAGTATCTGTATGATTGATTATGGTTCAAGATGTTTTGATTATGATATTATTTGCGGATTTGGTTTTGGAACTGTGATTTAGGCGGTGTGAGCCTACGTTGAATTTGACTTGTTTGTGAATGATGTTTTGAACTCGAAACCTTGTGGTTCAACCATATTGTTTTAAACTAAAACCTATGAACTCACCAACCTCGTGTTGACACTTTTAGCATGTATTTTCAGGTTAAGGCGATAGCTTATTTTTGGAGGCGCTTGGCAAGGGGCACGGTCATAGACGACTCTGATATATATATAGATTTGGGACCGCTTTATTATTATGGGCCTGTATTCCGCACTATATTTTGAATGATGTAAACTTAATGTTTTGATAATGAAATTTTCTTCTAAACGGTTGAGGTAAAACCGTTCTTTGTACCTTGTGTTGTGATACCAATTGAGTAGCACCCCAGTGACATGTATGCTTCCGCTGGACCCGATTTTGGGGGTGTTACAGATTGGTATCAGAGCCTAGGTTATAGAGAACTGAGTATATTTTAAAACCTAGACTATAACCACTTTTGCGAAAACTTAACTCTATGACCGCCACGTGCCTGCCTGCCAAGCCGAAGCCTTATTGATGATTTTGTGTGATGGTATATGTGATTAGACGTTTGATGGTATATGTGACGAGATAATTGATGATATATGTGTTGAGATGTGTGCCTGAATATTGGATAATGTATATCCGCCTGTTTTAGTTGTTCACTATAAGCATTTCCATATGCTTATGCACGCACCGAACTTGTCATAGAGTTACGCTATTTCCTTGCATAATCTCATTATTTGATTTCGAGTTTGTACACTCGTCTTGGCTTTTCGGAATGATTTTGGATGTAAGGGACATATTACTAGTATAACTAGGCTGAGTATTTCAAAATTCATTGAACCTCGGGTGAATATAGACTGATCACCTATATTCAACCAGGGACAGTGGGACATGGCCTGATCACCTATGTCCGACTCAGAGGTGAATTTTGCGATACTGGGAGTAGTTATAATGGAATTATGTTCGGGTTGGTTTTTGATTTTGGGAATGGTAAAGTTTTGCGTGTGTACACGGGCATTGAATATTACTTCCACACACACACGGCACACTGGCATCACAACACCTCATGAACCGTAATACTCCTGGCACCGCTATACTTCTCCGTTTATATGGAATTCCTGTTTGTCGCCGTCTGATCATGTTTTGCATCAGGACGGGCTAGACCCGATTGTCACCGTTTGAATCTGAGTTGCTTATTTGTAACTCATTAAGATTGTAATAAGCCCATTTGAGCTTATTGGAGCGTTTGGATTTGATTTTGGCTACATTTGGATTTGATTTTGGCTACGTTTGGATTTGATTTTGGTTATGTTAGATTTGGTTTTGGCTATGTCTGAATTTGGATCGCTAGATTTTGTGATTTTGGGCCTCATTCCAGATTTGGATTTGTTATTCGGCCTTGTTTTGTTGTGGTCTTGTTACAGTCGCCTCTACCCTAAGCCTTGTGCTCAATCAATGTTGTTCAATCGAAGTTGTTCAATCAATGTTGTACCTTCCGCTTTAAGTACTATGTACATTACTGATTCAACCGACTGATTGCTAGTAGCAATCAACATCCTCCCTCAGAGTTGTACTCTGAACTCGCTAAACTCTCCATTTGGCAGATATTCCACGCCCAACAGAAATTTTAAGACCTTAAGGAGTAACATGAACCGCGTTCCTTAGAACAACCACCTAACTTTTCTCTTGTCCCTCGGGAATACCAGTTATCTTTGCTACCCTCTTATAGGATGATAAACTGTTTTGCCATTAATTTACAAACTGCCTTTGATTTTTCTACCGACCATTTGCGGTCATCCTACAAAATGCTTTACTGCTATTTCACGAAAATCAAAATTTTGATCTTACTACCATTTTATAAATGGCGAACTGCTTTCCTGTTACCCCGTAAACTGTTCTACAAATCGTTTAGCAAAACGATTTCATAAAACGTTTTGATGCCTTGCTACGATGTTATGAATCAAACTGAAAATCAAAATTTTGACTTTGCTACAATTTTATAAACGATGAATGGTTTTCCTATTATCCTATAAGCCGTTTCACAAATCATTTCACAAATCATTTTGTAAGTCGATTTGCTGTTTTTGCTACTATATCATAAGCTATACCTCATGAGCGAATCCCGCACCTCTACCTGAGTAATCGAGTGTGGCAATGGTTGGGATAGACACCTCCCGTTGGCCAAATCCTCTTATAACAATCACCTAATTTCAACGGCACCTTAAGAGACACTTTACTTTATGGTTGTAAGTGTCGATCGCCTATTTGTTGGGTAGAAGTTGGAGATACCCAACTTGCTGACCCTGAACTTGTTCATGAGATTTTTGTTCAGATCGTTCAGATTCAAAAATGGAGATGCAAGCTGCTCGCGGTTCGTCAGAAGAGTAATGCTGGCAAATGACGTAAATTTCTTGAATTCCCAGTTAGAGCTTAGATTATGCTTAAAAGATTCACCATGAGAAGGTGTGATACGTTTAGTAAATGTGGAAAGCTTAATCCTCGCTATATTGATCCTTTTGAAATCTTTGCTAGAGTTGGACCGGTAGCTCACAGACTCAAGCTACCGTCAGGACTCAGCAGTGTTCGCAACGTTTTTATGTGCAACGTGAAGAAATGACTTGCCGATGAGGTAGTTGCTATTCCTCCGGGAGAGATCCAGATTGATGAATGTTTAAACCTTGTTGAGAAACCTATCGATATCATGAACCGTGGAGTCAAACGACTTTAGTAAAGTCACATCCCTATCAACAAAGTTCGTGAACTCGCGAAAAGGTCCCAAATTCATGTGGGAATGTGAAGATGAATCCTCGTGTGTATATACTCATCTCTGTTCGACCGTAATGGGTAACTTGAATTTAATCGCGAGGACGCGATTCCGTTTAAGGATGTGAGACTGTGACAACCAGTAATTTTTCTGACATGTTTTATTCGGAGAATCGACGATTTATTTTGAGTTTGGTATTATTCGTGAGAAACTGGAGTATTTATACTCGATTTTATTGGAAAAATAGTTTTAAAAATGACGGAGTAAGTTAAAAAAATACCCGGGAAAACATTTCGGCACTTAAACTAGCTTCGTTAGTATTTAACTAAAAGAATAAGAATTGACCCTTCCCACCCCTTTATCATATTTACAGTTTCGGTCCTTGTGGTTATTAGGGTTTACATAAATGGCCTAAAATGGGCTATAAAAGCCATGTTATAACCCATTCTAGGGTTAGTCACATCCTCTTTCTCTCTAGCCGCCGCTCCCACCGCCGGCAACATCTCCGACCACCACTTAACGCCATCACCGCCTACTGTCACAACACACCGCCACCTTCAAACTCATCCTCGTGATCCTCCTTGTTCGTATAGCTACCACACGCGCCTCAAACACCCATTCATCACCACTACGCGCCACCACCACTTGTTTTTGTCTCGTTCACGTCGTGTTCCACCGAAGGTAGGTATAGATCGAGTTGGAAACTCGATCTAAACACCGAGACACCACTTGTGGTGAATCGGTGTGGGTTAAAAAGGGTTTTAAATGATGTTTGTATATAAAAACGTGCGTAAATAATCTTTGGTATCATCATTTGTTCGAGTTTCTTTGTGTCGAGAGTGATACCGTGAGCATAAGCTCACGACCGTGGTCCATTTGAAGCTATTATAAGCTTGTCGAGCTTATAGTTAAGCTTATTATGAGTTTTGAGTTATTTACTTCTTGTTGTCCTTGATTGGAGTCGGTTTCGGGTCAAAACCCACTTAGGGTTTAGATTAATGTAGGGTTCGATTAGTTTTGGTATTGGAGTTGTTTGGTTGCGTTTGGTTTGAGCCGAGACATATTAGAGTCCGCTTGGTTGTTTTGGGTTCAAAATGAGGTTCACAGCCGAGACCCCCATGGCCTCGGCAGGGTAAGTTGTTTTATTTTGTTGTTGTCGTGAGTTGGTAACGGATTGGATTGGATTTGGTATAGTTTCGAGCCGTAGGTTTAGTGGCCGAATGATGTGTAATACATGGATTTGGAAATTGTGATGTTTTGAGCAAGGTCGAGTGTCGCCGAGACTCCGTAGTCTCGTCGTGGCCTCGACAAGCCAAAAATGCATATTTGACTATATTTGGACATGTGACTATTAAAGTTGACTTGTTGACCCGAGTATAATGAAACTCGAATTGTGACTCGGAATGTGACAATGGCTCGATATATATAATTAGTTTAGAAAATGAAATGACAAAATAAAAATGTGATATAGTAAATAAAAAATGACTTAAATTATTACTTAATGAAATAATTTGCTTACAACAAATTATTTTGTTATCTAATATTGAGATTTAAAAAGGTAAGTAATTAAATGAATTAAAAATGGAAATATGTACGGGTTATTGAGCGTTTCGAGGACATGCTTATCGAGGAATACCACTTAGATTAATTGTGGGACTTATTATTGAATGTTTGGTAGTCGGAATTACTTGGGAATAAATGGTAACAGTTATTACTTTAACACGTTGGTAAGCTTATAAATTGTTCGACATGGTAACGTTCCATTAGGGGACGAGCCATGGCGAATTAATGTTTTATTATATAAAACATATAAGAATTATAACTTAATGGGATGTTTGGGAAAAATACCGACGACTACCAATCTATTCACTTGATTTGGGTGTGTTTGATTTGTGTGATTTATTTGGTTTGACCCCGTCTTTTCATCCTGAGTTCTGTATCGCTTTCTCGTCGATTTCGTTTATTTATTCTTCTTTTGGCGTGCGTACTCTTGAGTCGTGTCTTTCCTCCGTCACACGAATGATGATACCCACTTATAATAAAGGCTAAGAATAGAATATTTTTGGAAATAGAAACGGTTAACCATTGGGAATCTTTGTAGATTTAGTTTATTGTTGAGGATCTCGTATTAAGACAAGTCTTATACGTACTAGGTTGCACCATTTCCGTACCGTTGTGCCCGTCTTCTGGATACCGTTGTGATTAGCTAGATGCCAGTTGTGTCAGTCGTGAATAGTTGCGTTGCTGTGGCTAAGGTGAGTTCATGGCCCCTACTTTTACTGGTTTTATAACTGTTTTGGGGGAGAATACATGCTCGTTTTTTTATAACTAAACTCAATGGTTGTTTATTTGGATCGTGAGTTGTTTACTCAAGACTTGACTGTTTGGTTGAAATATTTGATTTGGCTATTTGGATGCGTTAAGTGATTATCTGTTGCTTATGTGATTATTTTCTTACAGACCTGATATGTTTTGGGGTAAGATATATGCGAAACCTGTTTATTGATTTGACCTGAAATTGTGTTTGTGGTTATGAAACTGTTACGCGAACTGGCTAAGGTATAATGTCTGTCAATTGTGCGGAGTTATTGTTATATGTCTGCAATTGTGCGGAGTTATTGTTATGCGTGCTGCATTAGTCCAGGGATTTTACTATATGGTGCACCTACAACGGATTATTGTTATGTTATGAGACACTCCTTGAGTGCGGCTCATGTGTTTGGTTCATGAATTAGCCAGCGTAACAGTTATATTTGCGTGACACTCTATGATATTATTTGCGGATTTGGTTTGGAACAGGTGATTTAGGCGGTGTGAGCCTACATTGAATTTGACTTGTTTGGGAATGATGTTTTGAACTCGAAATCTTTTGGTTCAACCATATTTTTTTAAACTAAAACCTATGAACTCACCAATCTCGTGTTGACACTTTTAGCATGTATTTTCAGGTTAAGGCGATAGCTTATTTTTGGAGGCGCTTGGCTAGGGGCACGGTCATAGACGACTCTGATATATATATTTGGGACCGCTTTATTATTATGGGCCTGTATTCCGCACTATATGTTGAATGATGTAAACTTAATGTTTTGATAATGAAATTTTCTTCTAAACGGTTGAGGTAAAACCGTTCTTTGTGCCTTGTGTTGTGATACCAATTGAGTTGCACCCCAGTGACATGTATGTTTCCGCTGGGCCCGATTTTGGGGGTGTTACTGTGGTGATGGCGGATCTGTGGTGGTGTTGATCAGGTGATGATGGTGGTGTTGATCTGCGGTGGTGATGGCAGATCTGGGGTGGTGTTGATCAGGTGATGATGGTGGTGTTGATCTGCGGTGGTGATGGTGTGGTGGTGTTGATCAGGTGGTGATGGTGATGAGGTGGTGATGGCGGATCTGTTGTGGTGTTGACCAGGTGATGATGGTGATGAGGTGGTGATGGTGGTGTTGATCAGGTGGTGATGGTGATGAGGTGGCGTGGTGGTGGTGATCAGGTGGTGATGGTGATGAGGTGGTGATGGCGGATCTGTTGTGGTGTTGATCAGGTGATGATGGTGATGAGGTGGTGATGGTGGTGTTGATCTGTGGTGGTGATGGCGAGGTGGTGGTGACTGGAAAAAAGGGAGGAGATAGAAGAGTGATGAAAGAAATAAATGAGAGTGAATGTTAAAGAAGTAATTTTATATAAAAGATGGGGGTATTATAATCTTTTAACACCTTTAATAATAAGACAAAAAATAGAATATATGGAAAAACACCCGTCTACCAATGTAATTTATTATTAAAAAAGAGGACACGTGTCGCACATCAAATGAAGTCGCACATTCGCACATGACTATTTAGGGAAGACGTGTTATATTTGTACCATTTGGTGAATACAACCTAACTTTTTTTACCATTTTGAGAATTTGCTCTTACTCTAATATTTTGAATGCAGACACCTTATCGAGACCCAAGAACCCATATGCGTTATGCGAACACGGAAGTCTTCAAGGTCATTAGATCACTTCCGAATGAGTATGTGCAAAGTTACCTTGCTCTTAAAGTTGCACAGTTGTTCTTAAGTGATCAAATGTTTGTGTCATAATACTTATAAAGACTAGAAATTTTAGTGATTATGGTAACTCCTATTTTGATCGAAGTATTGAACAACTTTCCATCCATTTGAAATATATATGTATCATCATCAGAAAACTTGGTTTGCACACACAGTACACATTTGTCCACAACCCCACTTGAACTTTGGTGAGATATGTTACGTACACGTTGAATGTCGTTATATCAAAAGCGTTTTCAAAAGATTATTCTACACTTTGAAAAATGTACCTTTTTTTTTTTTTTAAGATCTTTAAAAGTCAATTTTTTTGTGTGTGGTTCTCGACATAGGTTTGTCGCTATATCAAACGAGCCGAGCCCGAGCCTGCCAAAGCTCGAGCTTGGCTCTTTTCGAGCTTTATTTTTTAAGCTCGAGCTCGGATTGTAGTATGTTATACAGGCAGGCTTGGGCTCTGCTCGAGCTCGTCTCGTAATATATCTATTTTGAGCTCGTTAATAAGCTTGTTATTGAGCTCGTTTACAAGCTCGCCTATAATACTTAAAATATATGTTTAATACTTAAAATATCATAATATCGTTTAGGCTCGCGAGCCCAACGAGCTTTGTATGTAAAGCTCGGGCTCGAGCTCAATTAATAAATGAACTGCAACTTAGGCTCGAGCTCGTTTAGACTCGACTCATTCGAGCTTTTTACCAATCAGATCACGAGCGTTTCACGAGCGGCTCGGCTGATTTCCACCCCTAGACACAACTGCACTAAGCCACCAATCACAATCCTATGCGATACTTCGGTATATTAAGCTTGTTCAGCTCATTCTTGCGATGAATAAGTGGGGTTTAAATTGAATGATTTGTGCTGAATATTTAGTTTTGAAGTCGGTTACACAAAATATTTGGTTTTGAAATGTAAAATGATGGAATAAACGACGTAGTGGAATAAATGATGTAATGTTATGATTCATTACCGTTTTTAGTCATGTATGGTTGATAGAGATGGCAAAAAACTCCGAACCCAACGGAGAATCCGATACCAGACCCCGATTTGATCGGGCAATCACCGAGTTGACCGTGTATGGGGATGGGGGCGGGGAATCCCCGAATGAAAAGCGGGTATGGAGGCGGGTATGGTAATACCCTCGGATCCCCGAACCCTGCCCCGAACCCGTCCCCGAATAGATTTTCTGTACAAAATACATTATATGTCTATATTATGTTATGAAACCTGATTTCATCATTCTCTATATGTACTTCTTTTGATCAATTGTTTTAATAAGACATATGTTAATTCATATAATAAGTTTTCTTCAAAGAAACAATTTTTGTTATCCATATTAATGTTTTCTAAACATCAGCAATCTAATTTTTTTTTTATTTTTTTTTCCAAAAACCTATGTACAATCATCTGTTCATAATATGGCTTACTTATAATTATGTAACGGGGAAAAATCCTCGATTCCTCATTGGAGATCCCCGTTCCCCATCGGGGACGGAGATGGGGACGTAATTGTGACCCCCGAAGGGGATGGGGATAGCTATTTAACTTCGGGGATGGGATGGTATCAACCATTCCCCGCATACCCGGCCCCGTTGCCATCTCTAATGGTTGGTATGATAGGACAGAATGAAATCGATGAAAGAGATTATATAATGTGGTTAGTTAATGATGAACTTTGATGTAATTTTGATTTGATTCCGTTACAAAATGGAATGAAAAAAAGATGACCTCTAAGGAATCAAAATGATAGTTTTTATGTCATGAGTCATTCCTTGAAATGAATCATTACATTCTATAATTTTAAGCAAACAAGATTTTTTTCATTGCGTCATACTAGTAATGATCTCTTCTATTCTTACTTTAATTACAACATACCAAACACAACATTAATGGATATACGGAGTATGTATTAGAAAAAAGAAGCAGCCAAAATAACTCATTGCTTTACATAGAGCCTACATTAAATAAAATAGAAACAAAGCAACACCCAAAAACTCGAAATGCTAACCAAAAACACCAACTCTGGTTCAAACGATAAGTTTGGGTACCAATTAAAATTGAGACGAAAAGCCATATTTTGAATATTTGAGGATCCTTGTTGCAATATTGCCCACTAATAGAACTGTGGGAAAATCCTTAGTGGTGAGTTTGGTATACATTAATGGGAATCAAACTATGACTTTCATAGTGATTTCAATTATTTGGTGACACATCTAGCAATCAAACAATGATAGGATACCCATAGACGCATACCAATGGGGTGAAGTGACTTTTTATGCTCATTCCAGTTGACCCCACTTCTTTTTATCTCCGCCACATTTATTTTTCTTTACATGAACATTTAAATAGACATTATTAAATGTGATACCCATACCTAAATTTTTATATCAAACGTGGTTCCGGATAGCGATTCCGGATAGGGTACCAAACGCACCCTAGATAATCCTTTGTATCATGACGAATCTTGAATCCAGTTGTGTAATCATCTTTTCCATCAGAAATTCCAGAAGAATCTGTTGATATTTCCGTAGGACCACTTCCTCCTTTTCTGTGAACGAGTCTTACTCCAAACCCACTAAATGCATTAAATGGGCCATTGTTGCCTCCGCCTCTATGTGCGAAGCTTGTGATTTTAATGGAAACCTTTTTGTACGTTGAGTCCCACCAGTTTGTGTGTCTCAATGAAGCAAAAGGAATATACTCCACCCATGTTTTTCCATCACCAACACTCTCCTTCCAAATCACATCATCTTCAGAATCCATACCCATCGAACCACCCGTCATCACCTGCTCCATTTTAATTTCTAGAGAAGATATATATGTAATGTGATTTTTCGCAACAACGCACATTAAGAATCCACAGAAGTCACTGCACCAGTTCTCTGGAAGTTGCAATGTACATTCACTCTGCCGTGTATTCCCATCTCGAAGCCAAGGTGTAAACCCCTTTGGAATCTCAAGGCCTTGAAGCTGGAGAATCACACATTGATTTTCAGAAGTCGCTCCCTAAATTTATTGAAAACAAATTCGTTAGCTTATAATAATTGCTGTTACTATTTTCTGTATAAAGGTTGGTATTCAAACGCAGACATCCATACGTACCTGAAGCATAGATTGTAGAAATCTGTTCCCATCAATTATCATATTCGAGCACATAAGCGAGGCATACCATAACCTTTTACAATCCACGTAAAAATCTCCCACGTCTGTAAGTGAGTCGCATCCGTTTGCTAGGAGAATAGCCATACTTGATGGGAGCTGGGGCAGTTCTAAAAGCCTTTCGCAATAATTCAGGTTGAGGAGTTTGAGTCGAGTAAGTTGCAAGATGCTGAAATGTAGTTTTGAGAAATTATTATAATTCAGTTTCAGCTCTTGTAAGTTTGACATCTCTCCAATAGCAGAAGGGATTTCTCCATCTTCCAAACCGCAATTACCGAGATCCAACCTTTGTAAGCGATGTGTTAACTGAGGGAACACCTTCTCAGTAAAGAGATCTAATGGCATCTTTCTAGGTTGTGTGTTACCACGAATTCGAAAACAACAACGATACCCAATCCCGCATGAGCGGGGTATGGTGATACCACAAATCCGAAAATCTTTCAAATGTTTTAACCCATCAAAGTCGATTTCTATGCTTTTTATAATAAAACAGTTATACAAATGTAGCGAAATAAAACCTTCTATTCCAATTCCGCCCAAACCCAAATCTACCAAGCTTTCCATGTTTGCTTGGATATCGGGGAACTCTAAACTTTTGTGGCAAAACCAGATTTCAAGAAGCTCAAGTTTTTCCATCTTGAAAATTGTTGGAAACATTCTAAGATTGGGACAACGAGAAACCTTTACGCTTTTAAGACTTTTATGATTTCCAATTGATGGGTGAATCTCTTCTAAATCATCACAAAAACAGAGTTCCAACTTTTGAAGACAGGGGAGTCCATCAAAATTTGGTGTGCTGACTAGTTTTCTCATACTAAATAGTCGAAGGACTTTCAGTTGTGGTAGACGCTAATTTATACAAAGACGCAGAAGTTAAATAAGAGTTTATGAAAAGTATGATACAGATGAATGGCATGATTTAAAACGTTACACATTCTTGTGGAGAGGAATTCAAATGTAGAAATAGTAATTCATCACAATCTTGAGGCTCATTATCTAATGTATTTATAAAACTATACCAATAGTCAATGCCACGAGTAAACAGTTGTATTAATATGTAGATTTCTTATTTAAATGAAATAAATAATGGGAACCAATGAATTACCTTGTGACTCCTCCAAAGTTCCTTTTGAAAGCCACCCCTCATTTTTAGAACTACAAGATTCATTGGCTGGAAACTGTCTGGGAATGGACTTGCAGGATAGTTTGTCCAATCAACATACCGCAACTCATTTGAAAGAAAATTAGGCCCTTCGACATTATCGTCATTACTCACAGCCACATGAATCCACCTTAGTTTCTTCAAGTTTGAAACAAACTTTAAGAACTGTGATGGAACCAAATCTCGAGTTTTGTATTTGCCTATCACTTCAATCTTGTCATTTTCCTGCAATAATTTAAGGAGAAACAATATAGTACGTTAAGCTTTTATCATTATGTGTGTATCTGATCAGTTAGTGCACGTATAATATATATTTTGAAAAGAAAGCCAGCTTAACATTTACCGTTGTTGCATTCTCAATACACATGTTACTGATATCTTCATGTTTCCAAACTCTGCTATGTTTTTCAGGATTATCAGGGTGTTCCCTTCTAACAATGTAGTGTGCCATTTCTTGTACCAGATCATGCATATCAAAATAACCATCTAAATTGATAGTTATGAGAGCCTTTTGTATCAACACCTTTATCCCTATGTCAGGGTGGAAACCACAAGCTTCAAATATCTCCATTGCATCGTCTTTGCTTCTCCACCTGAAGAAACATGCAATATCCAAGAATAACTCTTTCTCCACCTTTTTAAGCCCGTCATAGCTAATTTTGAGCTTCTCCACAATCTCACTTTCTGGAATTTGTATAAGTCTATCCAAGGTACTCATCCACTCTTTCTCATCTTTGTCATATAGAAAAGAACCTAAAACTTTAAGTGCTAATGGGAGCCCATGAGCATAAGAAACCACACGTAATGAAAGTATCCCATAATCTTTTACAGGCTCCTCTTCATTATATGCATGTTTTTTAAAGAGCCGGATACCCTCGTCCTGTGATAATAATGTGACGGGAGATATGTGGTCTACCTTTCGAGTTCTTAACACATGTTCATCTCTAGTTGTGATTATGATGCGGCTCCCATCACCAAACCATTTATGTGATCCAGCTAATGCCTCTAGCTGTTTACAGTCATCAACATCATCAAGAAGAATTAAGACATTACTATGACATAACCTACTTTGTATCATGTGTTTTCCTTGTTCAACACTCCGCACTCTTACTCCTTTTTTCAAAACTTCTTCTAAAATATTTTCTTGTAACTTTTTTAAACCAGATTTGCTTGATTCCTCACGAATATTGTCAACAATGCAGTGACCTTGAAAATGGTCACTGATTTTCATATAAACAGATGTGGCAAGAGTAGTCTTACCACCGCCTCCAACGCCCCATATCCCAACCATTCGCACACCACCTGTCCCAATTTCTAATCTTGATATCAAATCTTTTACACGGTCCGTCATTCCAACAAGCTCTTCGTCAATATCTGAGTTTGACGAAAGCAACTTATCTGAAATTGCATCGACGATATTTTGGATGACTGCTGCCTCATGTCTGCAGATTGGATATAGAAAAATAGATAATTAGCGTGTATGCTCACATTTGCAAAGTGGTAATATTACGCCTCTCCCAAATGAAAGGCCGAGGAGTTAATAGAATCAGATCTAAAATGGCATATATTTATATTTTTTAACAAAAAAGAAAATTACCCATTAGCAACGTTCTTGGGTTCCCATCCAGAAATGTTACTTGCAGCAACAAGTGCTTTTCTCCACAATCCAGCTTTTGTGACATTCTTCATCTCTTGTTTGGAAAAAGCTTCTCCAAATTTCTTTTTCTGGTTTCTCACTTCAGAGGGATCCACGTCATAGAAAATTGGGATAACAATTTTTTCCTTCTCATCCCTACATTTCATAATATGTACAAGTTCATCCAAGCACCACGAAGAATCTGCATAGTTTTTGGAGAATATTATGACAGCAATATTCGATTCTTCGATAGCCTTTAACAGGGCTGGACCAACTGATTCTCCTCTTGCAAGTGTAATATCATCCTTGTAAGTGCGAACCGCTCGGTCTTCAAGAGCCTTGTAGAGATGATCCACAAAGGTCTTGCGGGTATCTTCCCCTCTAAAGCTAAGAAATACATCGTACTTAAATGACCGAGAAGAAGAAGACGATGAAGATGCCATTGAGGCAAAGTTAAGAAACAGAACGATTTGGACACTTAAAACAGGCTGTCGGCTAACTGATGTTGCATTCAACACCACTACTCGTTGCTGTTACTGGAATTTTGGTTGAAAGAGAGGGAGATGGAGAGCCATAATTCTTAAGCGATTTAATTAAAAAAAAAAAAAAAAAAAAAAAAAAAAAAAAAAGTCAATGCAAGGAAACAACCAAGAAACGTCTTGAGAGTTGTCTTCTTCATCACAATTAATGTCAGAAATTTCTAAAAAAACTAATAAAGAGGAAATCTATTGTCACTACTTATATTAACATGATTTAAAATGTGTCGTTCTTAATACAAAGTTTTAAAGCATAAGTAAACGTCAATAGTACATTTTTGAAAGAAATTACATATGATATCATCTGTTGTTGTTGTCACCACAATTGTGTTTGGCAATTTTCCTTTGAGGGAGAGGGAGGAAGTGATAAACATTGTATTGTGTGGTTTGTTATGATTTAAAAATGATAGAGCACACTTGGTTATTTGTTTTGTTTTACATGTAGTAAATATAATTTTGGTAAATGTTACTGCGTACTTAATTGATTAGTCAACATTATATTGGTGCCTATGTTACATTCAAAGTCATATCTACGTACACATTGATCGCCACTTGCCTTTTTTTTTTGGAAGGCGACTTTCAATTTTTGGTTTAGAGAGTCGTACCCGCCACAAAGGCAGGCCCTCATCCATCACATACCCAGACTATGTTGTCTTAACCGGGCCCACGCTGGTGTAGTGGGGATTCAACGGCTTCCGCCCGGAAACCGTACTGCCTCCACACAAGAATACTCGCTGGAGTAACAGCCGGATGAAAACCGGGGCCGGCTTGGATTCGAGTCTCCACACGACATTGATCGCCACTTGTCTATTTGGCATGTTTGAGCAAATTAATATCTAAAGAAATTTCTTGCAAGTTGTCTACATTTAAGAAATGATAAAAAGAAAAAGAAAACAATTCAATGCTAGGAAAAACCAAGAAATTTCTTTCAAATTGCCTTCATTTAAGAAATGATTTTAAAAAAAAATGCTAGGAAAAACCAAAAAAAAAAAAAAAAAAAATCTTGCAAATTGTCTTCATTTAAGAAATGATAAAAAAAAAAAAAAATAAATAATAACAATTCAATGCTACGAAATACCAAAAAATTTCTTGCAAATTGTCTTCATTTATTAAATTCCTTGCAAGTTGTCTTCATCAAATTAGACTTTTTCATAAAAAATTCCATAACAATTCCTTCTATTTTAGACTTTCTCATGAAAATTGGAGAGGATTACATCTTGATACACTTTTTTCTTAAGTAAATTACTCCATTGGTCGCTGAGGTTTTCTCCGATTTCATGATTAGTCCCTATTACGAGTAAATTACAAGTTGTCTTCATTTAAAGGCACATCTGGTAGAGAGAAATGCAGTGAAATTAAATGAAGTGGAGAATTGAAATACAAAAAAATAGAAATGGTTAAGGAATTTAATAAATTATATTGTTTGGTCAAAGAAATAATAAATAATATCAGTTCTTATTAATTTTGTTTGAGATATAAAAAATGAAGTTTATCATAATAATATCACTTGTTTATTTACTTTTATAACAAATTTATCTAAAACAACGAAGCAGACATCTCATAATGGGCTTTTATTCAAATAATAATAATAATAATAATAATAACCTTGAACAATTAATCATGCATTCTTAAAACAAACTAAAAAAGACATAGAAAATGTGAATTTATGTTCGAGATAAATATAATAAAATGATTGTTACAAGAAAGTATCATTCCTCTTGATTCCCAACTAATGGTGACGGAAATAAAGCCTAACAAATTACACTACCAACTCCCCTCAAATTCTCCTCAACTCTCTCCGAATTCCAGTTTTTTATTTCTCCATCTACGAAACATGAGAAATTGTTTCATTTTTATTTCTCTACCCCCATTTCTTTCAACCAAACATCCCCTCGTTTTAGAACGTCTGGGATGACAAATTGTACTAACCGATAAAATTTCACGTTAACTCATCCAACGTGACTTGGACACACGACATATTTGCCCTTTCAGGTTTTTTGTCCTTTCTTTGTCCTTGCATCTACTTATTAAACTCTTTTATAATTCAGTTTCATTTTCAATCTTCTTAATAATTCAAAACTCTCCTAATCCTTTCATCTTTTTCAACGGCTTTATTTGAGTAAAAAAATGGCAGTGAGTTGCTCGTGTGGTAGAGACGCAATTTATACGCACGTCGTGTGATATGAATCAAATTGGCTAATACTCAGTTTAATATAAAAAGAACGAAAGTAAATAACAAGAACATACCTCCTGCAGTTTGAGAAGCATGTTTCTCCCTAGTCTATTTGACTCCAAATAACTCTCTAACTCTAAATTGATAATCTGCGTGAATATAAATACCCATCCGACTTCGTTAACAAGGAATCTAACAAAAGGTCCTTCAATTTATTTATTTTTGCGCCGCTGGAACACTTGACCCCAATTTTGACTCGTATTCATATCAATACCCCCTTCCCTAAGAAGTACCTTGTCCTCAAGGTGGAAGCCTGGAATTGGTTCCGTATGAGTTGAATAGGTTCCCACGTAGATTCATATCCTAGTAAATTCTTCTAGCGGATAAGAACTTCTCGATATTCTTTGGAATTACTTTTCTCTTCTCGAACTCCAAGCAATTCTAGTGATTTCACCATCATCTCTATGTCACACATGTTCACCAACCACCTTCTTTAATTGAGACACATGAAACGCGGGATGGATTGATGTTGTCTCAGGTAATTTAAGCCTATACGCCACATCCCCACTCTTTTCTAATACTTCAAACGGTCCAAAACAGCATGGAGCTAAATTTTCATTTAACCTTTTGGACATTGAACGTTGTCTATACGGTCTAAGCTTCAAAAAGACCATATCCCAGACAAGAAATTGCACATCTCTTCGATGGCTATCCGAATGAGTTTTCATAATTTGGTGAGCTTTGAGCAAATTCTTCCTTAAATCATCCAATACATGATCACGCTCCTCCAAGTATTTATCCACTTCAAAAGTAGGAGTTGAACTAGTCTCGTAAGGAATTATCTTCGGTGGATCTTTTCCATATATTATCTTAAATGGCGTTGCTTTATTAGACGTATGATATGACGTGTTGTACCAATATTCAGCCAAGATAGCCATCGAGACCAGTGCTTTGGGTTTTCAGAGCTAAAACATCGTAAATAAGTCTTAAGGCTTCTATTGACTACTTTCACCTGCCCATCCATTTGAGGGTGGTAGGTTGTGGTTTGCTTCAGTGTTAATCCCTGCCACTTAAAATTTTATTTCCAGAATTTACTCATGAATACCTTTTCTCAATCCGTCACTATAGCTTTGGGCACTCCATGTAATCATATCACCTATCACATAAAAGTTGTAGCTATTGTTGCTGCCATGTAAGGGTGTCTTAATGGAACGAAATGAGCATACTTGCTTAGCCGGTCCACCACTACTAATATGACCGTGAAACCTTCGGATCTAGGCAACTCGTGAATGAAGTCCATAGTAACTGATGTGTTAATATCTAGTCTTAGATTTATATTTAACCGACTTAACCAATAGACTAACACTAACGAGCAGTGTACCCGATCAGGTATAGGTAGGAATGGTAAGTATGAGTCGTTTGCGAGGAGCGAATTGACTAATGCCAAACCTAGTGAAAATACTACTTGTAAACTAATCTAAACATTTAATTAAGGGGTTTCAATATGAGAGATTGACACGATTAATTGCTTAAACTATAAAATAACTAAACGATAAATTAAATGCGAGTGTGATCAATAATGGAAGAATGTGCTAGCCAAGTTCATCTTACTATGTCCTCCTGATTCGTCTACAAGTGCAATGATCTAATGATACTTCCGTTGGTGAATATAATGCAGGCTAGGTCAGATGGTCACGGTTACCTAGTCCTATGCATATCAACCCTTAACCTGATGGTCACGGTGTTAGTAAGTCTCAAACATGCATTAAGCCTATCAACTACTTTATATGATTTATCTCGCTAGACCTAATGATCATAGTATCTACCTATTCTCTCGTGAATGGTCATCTATAAGAGAATAAACACTAACTAACTCATTTTAGTCATAATTCGTCTAACCCTATGGTTTGGTCCACCTTTAGTCCAAATGGCAAGCTAGTAAATGTCCTTAGTGTCCATGTATCACTAACCATACTATCATGATACGGAACATAAATCACATATTGGACATCTAGTAATTCATGATCTAGCAATAGACGGCATATAATAAACAAGTAAACGAACAAATCTATCCATAAAGGCATAAACGTATAAAAAATCCAATGAAATTCATTAAATCAAAGTAAACGAAATCAAACAAACATAGTAGTCATAACTCGGCTAACACCAAAGAGTGATAGCCCCTAATCTCAGTAAACATGAACAAAAGTATGAATCAAATATAAACATAAAGAGTTCATAGTCGAATCAATACGCAAACCAAATGATAAACAACGTTTTGATGATATGAGATGTGTTAATACAAATAAACCTTAAAAACGTTTATTTATATTTTACGATATTCTAATGTTTTGTCGATAACAAACGTAAAATCATTTTAACACGATATATAAAATACGTAACGCTTTGAGCCAAAAGTTTACTAACTCATTTCATTAAACAAATAAACCTTAAACATATTTAGTTAATAAGTTTACATAAAACCAAAACCATTTTATAAAAACACTTAAGTAACTTAGTTACTTACATTTTATAAAATACATGTTACTTGTAAATTAACTAGGAAAGACTTGGACTATCCATGACCCAAAAACCAAGTCCATAACCCATAACCCATGGAGCTTGATCCATAACACAAAACCCATTTGCATGACATCATGCATGACTTCATAATGGGTAAAACCCATGATCCATGACCTAAAGTCCATAACCCATAACCCAAAGTCCATAACCCATGACCCAAGATGTCTTTGACATGATGCATGACATCACATGAACCATGGATCATAACCCATAACCCAAAACCCGGAAATGTAACCCAACATCGGAAATGTTGATACCAGATAGTCGGATCCCTAGGTTTTGTCTTGCCGGATCCCTTTGGGAAGGGATCCGTCGGATCTGGGTGAACAGTGCTCACATTTACCTATAAATAGTGAGTCATTTCTCTCTTATTCCTCACCCCCCCCCCCTTTTAGACATATCTTCTCTTTATGTTCTAAACTCTCTAACCTCAGATCCAAAGGATCTTTCTATGTAGTCTTTCTTTGTGATTCTCTAGGTTCCTTCTAAAAGGCGAGATCACGATCTCTCGAAGACTTACAAGCTCGTGATATGAGTTGCTAGGATTCTTCTCTTCCAAGATCACAGAAGTACATATTGTTCTTTCTTCTTCTCAAATGGTGTTGTAGATATGTTGAGTCATTAGGTGTAAAAAGGACGTTGGTTCCTTTAGTTGTGTTGTGCTAGTTGTGTTGGTTTGGTCCGCCGTGCTAAGGACTCGGTATCTAGCCTTGTACCGGATAAAGTGTAGGCGACGAAGGTTTGGCTCTACCTCGTGGAGGAGCTTGGTATTTAGCTTTGTACCGGATAAAGTGTAAGCGACGTTATGAAGGCTTCTCCGCCGGTGAAAGGAGTTAGTCTTGTGTAGTGTTTACGGAACTCTCGAGTTGGGTACTCAGGGAGTGGAGTATGACAAGGAAGGTGTCCTTGTAGCCGAACCACTATAAATACTTGTGTTGTGGTTGTGTCTCTCTAACTCTATCTCGTAGTTTAGTTTATATGCTTTTATTCCTATCAACATCCAACACGCCAAAACTAGATTGACATAAGTCGATCTATAAGTTTTAAAACGAAGTTTTAATCGGTAAAACTATTCACCCCCCCCCCCCCCCCTTCTAGTTTTCTACAAGATGTTCTCCTCGGATGATATGGTCTTCAATGGTGACTTTTTGCTATGAAAACGCCTCCCAAGTCGTCTGGAGTGGTGAGAGTGTAAGCTCTAAGTCGTTTTAGGGCTAATACTCATAACATGCTGATATCGACCCTAATACGACATATTCCTATATTTGGATACGTCATACCATTAAGTAACTTATCCTCCAAGTCAAACAGAACGTGCAAGTCTTCTCAGGCCTGAGTACGGCGTATCCCAATAATTGGATATATCTGGTGGTAGATCTCTTTTTTCCTTTTCCGTAGCCTTTTGAATCAACTAAATTGGAGTTCGGACGAAGAAGTTATAACCAAAATACTAAAGCCACTTCTAAAGTCATCACGTAAACTTGTGTTCTTCTTTTGGCTTTGTTTCTTCTCTTGATTCTTCTTCAAGCCATCGATGTATCCCCATAACTTGGATACGCCGTATTCTTCAAAATAGAATTCAACTATGATTTCTTCAAGTGTTGTATACAGCGTATCCCCATTGGCATGGATGCGCCGTATTCTTGTACTGATACGGTATTTTCTTCGTTCTAGCTCCAAATCTTGCCACTTTCCGTGTCTTTTCCACTTTTGCACTGGATTTACCAAGAATAAGAACTATGAACGATTAAGTAGCAATTCTTAGATAAAAACATAGTAAATGAGCAATATAAACGGAATAAATTATACATAAAATATGTACTTATTTGATCATATTAGTAACATCATCCCATACTTTGTGAGGCAATTCTAAAGGCTGAAGTAACCCACTTGGTGCTAATGTTGTGCATTACAACACGTAAGTTTCAATTGTCTACTCAAACCATCCAACAAACTAGACATCTCAATTCTCAACTACTTCTTGGTAAATCCACCTCTTACATCTAACCATGCACAACCCGGTCAACCCGGAGCCTTATTCGCACCCAATTCCCTTGTCAAAACTTTCCAACATACATGTTTTCCACCTATACATAATATCCAGAACTTTGAGGCCTCAATTTTAACCGTTTCTCGGCAGCAAATTCCCGTAACTCTTTCCTTCCATGTATCCAGTTTCGTCCAATGATAGTGGCCCACATTGCAGGTGTCGATTCATAAGGCATTGTTCTTATATTTCCTCTGCTTTATGTAATGATCCAGCTCTTCCGTAAAGATCAACCATACAAGAAAGATGCTCCAAACGAGGATTGATATCATATACTGAAGACATGTTTTGGAATAAAGTTTGAACTTGTTTTACAATAGTGGAATGACCACAAGCTGACAGAAGAACAACAATTGTCACATGATCCAGTTTATGTTTGACAGAACAACCATTTCGTCAAACACCTTACGTGCATTATATAAATCACCACATTTGGCGTACATAAACATCAACGCGAAACAAATTCCGCCCCAAACCCGCATTCATAATCGAATGATAAACCTTTTTCCCGAACCCCAAATCAAATTCTTCGGCACACGCCTTAAGAAAAGGGGTATATGTAAGTCAATCAGGTATAATCCCTATTTTAACCATTCTTCGATATATAAACAAACCCTCTTTCGGAAACCCAGCTTCAACATAACTAGAAAATAAGTACATTCCACCATTAAGTGTTTCGAAACCGGAAGATATTGATTTGCTTTGTGAACATAATAATGTAAACAGTGAAGATAATGATACCAATAAGAGATTAAGATGATGGCATGCACGGAAGATTAAGATGATTTACAAGAGACAAACGCTTCTTCAAGTAGCATTTGTAAAATACCGTATTTAGAAAAAAACAAAACGTAAAATGTTTTGTTCCCGTGATTATAATATGTAAATTGACGTAAAAGCTAAACACTTCTTCAAGCAGTGTTTGAAAAGAAACGTTTTTACTAAAAACAAAACGTTAAAGACTCGTTGCAAAACAAGCTTTTAATCTTATACCATCAGTTCATATAAAACTGGTTGACGCAATACTTTTTTAAGATTTGAAATTGTGAGATATGAACTTAAACCTTTTGTAAGATTGATGTAATATTGGTTCGCACATGATATGCGAATACAAGATTCCATTTCCACTAGACAAACATGAGACCTTTAAGATATATAACATATATGTAAATTCAAATTTGAGATCTTCAAAACTAACTACAAGTGCGGGTGATATGCACAAGTGAACAAATCCTTCTTTCGCGCTTGATCTTTAAATGTCATGTTTGCTACAGGCCTACAACTCAAATTTTCCAAAACACAACTAGAAAATGCGATAAGGGCAGAGTTTCAAAAAGCCACAGTAGTCGTTTGAACTCTCCTAAACGACAGGCTTCCTGAATGCTGATAGCATACGCGGGGATAACAGCAAAAGAAGTGTAAAGAAAGAACCAAAGAAAATCTTGATAGCATATCCAACTGGATTGTGACGAAATTGTTGAGCACTGCTAGGAGTAGCTAGTGTTGACATTGGAGTAGCAGAAGGTAAAGCTTCAATGACTGCATCGGCTAGGTCAGTGATGAAGGAAGAGGTGCAGCCAAGAGCCGGGACCCGTCCCCAATTTTCAACACCAGATTTGAGAGCCAACTCCTTGTACTCCATATCTATTTCTTCCAGTGTCTCTATGTGCTCACTTACAAAGCTGACAATTCAGATGCAATAAATCAACTCATGTTTATTTTGGATGTGTTTATCTCAAACAGGTCAGATAAGTCAAATATAGATTTCAGCTAAAAGGGGAACAGGTAAAGTGCCAAAAGTATATTATTAATGATGTCTCCTAAATCGTCTTCATTTAATGATTTATTTGTACAGCTGTAATGATGTTTTGCATCGACTAGAAATATGATGACAGATTAATATTTATGTATCAAATTAGGAGAAAGATTGTAGAGAGATGTATACGTGGCAGTTTCAAACCAATATACATGGAAAGGGTCAATGCGGGTCGTATTATTAATAACTAGTAAAATACAAAAACTTACGAAGAAAAAAAATGGGTAAAATGGGTTAAAGAGGCCAAAAGTCTTTATTCATGTATTCAATGCTAAGTTGCTAGCAACCTTCATATCCATACATTTATAAATAATCCATTATTATTTTATATTTAGTTTTTATAATCTTATACAAGACATTATTATTTTTTTAGTAATTACCTGCTTTAACTTGTTACCAGCCCATTTACACAAGTATAAGATAATGGTTTTCTCCTACTTACCTAACAGGGACTGCAAGCAGACTCTTCACACCTTCTTGGCCAAGCTCAACAAGTACTTCATCAGTGTACGGCTTCAACCATTGCACAGGCCCAACTCGGCTCTGATATGAACAACCAAAGGACAGAGGTAAGCAATAAAAAAAAAGACATATCCACTCCTTAGTCCAACTTTTTATCCACCTTGGGGAGACGGGGCATAAGGGTAATTTAATGATGGAGCCGACAGTTTGTAACTATTGGATGGAATTTACAAAATTACGGTACAAAAGATAATTTTGAAATGCGTATACAAAAAGTAGTTTCAACCCATGAGTTAATTCAGGTTATATTAGTCTGGTAATACCACAGTTACCCGAACTCTCTCTCTCTCTATCTTCTAACCTCCCCAACCGTTTTTCCCGCTAAAATCACCATTTTCGAATCAAAAAAGGGATCAAGGACAAAATTGATATTGTGTATAAAGGAAACTCTATTCAAGGAAATTTGACTAAGCCTGTTAAGGTAGAATATGCTTGGAAACCACCTGTTTGTACACATTGTCAGGTATTTGGACATGATGAACTTAGGTGTAAGATGAAACCAAAGGAAAACTTAGAAGTTAATAATGGGAATGTGAATGGTGATCAGGAGGAGGGTTTTAAAGTGGTTCAAAATAGGAAAGCAAAGAATGATGGTAGTACTAATGAAAACAGATGGAAAGGGCCTAATGGGAACAATGGTTTTGAAAGGAATGTTGCTAGACCTTTTAAGGCTAATGTGAATAGACAGAACAATGCAAGGACTGAGTTCAGGAAGAAGAATGATAATGGTAAAGGAAAAGCAATTGATATAAAGCATAATAAAGTAGGAAGTAGCAGTGATGGTACTAGTAGTAGCAATACTAACCAAAAGGAGGGTAACACTAATAAGAATGATGTTGCTAAGACTGCTAATAATACTGCTGGTACTGTGGGAGTTCAAATTTCAAATAGTTTCAATGTTCTGGAATCTTTAGCCAATGAGGAGGGTTTGAGTCTAAATGCCAATGAGAAAATGAAAGTTGATGTGATTCTAAGTAAGAATATGGATCCTACAGTGAATGAATGGGACAGTTGGACTGAAGATATGAAGAAATACTACAAGGATAAAAAAGGAAATTTAAATGCAAATAAGGAATTTGAGGATTCTTAGGATGTAGTAAAGGATTTGGCATAAGTTGGTGATGGCGTGATAAGGAATGAGGTTGAGGGGGTGTGCAACAATATTCTTAATTGAATATTATTGTACTGATTCTTTTGTATAGGTACATTTAGAATAGAATTTGTTTCTAGTATAGAATTGTGATACTGCATAGGAATTAGTTTGTTGTGAGATAGTAAAAACAGATACAGAGAATTGGTAGCAAAAAACAGAAAGAGTCTTTTGTGAGTGTGTAAGCAAAAAGAATTGAGAGATTTGGTGAGCAAAATAGAAAGAGTTTGTTAATAAAAAACAGATAGAGTATTGTGTGAGCCAAAAGAATTGAGAGATCAGTGAGCAAAAATAGAAAGAGAGCTTGTGTGTTTTGTGTGTAAAAACAGACAGAATGATTGAGAAAGCAAAAAAGAATTGAGAGAATTGGTGAGTAAAAATAGAAAGAGAGCTGTGTCTTATAAAAAACAGATAGAGAGTATTGAGTAAGCCAAAAGAATTGAGAGATATTTGTGACTTGTGAGATCAAAAACAGATAGAGAGCTGTGAGAAAATATAGATATCAAAGTTGCAACTTGGAATATTAGAGGTTTATGTACCTCTGATAAGCAAAAAGAAGTCAAAAAGTTAATTGCTAAGGAGAATCTGCAAATTTGTGCAATTATTGAAACACATGTTAAGTACCCAAAAGTCAATAAAGTGGGAGAAACTGTTTTTGGTAATTGGGAATTTGTGACAAATGCTGAGAATAATAACAAAGGGTGCAGAATTATGGTAGGATGGGATCAAAACAGGATTACAGCATGGTTAATCACCAAGACAAAACAGAGTATGTTGTTCCTTTTTGAGACTGTTTGCCAGAAAACTAAATTTTTATGTTCCATTGTTTATGCTAGTAACTCTGGGATTGAAAGAAGGAAATTATGGAAGGAATTGGGAGCATACAAACAGACCATAAGTGGGCCTCCATGGGTTATCAGCGGGGATTTCAATGTTACTTTAGACCCTAAGGAGCATTCAAATGGCAGTTCTAATCCTTCCAATGACATGATTGAGTTTAGAAGTTGTGTTGAAGATTTAGAGATTGAATATCTGCTGATGCTGAGCTCTGGTTTTCAATTCACCTGGACAAAAAGCCTTAGGAATCCTAACTGAAAAACTTTAAAGAAGCTGGACAGGGTTATGGTTAATGAAGTTTTCATAGATCAATACCCTGCTGCACACAGTGTTTTCCTGCCCTATCTCATATCTGACCACTCCAGCAATTATGATAATTCCTAAGGGTGGTTTTAAGAAGAAAAAGGCTTTCAGAATGGTCAACTTTATTACGGATAAAGAGGATTTCTTACCTATGGTGCAAGCAGAATGGGGGAATGATGTAGAAGGTTTTCAGATGTACAAAGTAGTAAAGAAAATGAAAGCGCTAAAACACAAGTTGAACCAGTTGGGATGGAAGAATGGTAATGTTCATGATAGGGTTTGTAATCTTAGAAATAAGGTGAAGGAAATTCAAACTGAAGTTGATAAAAACCCATATTGTGAGAGAATCAAAGAGCAAAGTTGTGCAGTATTGCAAGAGTATTGTGAAGCTATTAAAGATGAGGAGAGTCTTCTTTTACAAAAAGCAAAAATTGATTGGTTAAAAGAAGGTGATAGAAACACTGCTTTTTTTCATAAGATCATTAAGGGAAGACAGCACAAAAGCAGGATTATGCAAGTTTGTGATGAAAGTGGTAGAAGATATGAAAAGGAGCATGTTGCAGGGCAATTTCTTAATCACTTTGAGAAGTTTTTGGGGACTCAGGACAGCATTCCAAGTTTTCCAGATGGTTTTGTTGATTTCAATAACAAGTTATCACAGGATGAAGGTGAGAGAATGATTAGACCTGTTCTGGATAAAGAAATAAAGGAGGCTATGTTTCCAGATGGTTTTACATCAAGATTTTTTAAAGCTGCTTGGAGTATTGTGGGTAAGGAAGTATGCTTGGCTGTGCAGGAGTTTTTCAACACTGGGAAACTACTTGGTGAGTTAAATGCTACCTTAATTTCACTTGTTCCTAAGATCCCTACCCCCAATAAGGTCTCTGATTTTAGGCCCATTGCCTGCTGCAATGTACTATACAAGTGTATTAGCAAGATTATGACTACAAGGATCAAAGAGGTATTAGGGAAGTTGATTAATGAAAATCAAAGTGCTTTCATAACTGGTAGGCAAATAACTGATAACATCTTATTAGCACAAGAGCTCCTTAGAGGGTATAATAGGAAACAAAAAGTCAAAAAATGTGCCCTTAAGATTGACTTACAGAAGGCTTATGATACCTTGGATTGGCATTTTCTTAAATGTACTTTGGAAAGATTTGGTTTTCATAGCAAAATGGTTGGATGGATCATGACATGTGTAACCACCATCAAATTTTCTATCAATATCAATGGGGAGAGAGTAGGATACTTTTGTGGTGGCAGAGGGTTAAGGCAGAAGGACCCAATATCCCCTTACCTTTTCACTATGGCAATGGAGGTTTTCAATCTGATTATGAGGAAAAACATTGAGAATGTTGATTACTTCAAGTTTCACAAGGGGTGTAAGAAGCTCAGGATAACACATCTAGGGTTTGCTGATGACCTTATAGTGTTTAGTTATGGGGATAGTAGATCAATCAGTGTGATTAAGAAAACCTTAGAAGACTTCAGCATGTACTCTGGTTTGAAAGTTAATATGCAGAAAAGTACCATTTTCTTTGGTGGTTTGTCAACAAAATGCTATTACTCAGATTCTTCCTTTCACAATAGGGAAGCTACCAGTGAGATACTTAGGTATTCCACTAATTACAAAGCAGCTAAGTGTTACATATTGTAAACCACTAATTGATAAGGTTAAACTCAGAGTTAATGATTGGAGAAACAGGTCATTATCTTATGCTAGTAGACTCCAATTAATAGCCTCTATCTTATCATCAATGCAAGTGTATTGGGCCTCTGTGTTCATACTACCTAAGACTGTGATAGAGGAGATTAACAGAGTGTTGAAGGGGTTTCTCTGGTGCCAGGGAGAGTTAACCAAGGGGAAAGCAAAAATATCATGGGAAAGCATTTGTAGGCCAAAAGATCAGGGTGGGCTTGGTCTTAAGAATTTGCAAACCTGGAATGAAGTCCTTATTATGAAACATTTGTGGAATGTTGCTGCTAAAAAGCACACTTTGGGTAAAATGGATTAGTGTTGAAAAGTTTAGAGGAATGAGTGTTTGGGAGATGCCTTATGAGAATAACTGTAGTATTGGGTGGAAGAATATATTGAAATAAAGAGAGAAGGTAAGGAATCATGTTTACTTCAAACTGGGTGATGGGAAATCTGTTTCAGCATGGCAAGATAAGTGGTGCATGGAGGGGCCTTTATGTGAATTTATTTCAACAAGGGAAGTCTATGATGCAAGGCTAAACAATACCTGTAATGTTGCTAGTTTAGTCCTACAAGGTGACTGCTGTTGGCCTGCTGAATGGCTTTCTAAGTTCCCCATTCTTAGTAATATACAGGTTCCTAACCTAAATGATGATACTTGTGATGAAGCTGTTTGGGTAACAAGGACAGGGCAGAAAACTAAGTTCAAAACCAAGACAGTGTGGCAAGACATGATCAGTGATGGTACAAAAGTGACATGGAGTTCTATGATTTAGTTCCCACAAAGCATTCCTACGCACACCTTTGTTCTTTGGATGGCTGTGCATGAAAGATTGATGACTCAGGATAAAATTGCAAGATGGATGCCTAATGAGATTATGGAATGTACTCTTTGCAAGCATTGCATGGACTCACATGAACATCTGTTTTTCCAATGTGATTATTCAAAAGTAATTTGGAAAGAGCTACAGGCAAAGCTAGATAAACAGTTCTCTTACAACTGGAAGACTATAATTGAAGAGTTCTCTTTATTGGCTGCTAATAGAAGTATTTGGAGTATTCTAAGGAGGCTTGTGATTGGTGCAGTAGTGTACTTTGTGTGGCAAGAAAGAAACAATAGACTGTTTAATAAAGGTGAAAGAACTACTGACAGTCTAATACAGAACATTATTGATATCATCAAGTTGAGAATGATGAGCTTCATGGTCAAAGACTCCAATGCAGTCACAGAAGTTGAGATCAAGTGGAGTGTAACTTTGAAAAGGAGCAATCAGAAAAGTGTATAAAGAAGATAGTATAGAGTAGTATTTTGTCTGTATTCTGCATTTCTGTACTTTTAGAGAATATAGGTCTAGAATGCTTGAATAAAGTTAGCTTATTTGTGGGATCCTAAGAAAGAATGTAATGGGGTTTGTCCATTTACATTAACAGGATCCTTGTACTTTTTGTGAAGTATATAAAATTTCTCCTTTTCACCAAAAAAAAAAAAAGCAGGTTATATTATACCTTTAAACAGTCACCAGGGTAAAGTACAAAAAAATGGCTTAAACAAACGGGTCAAAAGTCTCTGAAAGTGTATTTAGGACTTATACGGCCTCCCAAATCGTTATAGCTAAACTGGTTTACACAGCCGCCCTGTTTTGACTCGTTACCCAGCCCAGCCATTAGGCACCCGTATTCAGAAGGATATAAATTGCTGACCTGATAAGCCAATCTATGCTTGTTGTCGATACCTCTAGCTTTCAGTTCTTGCATTATCAAGTAGATGCATTCCTCCATCTGATCTTTATATGGATCACCAGCATTCACCACATAAGTAACTGGTACCCCATGAGCACTGAAAAATATCATAACCTACAAATATATATAGCATCACATGCTAGAAGTGAGATATACAGACCTAGCACTCTAAATGTACTGCTGATCATAGAAATATTCTAAAAAAAATAAGAAACTTTCATACCTCTTGAGGGGTATCAAAGCTTTGCAACTCCTTCTCAATCAGATCAGCCATAGACTTAATATAACCATCGCGCCGATACCAAGACTTGATAATAGCAACGGGAAGTTTGGATAAAACATTATCTTTCCTGTAAGTGACTCACACTTTTTTGCTTATCAGAGTGCTAAAACTAAGAAACTTGCAAAATTCAATTACCAATTCTATAAATTAAGAGTTTACCTGAAGATGTCGTGGAGTGCACGAATACTTGATCCAGTTGTTGAGATTGAAAACTGAGGGTAAAGAGGCAACACAACAAGCCTCGTGATCCCGTCCTTCTTAATCTGCCAACAATAATTAAAAAAACATCACTATTAGAGGTGGTAACATAGGTGGGTCGAGGGTTGGAAAGATGGTCAAAACACGTGGCGACAGGTTGCATTAACCTGTAACCACTTTTCATCCATTTTTGAACTTTTTTATACAAGATGAGCATGTTAAATATGATCACAAAAGCTATATTATTACTAAAAAGATGTAATTGTGTAGAAACTCGACTAGGAGGTTGTAAAAGTACACTTTGGGCAACTTTCGAGTTTCGACCCATTTTATTTTTACCTAATTTCCTTTGACATGTATGAGATAACGACATAACCTAATCAACCCTTTTATAACCAAACGTTAAAATTGCCACGTGACCACGTCTAATCACTGTTAACAAGCTGAACTGAAGAATACTAATATCACAGAAAGCTTCTTACAACATTGAAGAGCTTTTAACAGTCAGTAGATTGTCCCAATTTATAAATATAATATTTCCCGCAAATCACTGAATATTCAGCGCTTGCATAAATGCGTCTAAACTACATTAACCGTCAAGTAGAACTAAACTTAGCATCCAGAAACTCAACACTATGCACAAAGAATACTAAAGCGATAGTTTTACTTGCCTGGTGAGCAGCTTCCTCGGTGAAAGGATGCCAGTAACGCATTGCAACATAGACATTTGCAGATACTTGCTTTGCTTCAAGTTCTGATTTTAGAGCATCAGCCTACAACAAACAGCTATAATCATAAATATGTACTTCAGTATGGAGATGATATCAATTGTGCGTGGGGGGCTTTTAAGTATGATGTGTGTGAAAGAAATCTGTTAAGTCAATTCTTCTATTTTTTTCCGCAAGGAAGCTCTATTAAATAAAACTCCCCAAGCACACGTGAGAATTAAGAAACAACATAATAGGTAATCTTCCTAATGTTCGTAACTATCACAATCAGCTAATAACATGAATATCTTTACCAAAATGAACAACCAATGGATATTATTCATATTAATGAAGCATTAACGATGTTACCTGCTCATCTGTTATCTTTCTCAAAGGTGAACCACCTCCAATGGAGGCATACGCCTCTTTACTTTTCCGTGCCCGTAATACAGATATAAGTTGTGCTAAAGGACGTTGTAGGAAACGAAACAACCTCGGAAGACGGATAATATCCTGTACCAAACACTAACTTCTAAGCATGATGAAACAATTTAAAACCAAACTGGCATTAATTTTTTTATATGAAAATAAATATTTGCAATAATACACATACAGGATCTGCAAATAGGTTATACAAAAAGGGTCGAACATCACGAAGCGTATCCGGGCCTCCAAGATTCAAAAGTAGTACTCCGACTCGTTCCTCCTCGACATGTGAATGGGATTCAGCATCATTCAAAGGATGTGTGCATATCCCAACAGAACAAAATGTTTTTCCAGCTAACCCTTTACTCTGAATAGGACAATTTAATTTTAAATTCTGGAGGCTGCAATAAGGAACTTCAAGCTTCCTATGAAACCACACACTGGCAAAAGAAAATTAAATTTTCCATTATAATAAATTGATAATTAACATGAAACAAATATGAAAAGTCTAACGACATATCACATATCTCAATTGAATGTTGATGAGACTCCAGACTAAGGTAATGGAGTAATGGGGGGCTCATATAAAACTAAACGTTTATTAATCAAACAGGAATCATCCAGAACCATAATGTTCCATGTGCTAATTCTCCCAAAACGATGGCATGATCAAAAGCCTATATAGCGAACCGACCTTTATGGATGGCTGAAACATTTTTCCTTGGAGACTATTGCGGGAAAATGAAGCCAAATAGAATGTTAACGAAGTCAAGAGGCACATATCATATAGTCAATGGTTGGGGTTTGGAGGCAGCTAAAATGAGTGTGTGTACATATTGGGCTAATGACATAGAACATTAACTTACTTAGATTAGTGGTACATTTTGGTAACTATACTCAATAGTGTCCCAACCTAGTAATGACACTTTCTCGAAACGGGCTACATGGTTAGTTTTAGTAATTTAGTAGACAAGCCCGGGATAGCTGTAAAAATATGGCATGGCAAAACACCTAATTAAAAAATGAGCTAGTTTGGTAATGTGCAATAAGTGAAGAAACCGGTATCACGTGAGTCACCATATTACCTCACTGAAAAGAGAGCAGTTCACAACTTTAGTCGCTCTAATTACCAAAATGAACTCACCAACCTAGGTAAGTTGCTATTCTATGACATTAACCCACACATTTTTATATCCCTTGACAGTTATGCCATTTTAACTAATTAAATGTCTTGGTACAATTAACAAGGTTAATTGCCTGCAAGGCTGCAACTGTAAGACACCTGGTTGAGCATTAAAGCACAATTTAAACCTATTCCAACCAACTTGACCAAATTTAAGTGGGTGTTTTGGATTGGTGATTTTTCCTTCTTATGCTTCTGCTCATAAACAATTACTTATAAGCTACTTAAAAATAAACTGAATGTTGAGGAGACTGCAGACTAAGGTAATGGAACAATGGGCGACTCAAGTAAAACTAAAAACGTTTATTAATCAAGAAGGAATCATTGAGGACCACGATGTTCCATGAACTAACTGTCCCAAAAAAATGCCATGATGACAAGCTTATATAATGGAATGAGTAAAACTTTATGAATGGCTAAAACATCTTTCCTTCATGAGCACCATTGAAAGAAAAATTAACCAAATGGAATGTCAACAAGGCAACAAGCTTAACATAGTAGGGTTGGATCAGTTGGAAAACCTCTTGCCTCTCAACCTAGAGGTCAAGGGTTCGACCCTCACTCCCTACAAAAAGGAGTAAGGTCATTTTCTACCTTAAGTAGAACCGGAAGCCGCCTCTCTACCTTAGGTAGGGGTAAGGCTGTCTACATTTCAACCTCCCCCATACACCGTAGAAGACGATATTGGGACCCATAACCCGTGGAAAACGGTATTGGGAATTTATTAATTTTTTTTTTTTTTTTTTTTTGAATGTCAACAAGACAAGTCAAAGAGCCATACATCATATAATCTACGAGTGGGGTTTTACGAAGGGAACTAAAATGAGTGTGTGTCGACCTCATAAGTACTTGATATCTATAAAAAAAAACTTCTATAAATACATATTGGGCTAATTACATAGAATATCACTATAGTCAAAGTAGTGGTACATTTTGGTAATTATACTCAATAGTGTTCCAACCTGGTAATGACACTCTCTTGAAATGGGCTACAGCAACAAGACTACTTTGGTGATATAGTATAGCAGTAAATTTATGGCATGACGAGCCACTTTATTAGAAATTGGCATAGTTTAGTTATAGATAAGCCAACCTTATCACAAAAGAAATCCACATATCCCGTGATTCGCCCATCTCAAAAAAGAAAAATTACCAAAACAAACCCACCAACCTAAGTAAGTTGTTATTCTACAAGATAAGCCCATACCTATGTACAACTCTTCTTTTCTTTCCGGGTGGGGGGTAACCATGGTTTCCGATCTTTTGGCCGACTAATCCACGGGGTTTGATTGGCGTGGCCACTTTAGGGTTGGGTTATTTGCACCTAGACCTCACACATTTTTAAGGGGGTGTTTGGGATTGTTTATCTGCTAATGAATAAATACTTAGAAATAAGCAATTTTAGTTGGAACAGCAAAAATACAACCACACTAGAATTTATGTTGCAAAATCATTCAATCAAATTTAAAGCAGTTTGGATAACACAATATAATAATAGAGACAACTAATTTCACTGGTCTAAACAATAATTCAATTTCATAACCCATAAAAAAAATAAAACTTACAGAGATGAATTGTGGTTGAGATTGGAGGTGGTTGTTAGATTTGTGGCGGGAAGGATATGAGAGATTGCTGATGTGTTGTTCATGCTACCGGTTGAAATTTATTTGGAGAAAGAGGTTATATTTAAGGGAGATTAGAGAAGAAATGAGATCAATCGGTAATTGTTGATTAAGCTTCATTACTCAGAACTGATCATCTTGATTAGTGATTGAATAATTGTCTTTTTCCGAGTTTAGATGGTAGTTGGGGTCGACCCTCGACTCATCAATGGATTTTTGCTATTCGCTAATGTTTAAGACCTTATTTATTTTAAACGCATCTTTCAAATACTTTATAACCTAATTTACCTCCTGTATAAGACAAGGTTTTGTCCTACTATTTCTCCCCTAAAATTGTTAATCAACTGAAACGTGAAAATTATCTGATCCTACAGTCTTCAGCAATTTCTACTACTAAACATTCGATAACAAAAAAATGAGCGGAATCTTCTATCTCTCATTCATTTTTTACAATTCATAACAAAAAAACACATTACCTTTTCTCTCAAGATCCCATTTTCCACCATATTCGAAAATCAAAAACCCCAAACATCAAAATCAAGATCCATACAAATTAAATCAAGTTTAGAACAATAGATCTTTTTGGGGCAACATTCAATCCCGTATATCATTTGACCTAGCATCCCGATTCATCTCTCATCACTGGAACGAAACCCAATTTCTCACCCACTCCTTCATAAGCTGTCATCATTCACGATAAGTCTCGAATTCTTAGTCATATCATTCAAAAATGATTTGATCTTTTTCTTATTAGTGTGCAAATAAATAATGTTTATCACAATCAATTCATTTCTTTCAAAATACACATGGTTGTCATCTTGGATCACCATTGTCATTATCTGTTTATCCAATTCACCTATCAATTTTTTATTTATTTATTATGATTATTATTGCTTAATTTCGAATTGATAACTTTTCTTTTGATTTTTCAGGGGGATAATTCATTATCAATTCAAAAAACTTAAATACGAATTGATAGCTTTTCATTTCCTTTGACTTTTCTTTTGTAATTTTAAAACGCTTGATTTTTATTTTATTTAAAAAAAAAAAAAAAAAAGCTATTCATTCATGTGTTCATCATCTGCGGCAGCAATATCAGGTAAGTGTTTCTCAATAATACTTTCAGTGCCGGGTTTCATTCTTGATTATGCTATGTGAGTTATTCAACTTAAATAGGAATTATTGCTTTTTTATTTTATCCAAATTATGACTCTTTAAAGACATTCATGAAAGTCTTGATGAAGAACATTAGTTCTAAAGGTAAAAAAGAATTATCATTTTGACTGTTTGACCCATATTGCTCGACTTGACAAATGTGACCCATGTCATATTTACTTGATTTTTTCAATTTATGACCCTTACTCAACCTGCCCAATCATTTGTGAATAGATAAACACTCATCTTGAATAGTCTTTACCAGTTACTTATCAACTTTGTGGTTTTAATTTTCATGTTGAATAGGTAAAACACTCAAGTTCTCAATTATTTATGAGTGGCACAGGATTGTATGATGATGCAAGGTTTCGTGAATAATGTTTGTGTGGGTAATTGGTAATAGCGAGTTCTCATAATGGTTCAGTTGATCAAAAGGTTTTTACGCTGGTTTGTCACCTTTGTCGATGTTACACATATTTTTTCACCTCAATTTTCTATTAATGAACATACAAAATTGTATGTTTGATATAACTCTTCGATTTAATTTTTGCCGTATGCAGGAATAGATAACACATTGCTGGTTTTCTATTTTAGCCCATACAAGTAAATGCCAGGTATGTACATGGTGACGTTTTTCCACTATTTTTCATGTTTTAGTTCGTTGTTTTACTAATTTAAATTGAAAAAAATTGGGTGGATTCGTTTTTTACAGGTTGTAATTCCTATTCAAGAAATACAAAGTGGAACAGCAAGATTGGGAAGACTGTTGGTATGTAATTGGAAAGGTAATCTTATGTCCATTATTCTTAATATTTTTCTTGAATGTAGAATATCCAAACACATCTATGTCCATTTTGGTTCACATAACATTCTATGTTCTTTACGTAAGATTTGATGTATCATCTATGATTGTTAATGAATGTTGAAGCACCTATGCTATCATTTTTCTCTCACATACCCATAAAAATTATAAATACATAAATGTTTATCAGTTATCAAACTATAATTTTGTGTTTTGGTGGAAGCTTTTCCCTGGAATTTTTAATTGTATTTATGGAACTATATCACTTTTAGTTATTGATTTTCTCATTGTTAAGGATTTGAATTTTGAATAGTTTAGTACAAACATCCTTAAACTTTCTGCTATACCATGGTTGATTTATTGTTGCACAGATTGGCAACAAAGGGTGTGTTTTGCTGCAAGTTCTCAATTGTGATAAGAACAAATCATTATTTTTTTAGATAAGAACAAATAAAAAGAATGTAACTGTATATGGAATATGGTATTTTTGAGTAACAATTCATATTTTCTTCGTTATTGTTACTACCTCTACCAGAAACAGTAAATATTTTATTCTTGATAATCTTTTTCACTTCATATGTTTTTCTTGGATTCAAAAATAAATGGAAATTTACATTTATTTGTTTTGTATTTCATAGGTTTTTTCCATAGATAACTCGAGATAACTAGAAGAAATATTGGGAAGGACATATATTGTTGTCAATTAAGGAAAATCTCTTACAATTGTTACAAGAAATTGGTCGTTTTGTTTATGAGTGTTTTAATCCATAAAGAATGTTTGTTACTTTGTTTGTGTTCATGACCGACAGTTCTGATGCCTGAAATTGTGGTAAATGGGGACTTGGTGAAAGAAGGCGAAAAGGAGCCGGTTTAGTTGTTTTATGAAATTTAAGAGTGATGATTCTGAGAAAGATATTGTTCTATTATCATTAGATGATTCGGTTAAGGGAAGGACAAATGCTAGAATTAAGAGAAAACTACATATGGATGGTTCATCGCCTATTTTCTTTGTTAAAAGGTGAGTTAATAAGAAATTCTGGTTTGATTTTATCTATATTTTTAGTTTGCTTGTGCTAATGCATTTGTTTATGCAGATTCTAGAAGAGAAAATCAAGGAGCTAATGAAAAGCAAAACAGAACTTCATTCTTCATTTATCGTAAGCAATCACAGTTTTAATACAATTTCTTGATTGATAAACTACAATAGTTATTTCATAAGTTTCCTTAGATAGATGACTGATTTTTTATGTTTGACCATAACTGAAATTTTTTCACTTTTCAAGTTTCACCAGTTTTGTTTTATTGATAGTATAGATATCGATTTTATATTCGTTTCGGCAACCGGTGATTGGCAAATTTTCAGACTTTCTTCAAAAACTTCTGATTCCTTATTAAAGGTTAGTTGTCTACAGACACATGTGTTTATTCTCTGTAATTTGCAATGTCCTTTTTCTTTCAAACAAGCTAAAAGGAGGGAATAATTATGTAATCTATCTTTTGTACCATTTGATGTCATATTTACCACATGATTAATGTCAATAAGCAATTCCGAGTCCTTTTTATTGTGGTAACGTGTCTCCTTCTAATAATAAAGGTAATACTTTCAACCATTTTCTCATCTTTCTCATAACCTTTATGTTAGTCTAAAATGTGTGTACCAAACAATTGTTTTAGAAAATGAATCGGTCTGAACCTCCTAAAACCCGAATACCAAAGTGCCCTAAGCTTTCTTATAATTAATAAAAATGTGTCCCTATGTTTGGTTTACATTTCAGAAGTCTACTGAGCAAGTTTCTAATACAGGCATTGCTGGATACTATTAATACATTGGTGATTTCTGTTACTCCATTGGATTTTGTGGCTTTATTTACTAAAGGGGTTTGGAGGGCTTTGTGGCAACTAAAGACTATTAAAATCATACTTATTTTATAAGGGAAAGCTAAACATGTTAATCACAAACACCTTGGCCAAGATTTGAATCTTTTCTTATACATGCGGAACCACTCAAACTCACCCAAATGTAGGTTACTTTGATTAAAAAATTCTAAAAGTCGAGTAGTAGAACTAATGTATGATAAGTGGAAGTGCGAATTAGATCAAATTGTTGTTCAATCTAGAACTACTTGGTTCAATAATATAAAACACTTAAAGTGTGTTACAGGAAAAGCATATATTAGAGTACTTAATTCTCATCTTTAAAGATGTTATGTGCAATTAAGAGAAAACATTAATATTGTGAAGGGACATAGTTAAAATGATGTAGTTTTGATATTTTTTTGTTGATACGATGTGGATTTAGAAGGTTTCACATATAAACTTATATACGAGACAACCCCATCTTCACTTTCTTTTTGGTCAATTATGTGTTCTTGAAGGTTCATTTCATTTGTTAGGGTCATTTTTTATGTTCTTGATGATCATCTGATATTTAAAAATCGGTGTGTTACTGTCACTTTTATGTTTTTATTGTTTAAAATATGTTATTTTATGTTCTTTCAAGGTTCATACTATACCTATATCTTTGTTTTTGGTCAATATGATGTTTCTACTATAAAGAACTCAAGTTTTTATGTGTTCTTAATTTAGGTTATCATTTACTCATGCTAAATGAATGGAGAACAATGAATGTACTATACGTGATAATTGTTCAACTATCTGTCTCAGCTATTTAACCATACCCTTTGATGATGCATTGTGCTTTGATTTCCAAATGTAATATCACCTTTTTGTAAGTTTTCCATTCACTATTTAATTTATTGTGTGTTTTAACTTGGAACTTTCTATGGATGCAATTTGTACATTAAACAATGATTAATTGCAACTCAGACTTTGGTGTGTTTGGATAGGTTCAAATTAATTTCTTAATGGTTTTTTGTATAATGGGATAGATATCAAGCACTTTGAGGGTGTTTGGGTAAAAGCTTATTTCTAAAGGATCAGAGTCTTTTTAGGTAGGAAATAAGCTAATAAATATAAGCACTTTAATTGAGAATTTTTGAACACAAGTATGACTTGAATCATAATTTGATTCAAACACTCTCTGCACTATCAATATAACGTTTTCAGTATGGAATAGATGTAAACCAGTCGAGGAACAACTTTATAAATAATAATAATAATAATAATAATAATAATAATAATAATAATAATAATAATAATAATAATAATAATAATAATAATAATAAAAAGTAAAAGCAACATATAAGAAAAAAAAAACATCGTGTAAACAAAAAAGACCAACTATACAAAATTAATATGGTTGCAAAAGTTGGCTCTAAGATGCAAGATGCAAGTTGTGAAAGAAGGAATATATTGGGTGGTCGATTGTACGTGAAAGTTGATCAAAGACTTCGATACATTAACAGTTAATTACGTCAACACCATAGTTAATACTTGGTAATCAAAAGTATCCTTTTTTCATATTACTTTTATTATTTTTAAATCGAGAGTGGAACACATGGAAGGACTTACATATGTATAAACGAAAAGTAACATATTCTATTACGGGGTTTAACAGCGGCTTTACCATCATCATCCTATACTCAGTTTCATGCAGCAATGCTTCCTCATGTTTTGACCTTTGTTTTCTAAAGGTATATCATTTCCTCTATACCATTGTATTTTAAAAACCCACGCACATACATATTAACTACTATGAATATGTTTTTAATGCAATTTGGTCAATTTACGCAGAAGCTTCGGTGGTGGGCTTGAGATGGAAAATGGGTCATTTGTGGCTTGCTATACACAACTCATTATTCGTTTATTTTTCTTTAATGTTTGTAGTTTTGTCTTCAGTTCTACACTTCCCCGTATTTATCGTATGAATATCTATAAATACATTTTGTCAACGTTTGATGTTTAGATATTATTTAGTATATAGTTTCTTTAATGTTTGTATGTTGTGAATCTATTTGATAAGATTTGTTTTTTATTAAATTCAAAAGAGTAAATTACATAAATAGTCATTATGGTTTGTCGATTTTTGCACATTTAGTCACTGAACTTTTTTTCACCAAGTTGAGTCGCTGAGGTTTCAAATTGTTACAGATCCAATCCAATTGCGTTACATAAATGGTCGATGTGGTTTTGCTAAAATTACATATGGTCACTAAAGTTGATTGAATCTGTAACGATTTGAAACCTTAATGACTGAACTTGAAGAAAAAAAAAAGTTCAGTGACTAAATGTGCAAAAATCGACAAACCATAGTGACCATTTATGTAATTTACCCAATTCAAAATAAATAGATATATAAAACCTATGTAATGAGTTATTTTATTTATTTATTTATTTATTTTATTTTATTTTTTTATTAACAAAGCATAATGAGTTAGATATTACTATTATGATAGTGGTATCTTACAATATGTTGATATAATAATTCTTACTTAGACAATACAAACAGTTTTGCATCAACAATGATCAAGATGTACATTCAAACTTTTACATTTACTACTATTTTGAACATATAAAAAAAACATTTGCATGAAAATAAGCGAATAACTAACCATCCAAAATAGTTATTTACAAATACAATTTTTTTTATATATATATTTTTTGCGTACCTTTGTTATTACAACATTATAAACACATATATCTTTTGAAATCGTCGTTTATTTATGTGTTTTTCGTTAAAGAATAAAGATTTTATTTATTTTGTTGTTAGTTGTGTTAGTTTAGTTGTACGTGGAGGGGTGCAAAAAGTACATACCAAAATGATTCTATTTCTTTAATAACATGCATAAAATTTATTTTATGTTCATGTACAATGACTATATTCGTTTCATACATCTATTCATTCATATTATTTTACCACTCCTATCTAACATATTTTCTACTCACATATTCTCAACAACCGATCATCTATTGGTTAAATGTATTTTACATAATACATTTTATATCGGTTTCACGGTTTTCCATTTAATCCCGTAAATTTTAATTATAAATATCAACTACGTTAATCATTTCTTACATTATACGCAGTGTCTAATACTTACATATTACTGTACAATCTCGACAGACACTATTACAAGTTCGTCTATGTAATTCCTCATCAATGTTCGTTATACACATCTATTCAATATCTAATACTTCCATTATTATATCATCGAGATTAAACATATTATTAACTCACGTATTCTTAACAATGGCTCATTTATATGTTAAATGTCTTTACATAATACATTCTCTATCGATTTAACAGTTTTCCATTTAATCCCGTGAATTTCAGGTGGTAAAGTGGGCGAGGTTCGCTCTATACCTAGAATGATTATAAGCCCATCCGACAAGAAGATGCCTTTTCAACTTAATAGGAGACAATTCCCTATTTCCGTTTGTTTTGCCATGACTATAAACAAAAGTCAAGGCCAAACATTGTCTAAGGTTGGGCTATATTTGGAACGGTTTGTTTTTTCCCACGGATAACTTTATGTAACCGTTTCCAGAGTAAAAAGTAAGAGAGGTCTAAAAGTGTTGTGTTGTGACAAAGACGACAACTACACCAACTCTACGACAAACGTTGTATATAGAGAAGTTCTTCATAGATTATAAACTATATGTAATTTGGTTATTTTGAACGTTATGTTTGATTAAACGTTATTGTTTTATTGATAATAGCATGTCAATTTTATTCATTTGAGTCTCATGGATGTAACTACACTTTCATACATATTATACTATTAATTTTATCGTATAATCAATTTTTTAAAGCTAGCCGCCCCATCGGGGCGGGCCTTGCATCTGGTTGATATATGTATTTAAAAAGTACAACGTCTAAATTATTAATAGTGTAAATAGTTATCACATTTATTCTTCAAATTAGCATTTAATGATTTTCAAGCATTTTAACTTAACATCATATATAATATTTAAAATTATTAGAAGCACAAGTAAACTTTATAAATGTAACTTTTTTTTAGTTTTTCTTAAATGCACTTGGTAAAATTTTCTTCGTCCTTACTTCTGGTTGACGGGTTATCGTAATGTCAACAGAAGGAGTAGGTTTTTAAATTTAAATGGGGTTTTATACGAGTTAAACTCCTTAATGAGAGACATATTTGATTTATTTTTGTAGTAAAATGAATTTGACGTGTTAATCTGTTTAAACCACTTGTTATGACCTAAATAATAAAACAACATGTTTAATGAATAGTTAAATCGCTTAGAGCACAATGTGTCGTGAAGAGGCTAAACTTCTCATTTGAGGCCCACGGGGTGCCACATCACTTTAACAAACCTCCACAACTAACTCCTCTCATTCACAACTAACTTCAACTTACTCATTTGCGGCCGACAACTTACAACTTTATTTTTTTATTCATTTTTCAATCAAATTAAATTTATTTCATTCAAAACAAATAATAACTAAAAATAAAAATGTTAGTTACTAAAAAAAAAGAAAAAAAAAACTGTAAAAAAAAAAAAAATGTTAGTTACTAAAAAAAAAAAAAAAAAAAACTGTAAATATTGTATAAGAAAACCACAAGGACCAAAACTGTAAATAAAGAAAACCACAAGGACTAAACACACACCAAAACACACATTTTATAAAAACTTATGAGTTTCTTCTTCTACCTCTCGACCTGCAACTGCAAACACACACCAAAACACACATTTTAAAAAACACACAGACACACACACACAATTCATAAACATTTACCAAAGATATTAAAACTACAAGTAATAATAATAATTATAATAATAATAATAATAATAATAATAATAATAATAATAATAATAATAATAATAATAATAAACGATCCACTAACAAAACAATTAGGAAATAACCTCGCCGTGCAGACGACGAGGTGTTGAGTGGCAAAAAAAAAATGAGGCGGTCGATGTCGTGGCGAGGCTCAACGAGCAAGCCATGCTGGACTGGCGAGGAAGTGGCGAAGCCACACCTTGTGCTCTTATACTAAAACTTGTTGAAGCCAATCATCACCTATTTGACTTTAGCCTTTAAAAAGGGGGAAATTCCCGAAAGGATTCGGTCATTTTTTGGAACATCGCCATTTAGCTCTTTTTTTTTTTTTTAATCTACAAGGAGACCAGGGCGACTCTTATCTTGGGCAACTCTTGTTTATTTTTGACAAGTGTCTTTTGGTCAAATTAACAAAATCAACTCACAACCACTACCATCATCTTCAACATCAAACCCAATCCACAATTACCACTGCCGTCACTGCCACCCCATTGCCGACTAACAACCGTCGCTACCTCCATTGCCAACCACCAGCCACCGCTGCCACAACCTACCAACCGCCGCCGCCATCACCTCCCCTCCGCTACAACCCGTAACAAACCTTTTATGCCGCTCCATATTAATCTTCTCAGGGTATTCTCCTGGCCCGATATAGACAATGACCATTTATCATTCTTTGGTAGGATGCATCTTAGAGCACAAGGTGTCGTGAAGAGCTCAAGTTACTTATTTGGGGCCCACGAGGTGCCACATCACTTTAACAAACCTCCACAACTAACCCCTCCTCACTCACAACTAACCTCAACTTACTCATTTGTGGCCCACCACTTACAATTTTATTTTTTTATTCAAATTTCCCAATAAAATAAATTCCTTTCATTAAAAATAAAAATACAATACATCACAATAAAAAACATACGAAAAGTAAAATAACGATATGGTAAAAAAAAAACGCAACTTAAGAAATACATCAAATTATAACGAAACTAATTATTCGGATTATGTTGTTGAAATTGTTCCCCTTGTTGTCGTTGCCAAACATGCTCGATGAGACATCGTTGAAGCGTTGCGTGTTTGCGTTTATCACGGAGTTCTTTGGATTTCTTTCTTTGCACTTCGCAACACTCGATCCATGACCGTTGTAAATTTGGTTGCTGACAAATATACATTTGGCTAACTTCGGATATCGCAAATTTTTGATCTTTGAAAATCATGTTATGCATTAAGATGCATGAGTACATGATTCTCCGTAACTTGCCCACAGTAAATGCACGCGCCAGTTGGGCAATAATATGCCAACGTCCTTGGAGGACACCAAAAGCTCTTTCAATATCTTTTCGAGCACTTTCTTGTTTCGCTTTAAATGCAACATTTTTTGGGGTATTTGCAACCGTAAATGATTTGACAAAAGATGACCACTCTGGGTAAATTCCGTCAGCTAGATAATACCCATGTTTAAATGTGTGACAAATGGTAAATTTGCCCTAATATTAAATTCATAACAATTCATTTATTATGACTGAATTATCAGATTAGGCCATTATGTGATTACCACAGAAAACAGACCTGCACATATTGACACCCGGAAATCTCACCAAGGAACAGTGAAGTTATCACATCTCATAATTTATTCATTTCATTGTAGTGAAAACGAGAGGTTATCCCAGTTTCACTCGGACTGACACCACACGCAAACCGGAAACAAATCTGAAACTCAGAAATATTGGTGAATAATTAAGGACTCAGAAATGTATTCAAGTATTACATAACGACTTTAAAAATAATATCCCATATTTGTGACAGTTCCGGGAAGGACTCGAATTTGACATAGTTTAACGTAACGCGGGTATAAAAATACTACACTTAAACTAAATAACCACTCAATACCTAAATTAAATCCTACCCTTTCACCCACTAACACCCTTCCCCAAACCTGATAATTTTGACCTAGGTATTACCACTTTTGTCCGCCCCCTTTTGTTCCCCAAAAACCTCTTCGACCCATCTCTATCCCCTATTCACTGATACTATCTTCTTTGACCTAGCAACCCTTCCATGCTCATGAGTCTAGGAATCCACAACAAGACCAACTAGAAATAAACACCATTGAGGGAGATGTAGCACCCAAATGGAAGGTTATCTCTTCCAAAACCCGAAAGCACCTATGGAGTTACTCTCCACGATCCACCATAAATCTGTGCCTCCAAGGGGATGTCGAATCACAACTCACCCAAGAATACCAATCAAGATCTGAGAAAAACTCAAGAAAGGTGAAGAGTGGGAGTATTGTGATTCGATTTGGAGGGTGGGATTGATCGTGGTGGAGCAGTAGTTCTCGGGTTTAAAGCCTCATTCAAGTTCATACTTCAAGAAATCATTGTAAGGTTTGGTATTTGACTCGGCTTCAATTAGTTTTGTTATTTCTAAGACACACTTAAGATAAGTAATTGATAGGTCGAATGAAAAAGTTTGTATATTGATTTTTGTTTCGGTCGAATGGATTTCCCAGAAACTAGTATTGATTTTTGAGGAAAAATTTAAGTAAAGTGATGATTAATTGTTGAATAAGAACTTTGATAAATTTGTTGTTGTCGTTAGTGTGGTACAAGGGTTATATTAGTTGAATTAGGTTGATTAGCTCCATGTTTGTGTGTATACGAAACCACCAAGAAGAATGGGCTCAGATTTGAACCTGGAAACATTATGGAGTAGATTCTTAGACTATTAGTCCTCATGTTGTAGTGAAATCGAAAGACCCCAGAAAGACCATAGGTTCATGGCTCGAACCTGTGAAGGCTGTGACTAGAATAGGAAGACTAGAATAAGAAGGTTATTGTGTAGTAAGTTAATGGCGAAAGGCACTATGACCAACCATGACCCCAACCGAACCATTGACCATCAAGGCTAGGTGCAATGATGGCTAGGGGGTACTGGAAACACCCCTCACTTAGAGAAAGATTAACTTGAATCCAGTAGCAGCACTAGACCCCAACCTTGTGGGTTATGTCTCGGTTTGAACTGTGAAGGGACTAACTCTAACATAAGAACCCAAGCCACAAAAAGAGAGCATCAAATTGCCCTCAACGCAACCCATATAAGATTGAAAAATACTCGGACAAAAGTACCCACTCATAATGGACAACATTATGTTCCTGGTTAAGTGAATATAGGAACTTTGGGTCATGAGGAAACTAGGCTTTTGAGGTCCTTTTTACCCATGCCAACCATAGATTAAGTCGAACCCGAACCTCCAACACCAATTAGACTCCTCAAATGACTCGAAGCTGAGTAGTACTCGAACCTGGTCAAAAGAGTTGTGTCGTGAAACTAAGCTAATGACCAACCTCAGGCATGATACAAGGGATCGAATCAAGGAATGTATCACCAAGTCATTAACTTGGTGCGTTCCCTATATTTCTTTGTTGTTAATACCAGGCCAAGTTCACTAGAAAAACCCATGTAGTAAGCCCGACCCTGAGCCCAACAAACAACCCTTGGTACCAGTCCATGGAGTGGGTCTGCGAACAAGGGATTCGGCCCACCAGACTTGTTTACGAAATAGAGTATTTAGCCCACTCAATAGCATTTAACGCAGCCCACCATATGTGTCTATAAGCCCACTTCTAGGCCCACCAGGATAGGTAGTAAACCCAACCCAGTTAGTGATAACTGCTAAGGTTGAATAACATTTTCGTGAGACTTGGTCCCGAACAAATAAAACGAATATGAGCCGTTCGCGAAGATAATTTGTAATAACTAACATTTAGGCAAGTAATAGCCGAAAGACATTAAAATGAGATTTCATTATAACGTTAACTTACATAGAAACTTGTATAGTCAAAATGTAAAACTTGGCGAAGATAATTCAACATATAGGGATATAAAAGCTTATATAGCCGAGTACCAAGTGAAATTCCATTTACATATATGTGCGTAGAAACTAGAGTAGCCGAAATGTAAAATGCAACGGAAAGGACTAAATACATATACATTGATATACAAGTAATGTTATATACATTTAGGAAAGATAAAGGTATATAAATATTGACATACTCTCGTGTATTTAAAATATAGTACTCACAAGAAGGCAACGGCAAAACAAGTTCATGATAAGGGTAGGCTATAACACACATCGAAGTATATATATATATACAATAACACTCACGTTCATTATTTGGAAAACTAAAATGTGAGTCAAACTCAAGTTGGAAAGAATCGACGAAACATAAACTAATGTAGTGTAAAAATGACTACTAATAGAATTTAGATAGATTAACCAAGTTATTAAAAGTTAACGATGTATTCCATTTCTCAAATCATATAATTATTAGGTAATAACCATCACTAGTAATAACATGGGATATGATATCAAACTTAACTGGAACGAATTGAACGACATACATATTGTTCTAAATTAAAAGTGTGTAGAAATGAGTCGTGATAGATTAATTGTAATAACACAAACTCCAATTTTAGTTGACCAAACCTATTAGGAATTAACGATATATATATATATATTAAATCTTCAAACTATTTAACTAGATAAGTGATAAACGCCACAAACGTTAACTCATATTTTAAAATCAACATAAACGGACATAACGAATAAATTATACAATTACAATATAAGTATATGCATATATAGCACAACTAGGTTTAATTCATTCGTACCTAGATGGTTTATTGTCCCCAACCCCTTATTACCGTACCTTTAGGTCATTTGTAGAGTTACACCCCACCATTCCTTAGGAGAGACCTTAGTAACCACACTTGCCGCCACACAAGTGACAATAACTTAAACACACTAAAACATTGAAATTATAATCTGAAAGGAACTGAATTTAATACTTGAAACTAAGACATGGTTATTTAATCTAGGTTGCGTGTTGGTGCCGTGCACTTCTTAATTTCACAGCATTCACTGTTCAGACCATTAAAGGTGAGTTTATAGCCCCATTTTTTACTTCTACTTGTTTTGTGGAGAGAAACATGCATAAACCAAATTTTGTGATTGTTATTACTAAAAAAGGTGAGTTTATAGCCCCATAAACCAAATTTTTCTTAATTTCACAGCATTCACTGTTCAGACCAATAAAGGTGAGTTTATAGCCCCATTTTTTACTTTTACTTGTTTTGGGGAGAGAAACATGCATAAACCAAATTTTGTGATTGTTATTACTATTATATCAAAGTTATTGCGCAGTTAGCCTAAGTCCTAATATGTCCCATACTGCCCGAATTTCATGAACCGTTAATTCCGGTCAGGAAGCATGAATGTTATAAATAGATCTATTGGGAGCAACGTCCCCATTTGGTTTGACTGGATAGGCAAACGAGCGTATACCATATCAATGTACAAGTGTCTGGGATAAACACTTGCCAGGGCTTTTTATGATTTACATGCTTCTAGAGCATGCAGACGTGTTAAAGCTTCGGTTGCATGAACTTAGAGCTAGCGTAATAAAACATTTATGTGACATTTCAATACTTAAATAAAAACTGGTGATGATATACTTGTCTTTAACTGAAACCTATGAACTCACCAGCTTTTTGCTGACTTTTAGCATGTTTTTCTCAGGTATTAAGGTTAGTACAAAGGGTGGCAAGGAACGGCAAGCCGGCAGATTTATACTTGACCAATTCGTTTTTAAATAATAATTAAGACTTGTTTTTGAGGGACCAATTACCTGTAAATAATGTTGAAATCAAATGATTAAATTTTGTATATACCAAATCATGATAAAGAGTACTTCTTATAAAATGTGTAATTGGTTTCTTGATGCCTTGTGTTATGATTTCCATTTCCGTAGCACCCCATGGTATTAATGCTTCCGCAAAGTTAGATTTTGAGGGTGTTACAGATTGGCATCAGAGCCTAGGTTATAGAGAACTAGGTACATATAAACCCTAAACTATAACCACTTTTTCAAAAACAAGTCCCTATGACCGCCGCTTGCCTTGCTTGCCATGTTGCTTGAGATTTTGACTGCATGTTATACTTTGTGACATACTAAGTGTTTGCCATGTTGCTTGAGATTTATTTTGACTTGACTGCATGTTATAAATTGTAACATACTAAGTGTACTATAAGTACTATATATATCCACATACACACTGGACTATAAGTACTATATATATATATATATATATATATATATATATATATATATATATACACTTGACCCACACTAGTTATTATTTTGAGATACTTACACATATATACCATTTTGTCACAGATTATGCCTTCCCACGACATCACCCAGACTTCACTAGGCTCAAGGGATTCCAACACACAGATGCCTCAAGATCACCTTAACCCAAACACCATTGAGCCTACACCACCATCATATACTCATACCACACCAGCTACCCAGATTACCTCTACTATCCCTCACCGTATTACACGCATAATCATACGTCCATCTACTAGACCATCACCTCACACTGCAGAGAGTACCCAAAACCCTGCCCATATCCTCCTAGTATCCCCATCCCGTTATAGGTCCTTACGCTCACAGATAGACACTCCTACTACCCCAGCATCACCACCACCACACTCACCTACCCACTCACCCCCACGTCAGAGACTTAGGAGAAGCAATGACTCCTATTCAGCAGAGGGTGTAGGACAGACTGTGGATGAGAGTGCTCCTGTCGAGGGTACAGGGGATGATGCTAACTCAAATTCAGGGATGGGATAGAGAGTAGTTGTGCCCCGAATTAGCATAGTACTAGAGGATGTGCCTAGTACTTTTGAGATTGGGGAGGGCTCAGGAAGAGCTCAGGATGAGATAGAGGTTAACCCAGAGATGCCACATCCCTCACTCCCAGTGGCATCACCAGCAGCTACAAAGACTGATACTATCTCCCAGATCCAGACTCAACTAGACTTACAGACCGACATACTGAGTCTCCACTCTGATTTATTTGATGAGTTGCATCCAGCACGTTTCGAGCAGTATGATAGGGATTTCAGTCGACTCTATGCTAGGACACGCTCCAACAGCCTAGACCTTCTTGACTTAGGTGACAGATCAAGTAGGCTTGAGCAGACACAGGTCATAGCTCAAGAGGCAGCTCAAATGATGCATGGGAGGATGCTGATTCTAGAGGCTCAGGTTGCAGTATTGTTAAGAGCGGATCAGGCACACCGTGATGAAAACCTATAATTAAGGACTCGCCTTGTGGAAGTCGAGGCGCAGCTTGCAGAGCATGCTTTTAGGTTCCGACACATGGATAGGACCAGTAGCTAGTCTTAGTTATGATTAGTAGTGACCTGTTTAGCTGAGTAGTTCTCAGTCAGTGTAGAACCTTATTAGTGAAGTTGTAATTTTCAGACCATGTAATCAACTTTTAATCTATAACAAGTTCATTTCATTATATATTCCCATTACTGATTTAATCATTTTCCTTTCACAAACTACTGTGATGTTACAACTTTACCTCACCTTCCCAAAAATCTCCCAATTATCCTTGGACAAATGACAGCCTTATTAAACTATAGACGCTATCTCGCTAATAACCTGTAAAATGCCTTGTTCATTTCCTAAGCCACAAAATCCCCAAAACCCCAACATCCACACAACTACCATTTAAATATTTATGACCCTACCTAAAGATCACAAATCATTTCATTATTTACCCAATTTACCTCACTCCAAATGTCCCTACTATTCCCTCACAAATAACAAACCATATTTTAGACGCCCCGTAAAATTCCTCGAAAATACTTCCCATTAACACCCCCACCAGAAAATATATCCCTGGCAACTAAACTCAACACCCCTTCTACCCAACCTAACACCTAGTCCAAATAATACACAAGAGACAATGACCCCAAATTCTTACCGCAAGGTAAATCATCTACCCTCATCCCGAGAAAACCCAAAGGATTACATAGGATGGAAATATGAGAATTTGGTAACCATATTAGTAACAACGAGGAAAAATCATAGGAAGTTTACCTTGTCCCAATTATGACCTAGTTCAATAGGAAACCCCTAACTCCCAACCATCGTCAGATAACCCCACCAGGTAGCACCCCATCCCCCCTTAGTTGAACCTTCTCCTTGGTTATCTACTAGTTGGTTATTTGAAGGCGAACCAAAAATTGAGTCAACCCTTCAAAAATGTTGAGTTTATTTCTTACAACTCGACATTTAACTTAATTTCATGACAGTTCTTGTTTGATGAGTTGTGAAGTTAAGTTAGATTCAAGTTGTTACGTAGTTTAAGGTTAGGCTTAATCTCATGACCGTTCTTGTTTGATGAGTTGTGGGGTTATGCTAGATTTCAGTTGAGGCTCAACTTAAACTACCGAAAGGATACCTAAGGTTTTTTACGGCTAGGATGGGAAAGCTTGCCTTACTGTGTGATACCGATCAACATAATATAGTGCTTCCACCGCCTTGCCAAGCCTTTCTAATTCTGACCCACTCCAGCACCAATCTGGCCAACCTTTAAGTTCGATGGCAACTAGATATATCGTAACCCCGTAGGCGACTAGAACACATTATGACTCTATAGAAAAAGTGTTAAATGACCACGACGGTTATATTCGGACTCTTAAACCTATCTCCCGTACGATACACTGCACCCTTGAAAGAACTGACTTGTCGATCGCTAGTAGCAATCAAAATAGTTCTACCAAGATAAAACCCTAGGCGTCAGATAATCCATATCCTGCTAAGCCGACAGATTGACTACTAGAGGTAGTCAACACTGTCCTTTCAAGACTGAAATTTAGGACTACGAACGTTACCCACAAGGCACAGGAATTTTGGCAATATCCTCATTATACACTGGACGTTGCAAGGCTATATCATAAACCCCCATGGGAGGAAAAGGAAAAATCCGTCCATAAGACTCATAAGATCCTAGCCACAAATAAAGGACCCCTTAGCAAGAACGAACAATAAGTAAACCATAAAACCCTTAGGACACCAGAGACACCTTAGGAGTTCAGGCTATAAGACTGTTACATTTACTGTTAGACTGAAATCTTAAGCAAGATTGTTTAAGAGATTAAGGGATTCCTCACACAAAATTCTCGCTAGAAAATATATCTCAGGGTAATGTCCGACTGACATGTATTTACCGACCAAACAATTTAGGACATGATATCTCTCAAACGAAACTTAAAGTTAGAGTGTGTATATAGGACTATAAGTTTCGCTCGCGAGCAGATTCCGAGCTTTACCTAGCTAGGTAACTAAAGTGTACTCTAGGATATTAGCAAGAATACGGACCTCATCTATACTTTCTTCTCCGATAAGTTTCCTTAGAAATCTGGCCATCCCAAAGATGTGCATTAGTAGTTATAGAACACATATGACCTCCGTATAAGAACTCACCCATTTTCATCTTTTATGGTATAGATGAATCCTACATGAAGGACAACCAATGTCGTTCATGACCAGCCTATTGCTGCCACTGTCCCAGCTGAGAATGGAGCAAATTTGCTTATCATAAATCCAGCCATGCTAGACATGTTAGTTAATCATCGTGTGACAGCAACCCTAGCGGCAGCAAGAGCCAACAACACGACTGCTGAGATCGGAAGCTCCAAAACTAAGGGTGACAACAACCACACTGGCACTTATCTTGAGTTTTGAAAGGCCATGTCTGGAAACCTTAATGGAACTGAAGGAACCATTGCTGTGATAAGATGGATGGAACGGCTGGAAGCCATATTATTCAAGAAATGAAGTTGATTTGCTTCCTCCTCATGTAAACATATTTTATTGTTTAGGGGGAATGCTTATGGTTGTGCAAAGGAAAATAGAGTAAAGTATGCTTCACTCACCTTCACCGATGGTGCTCAGGCTTGGTGGAATAACCATCTAAAGATCACAGGCATTGATGCTGCCTATACAATGCCCTGGGAAAGTTTTAAGGAAATCGTGCGTAGGAAGTACTGCACCTACAGTGAAATCAAAGAAATGGAGGAAAAGTCTTGGGATCCAAAGGTGCAAAGGGACAGTGCAACTGCACGCCGTCAAGGGAAAGCACCAATGAGCCCTGAGATGAGCCAGACAGAAACTCGGCTACGGGAAAGGTATTTCGGAAGTTTTCCCCCGTTCTAAGGGGAAAACAACACTACCTCCAAGACTACAAAGCCCTAAGGACCCACAAATGTGGCTCGCATGCCGATAGGATCAGCGGCAAGAACAAATACCGGGAGAGCGGCTGAACCTAAGAGAAAATGGGAAGACTACTCCAAGGGTCGAAGAAGTGTTGGTCCTGACAAGAGATCGGGAATGGCCACTACCCCTGCTGCAGGCACCAGCATGAATAAGGGAAATGCTGGAAACCTGCCTAAGTGCAAAGTGTGCCCGTTTCATCATTGTGGACCTTGTCCCATACGGTGTGGAAATTGCAGGGAAGTCGGCCATCGAACTAAGGACTGCGAGGCTTTTACTAATGAAATTGTCTCCAGGCTCATCACCGCAGTTTACCTTGAGTGTGGAATGATTGGACACTATAGGACTGCTTGCCCCGGACCGAGAAGTGGAAATGTGAAGGTCACTCAGAACCCGAATAGCATGATGAATGGACTTGCAGCTTGGAATTCTTTCTTCGCATGATGACATCCACCTCTAGTTTCCCTTAGGTCAAAATTTCTCGAATAATTGTACTTCTTAAGAAACATGTTGTAATGGTATTTTGTACGAACCTCTCTGTAGTAAATTTCCTTGACTTTTGGGATTAAGATATTATGATGCCTCCTCTTTTACCCCTATCACTTTTGAGACTTGTTCATCTATTTTGTACACTTGTGATGACTTGTTGTGATTTCCAAACAAATAAAAACCAAATATCATGATAACTAAACCTAGCATCGCATCATCAGTTCTCAACTAAGCATAGCCTGATCACCTAAGTTTAGTTCAGGAAGGATCATGCCTTGATGGGAATAGTCATTGTGTGAGACTTCTGCACCCTAGAAATTTCAATACATATTTTGACCATAGAGTTACACTCGGCACTCACCAAGCCCAAAAATTCACAATAGAGATGTGAAGAGTAGAACCGAGAACACTAGAACCTTCAAACCCAAACCCCTTCGGGTATTTCTAAGTGAAAACCAAGGACGGTTTTCGTTCCTAAGACGGGGAGGATGTGACAAATGGTAAATTTGCCCTAATATTAAATTCATAACAATTCATTTTTTATGACTGAATTATTAGATTAGGCCATTATGTGATTACCACAGAAAACAGACCTGCACATATTGACACCCGGAAATCTCACCAAGGAACAGTGAAGTTATCACATCTCATAATTTATTCATTTCATTGTAGTGAAAACGGGAGGTTATCCCAGTTTCACTCGGACTGACACCACACGCAAACCGGAAACAAATCTGAAACTCAGAAATATTGGTGAATAATTAAGGACTCAGAAATGTATTCAAGTATTACATAACGACTTTAAAAATAATATCCCATATTTGTGACAGTTCCGGGAAGGACTCGAATTTGACATAGTTTAACGTAACGCGGGTATAAAAATACTACACTTAAACTAAATAACCACTCAATACCTAAATTAAATCCTCCCCCCTCACCCACTAACACCCTTCCCCAAACCTGATAATTTTGACCTAGGTATTACCACTTTTGTCCGCCCCCTTTTGTTCCCCAAAAACCTCTTCGACCCATCTCTATCCCCTATTCACTGATACTATCTTCTTTGACATAGCAGCCCTTCCATGCTCACGGGTCTAGGAATCCACAACAAGACCAACTAGAAATAAACACCATTGAGGGAGATGTAGCACCCAAATGGAAGGTTATCTCTTCCAAAACCAAAAGCACCTATGGAGTTACTCTCCACGATCCACCATAAATCTGTGCCTCCAAGGGATGTCGAATCACAACTCACCCAAGAATACCAATCAAGATCTGAGAAAAACTAAAGAAAGGTGAAGAGTGGGAGTATTGTGATTCGATTTGGAGGGTGGGATTGATCGTGGTGGAGCAGTAGTTCTCGGGTTTAAAGCCTCATTCAAGTTCATACTTCAAGAAATCATTGTAAGGTTTGGTATTTGACTCGGCTTCAATTAGTTTTGTTATTTCTAAGACACATTTAAGATAAGTAATTGATAGGTCGAATGAAAAAGTTTGTATATTGATTTTTGTTTCGGTCGAATGGATTTCCCAGAAACTAGTATTGATTTTTGAGGAAAAATTTAAGTAAAGTGATGATTAATTGTTGAATAAGAACTTTGATAAATTTGTTGTTGTTGTCGTTAGTGTGGTACAAGGGTTAGATTAGTTGAATTAGGTTGATTAGCTCCATGTTTGTGTGTATACGAAACCACCAAGAAGAATGGGCTCAGATTTGAACCTGGAAACATTATGGAGTAGATTCTTAGACTATTAGTCCTCATGTTGTAGTGAAATCGAAAGACCCCAGAAAGACCATAGGTTCATGGCTCGAACCTGTGAAGGCTGTGACTAGAATAGGAAGACTAGAATAAGAAGGTTATTGTGTAGTAAATTAATGGCGAAAGGCACAATGACCAACCATGATCCCAACCGAACCGTTGACCATCAAGGCTAGTTGCAATGATGGTCAGGAGGTACTGGAAACACCCCTCACTTAGAGAAAGATTAACTTGAATCCAGTAGCAGCACTAGACCCCAACCTTGTGGGTTATGTCTCGGTTTGAACTGTGAAGGGACTAACTCTAACATAAGAACCCAAGCCACAAAAAGAGAGCATCAAATCGCCCTCAACGCAACCCATATAGGATTGAAAAATACTCGGACGAAAGTACCCACTCATAACGGACAACATTATGTTCCAGGTTAAGTGAATATATGTGTTGGGTCCATCAGTACCCAAGAGTCATTAAAACAAGATTTGGACACAAATTAACTAAGTGTTAATCATCCTTAAACAATATCAAGTCACTGAGTGAACAGTCACTCAGTGAGTCATCTTCAAGATGCTTAAGACGAATTCAAGAAGGATTCACTCTCAGGAAGGCGGTACTCCCTGAGTAGGACTTAAGCCAAAGAAGAAGATGATGGTTCAGTGAGTGTTGGACAAGAACTCACTGAACCCCATTCTCCTCAACAATAATAAGTGATTAAAGACTGAAGAACCCAACGCATGAAAGAAAGGCGGGAATAGGTGGGAAGTGTTTGAGAAGATAAGAGTGTCAGACCAACCACTCTTATCTTGTCAGATACAAACCTTCCCTTTTGCGACTAAAAGTCATGGAGTCTCAAACCAACAACTCCCAAAGACTTCATAGCCCATTCCTATTGGTTCTTGGAAATGACAATTACTATTGTTATTGTCAGACACGCTTCCTCAACAACTTGTATTATTTTAATCACTTTTACTCTTTTATACTTGTGTATAAATAGACTCAGATAGGAGAGAAGTTAAGTGTGTGTTTTGTATATTTAAAGCTTAGACTTTTACAAAGCAACTTCTCTCCTACAAAGAGTAACCACTCCCTGAGATAGCTCAGTGGGTATATTGTTACCACTTAAGCATTGCTTGAGTTTAGATAGGAGATACCATACCTTGTCTATTCAATCCCAAGTGTTTGTTCCGCAAAACACTTGGGTAATAGATTCTTTGATTCATTTCTAATAAGAATTTAAACATTGAAAAAACATGTGTTTTTTATTTTTACGTTTCATTAATCTGTTAGAATTAATCACCACTTTAATCTCAGTCATAAACACAATTAGTCTAACTTAGTTGTTATATCTAATTGTGTTGGGAACAACAAGTGGTATCAGAGCCACTGGGTTATAAAATCTTTCAAAACTAAGAGTGCTCAAGGTTTTTAAAACCAAGATCCTACTATGGCTGATATAAATGTACCCCAGCTAGTTGATAAAAAGGGTGGCAGCTATTCTGCTGTTGCACCCAGACTAGAAGCTGGCAAATTTAGCAAATGGAAAAAATGAATGATTTGCTATTTAACTGGTATGGAACCTTACTACATCACCTGTATCAGGGATGGCCCATTTGTCCCAAAGACTGCTGAAGGGCTAAACAAACGTGAGGCTCAATGGACCATTGATGAGAGGAGGGTGGTCAATCAAGACCAACACCTGAAAAGCATCCTTATATCTTGTCTTCCTGACGATATAATGAAATCAGTCATCAACTGTTTAACAGCCAAGCAAACTTGGGATGACTTGGTCAATAGCTTTGAGGGTCCCTCAGATACCAAGGAAAACAGGGTCATGGACCTGAAACTTGAGTATAATACTTTTAGGGCAAAGGACTCTGAAAGTCTCTCTCAGACTTATACCAGATACAAGACTTTGATAAACGAGCTATCAAACGATGGTGTAGTTTTGTCTAAGCATGAGACAAATGTTGGCTTTGTCAACAGTCTCCCTGAGAAGTGGCTGAACTTCTCACAAGGCCTCAGGAATGCTAATCACATTCAGACCCTTGAGCTTCCTGAGATCTATGGGAAGTTTGTCTATGAAGACAACCTGATCTCTAGGAGATACCCTGACTCTAAAGCTCTTGAGACCAAAAAGGCCTTGACCTCCTCACCCATTTCAACTGCATTTTATTCTAATGGTATTGTGCAGGACTTTCAAGAGGATTTTAAAGATGAGATTGATGAAAGAACTGGTGATGAATACCTGAGTGACCTCAACTTGGAATTCCAAGAGAGGGCACTCCTAGCCAATTCATCAAAAGGAATCAGTCTAACTTTTCAAAAACAAAAGCAAATGAAACCACCGAGTGTTTCAAATGTGGCAAAAAAGGTCATTTTGCTAGAGACTGTTATTCTAAAACCATCTCAGAACCCTCTTATAAATTTTCTGGAAACAGTTCCTCAGGAACTAGCAAGTTTCAACCTAGAATGTTTCAATCGACCCAACAATTTCGGAACAATAATGTTCAAAAGGGTCAAAAAGACTTTGAAGCAAAATATAGGAAAGCCAAGGCTAAACTTGCACTTCTTGAAACTAATCCCTTTATGTCTCAGGCTGCTCAATCATCCAAACCTGTTCAGACAAAGAACAAGGTTTTAGTAGCTGAAGCCTATGACTGGGATGAAGAAGAGGTCTCCTCAGAAGATGAGGAAATTAGAGTGAGTGCACTGATGGTACTTTCTGAAGGTGATCAGGTGGCTGTTGGAAAAAGCCATGCAAGGAATGGAGAATGGGTGAACATAACCATGAAGAAGGTAAACACTTTACTCTCTATGGATGATGATTCTGAGTGGCAGTCCTATATGAATTATATTTGTGTAGATCTTTAGTTTGTAGAAGAACAAAGGCTTAAATTGCTTTCAAAATATAATAATCTTGTGTTAGAACTGAATAAGTGTAGAGATAAACTGCTTGTACTGAAACAAGCCAAGTTAGAAAATATTACACTACAAATTCAGAACTCTGAGATTTTGAAACAAAATCAAGCCCTTCAAAACGAACTTGCCAAAGAAAAGGCTGTCATCTTTCGCTGGACACAAAAGAATCCTAAGGTCTTTGATACTGTGAGTCTAATTCCTAGTGAAAACAAGAACAGTGATAACAAAGATGGTTTAGGAATTGATCAACTCACTGAAACCCTCAGTGAGAGTCACAAAGTGAAAGCTTTTATTCCAGCTGGCATATCTTTTCAGGAGGAATGAAACCCAAGTCCAATGACTGGATTGTCAGGGACAACCCAGTGAGTAAGTTGCCAAACTTTGAGACTAGAAAAATCTTGCTTCCTGACAGTCAGGCTCTGAAAAATATGCTTGGACTCACTGACCAACCCAGTAGCACTGAGTCAGTCAATGAGTCTGAATCTGAATCACTTACACCTCTCCCTCCACTGAATGTCCTTCAGGGAGCTGCACCAAGCTCAGACCTCCCACCATTGGTCTACTCTCAGCATTCTCCAAAGGAGAATCCAGGATTGGGAAGAACCATCCTGAAAAGGCCAACCCTTGAAGTCTCAGTAAATACTGATGACTCATCAACTTCAGTCCCTTCTGAAGTAAAAGCTGAAAGCCCTGATTCAAAAATTGATCAGTTGGCTGAAATGGTCAGGAAGCTGAGTGAGAAGATTGAATCTTCTGAAAAATCTTCTCAATCCAAGAAGGAACCCAAATCAGCTTCCTCAAGCACCACCAAACCCAAACCTACAAAACCTCTGCTAAAGTGTGAGCTGTGTCACTATACCAATCACTCCTCTGATGATTGTTTTAGAATCCTTTTCTGCAAGATATGCAAAAAGGAAGATCACAGGACCTCTGATCATCTATCATACACAGCCACATCAAAGATGGAAAACTTTAAAGCTCAAGCTCTTAAGTATCCATCTGATTCAAAGCAGAAACTGAAACAAAAGGCAAAGCCTTTTGCACCTTGCCCTTACTGTGGGTTTAATGACCATCTCCCTGAGGATTGTCAAATAGACAACTGTTGTGAAAAAGATCCCACTCATGACACCTTAGGACATAAGAAGGCTATGCAAAATAGAAGAGGTGTCCCCAAATCATCCTCTCAGTCAACTGAGCCCAACTCTGCTATGAAATGCAAAATCTGTAGTAGCTCAGCCCATTCAACCTCTAACCATGTATCAATCATTAAGGCTAATCAAGCCAAGCCCACCAAAAGGTGGTATCCTAGAAAGAACTAATTCAGTTTACAATTTGTGCAGAGGCATGCCAGGGAGCCTATTTGGCATCTAGATAGTGGATGTTCAAGGAGCATGACTGGTGTAAAACAGTACCTGCACAAATATGTAGAAGAATCAGGACCCAAGGTGATATTTGCTGATAACTCATCATGTCTCACTGAAGGTTATGGTTCAGTAAACTGTAATGGAATAGTCTTTACTAGGATAGCTTATGTCAATGGCCTTAAATACAATTTGATCAGTGTTAGTCAACTATGTGATGCTAAATACATAGTTTAGTTTGATGATAAGCAAGGGACCATCTTCAATGCCAATAAGGAAGTTGTCCTTATTGCACCAAGAAGGCAAGATGTTTATGTATTAGACATGTCCAGTCTAACTCAGAATGGAACTTGTCTCTTTGCTAAGGCCACTGAAACCCTCAACTGGCTTTGGCATAAGAGACTCTCCCACCTGAACTTCAAAAACATAAACAATCTTGCAAAACAAAACAAGGTCCTTGGCTTACCATCTCTTGTGTTTTCAAAGGATAAACCATGCTCAGCCTGTGAAAAAGGTAAACATCATAGAGCATCCTTTAAAACCAAAACCAACTTTTCAATCAAAAACTGTCTTCATCTTCTCCATATGGATCTCTTTGGGCCCATCAGTCCTAGATCCATTAACCATGAGAAGTATACTCTGGTCATTGTGGATGAGTACTCAAGATACACTTGGGTATACTTCCTGATCAAAAAGAGTCAGGCAGCTGAAATAATCATGTCCTTTGTCAGGAACAATGAAAATCAAAATGACATTAAAGTCAAACAAATTAGGACTGACAATGGGACTGAGTTCAAGAACCTTGAACTTGAATGTTTCTGTGATGAGAAAGGAATTTCCCAAAAATTTTCCTCACCTTACACACCTGAACAAAATGGTGTGGCTGAAAGGAAAAATAGAACACTCATTGAGGCTGCAAGGACAATGCTAAATGGTTCAGTCCTCTCCAAACACTTTTGGACTGATGCAGTCAAAACTGCCTGTTACACACAAAACAGATCCATCATTGTCAAGAGACATGGGAAAACCCCATATGAGTTATTCAAAGGAAGGATCCCTGACATCAGCTACTTTCATGCCTTTGGGTGTCCTGTGTTTATTCATAATCACAAGGATCACTTAGGCAAATTTGATGCCAAAGCTGATGATGGATACTTCCTAGGATACTCACTTGTCTCAAAGGCTTTCAGGGTGTTCAACACTAGGAGACAGCAGACTGAGGAAACATTCGATGTGACCTTTGATGAGAGCACTAAAGCAATCAGGTTCTCAACTGCCTCAGTGAAAGAGATAGGAATAGATAATTCATCAAGATATCCTCCTGATGAATATCTTCCTGAGAACAATCCTTCCACTCAGTATCAAGCAAATGCTGATATCTCCTACTACATCATTCCACACAACCTCCCTAACCCAACCATCACTGAGTTCATTGAAGCACAAACAATTACTGATACAATCATTCAGTCTGAACAAAGTGCTCAAGAACCAATCAATCTCAGTGATCTTCCAACCCAATCTGACACTCAAGATCCTGATAATCTTCAGGTATCTGAACCAGATCCTATACCCCCACCAAATCAGGCCTCCACAAGTTCTAATCAGTATCCAAGACCTCAGGACAGTTGGACTAGGTCTCAAGATATATAACTTGTCAATATAATTGGAGAGCCCACTAAAGGCATGCTCACCAGAAGCATGGATGCTAGTCTAAGAGCAGCCTCAGCCAATGAATGTCTATTTGTGGACTTCATCTCCACAATTGAACCCAAGAGTGTCAAAGAAGCACTTACACATCCAAGTTGGGTTCAGGCCATGCATGATGAACTGGAACAATTTGACAGAAACAAGGTAATGACCTTGGTCAAGTGTCCTGAAGATGTTTCAGTCATTGGCATGAAATGGGTGTTCAAAAACAAATCTGATGAAAATGGCATAGTCATTAAAAACAAAGCCAGACTTGTAGCTAAAGGCTATAATCAACAAGAAGGCATTGACTATGAAGAAACATTTGCACCAGTGGCAAGGATGGAAGCCATCAGGATCTTCCTTGCATTTGCAACCTACATGAACTTCAAGGTGTACCAAATGGATGTCAAAAGTGCATTCTTAAATGGCTCACTGAAAGAAGAAGTTTATGTTCAACAACCCCCTGGATTTGAAAGCCATGAGTTTCCTGACTATGTCTGCAAGCTTAACAAAGCCCTTTATGGACTGAAGCAAGCTCCCAGGGCATGGTATGAAACTCTCTCAGCCTTCCTGATCCAAAACAAATTTGTCAGAGGCAAGATAGACAACACATTGTTTATCTACAAGACAAATACTGATGTCATACTTGTACAAGTATATGTTGATGACATCATCTTTGGCTCAACAAGTTATAAACTTTGCAAACAGTTTGAAAAACTGATGGCAAAGAAATTTGAAATGAGCATGATGGGAGAACTGACTTACTTCCTTGGTCTGCAAATCAAGCAGACTGATAAAGGAACCTCTATCAGTCAAGAGAAGTATGTCAGAAGCCTACTGAAGAAGTATGAGCTCAATGACTGTGCCTCAGTCAAAACTCCCATGGTTCCACCAAACAACCTTGGTCCTGACCTTGCTGGTAAACCAGTTAATCAAACTCTTTTCAGAGGAATGATTGGGTCACTGATGTATCTACTTGCATCAAGGCCTGACATCCAATTCTCAGTCTGTTTGTGTGCCAGATATCAATCTGACCCAAGAGAATCACATCTCACAGCTGTTAAAAGGATACTCAGGTACCTGAAAGGTACTCCAAACCTTGGATTGTATTATCCAAAATGTTCAGGCTTTGATCTCAAAGGATACTCAAACTCTGACTATGCTGGATGCAACATGGATAGAAAAAGCACCTCAGGCTCCTGCCAAATCCTTGGTGGAAAATTAGTCTGTTGGAGTGCTAAGAAGCAACAATCAGTTGCCTTGTCCTCAGCTGAAGCTGAATATGTTGCAGCAGCAAGTTGTTGTGCAAATGTACTCTGGATGAAAAGTCAACTCAGTGACTATGGAATTCAGTATAAGATGGTACCCATCTTTTGTGATAACACAAGTGCAATTGCCATCTCAAACAACCCTGTTCTTCATCAGAGAACAAAACACATTGATATCAGATATCACTTCATCAGGGACCATGTCATGAATGGTGATATTGAATTACACTTTATTCCTACTGAATATCAGCTAGCTGATATATTCACCAAACCATTGGATGAACCAACTTTCACAAGACTGAAAGCTGAATTAGGAATGTTGGATATAGAAAATCAGTTCACTGATTGAATCCTTCCAACCAAGTGTAAATTATGAAAACCTCAGGCCCCTGACTCAATGTGTACCTCAGGAACTAAACCCAAGTTTCTGAACCTTTGTACCTCAGGAACTAAACCCAAGTCCCTGAACAAGCAAGTTCCCTGAACCCTAAGTACTGAATGAAAAGTCATTCAGGGGCCCTTAAAATGACATTCAATGCTAACTTAAATGCTCTAAGTATTTAGTTAGTAAATGTCCTAGGTTGGTAACTGAATTCTTATTTAATATAAGAATATTTGTTCCTTTTTCCTTTCTGGCATCCACCTATGGGCCCCCACTTCTCAACTTGGCATTCAATGCCCTCTCTCACACATATCTCTGTGTGATGATCAAACTCTGCAACTTCCACTTTTTGCAGAAACTGCTCAACTGTTCACCTTGACAGTTGCGCCAAAACAGGGAAAAGTGGAGTGGTGACATTTAATGCGGATCCCAAAATTTTATTCAAAACAATTTTCAAAAATTCTTCTTGATAAAAGGAAAACCGCCAAAATGCCCAAAACACCCCCACCTCCACTTCCCTATAAATACCCCCACATAAAATAACACACACACGCTTTATTAAAATTTTAAGCAAAACTCTTGCCTTTTTATCTCTCAAAAAGCATTGTGTGTGTGTTCTTAGCCTTTAGAAACCCATAATCATTTGTTAACCCAGACCTACCAACACAAATGGCTTCTTCTAAAGCTATCACATACGCCCCTAATGTCGAATTCCTCTTAGGGGACGTAGACCTCACCAAAAATAACATGGTAGGAAACTTTGCGTACCCTCAAAAGTATTGGGCGTGCAAGAATGTAGTAAAGTATCTTCAAAACTGCTTTCTTGCTACGACATTCACAACAACCCCCTTAGTCATTTACCATGACTATTTGAGGGAATTCTGGTGTATTGTAGTGGCAACTAGCCCTGAGGACGCCAAAGAATCCATAATCACATTCACTGTGATGAATGGGAGAAAGACCCTCTCCCTGAACTATAAAATGTTCATCAAGGCCACTGGTCTTAACTTCACTGAGAAGTATGAGGCCAATCCCACTGACCAATAGGTTAAAGCAGAGTTGCTTTTTCTAGCACCTCACGACCCTAAGCGTCCTGAAATGGCCGCTGGAGCCTTATTGGAGAAGGCTCCAATACTTAAGACCTGGTTCCACCCTGTCTGGAGGATCCTGATGACCTTTGTCATTCAGGTCCTGGGAGGCAATAAATCCTCTACGGAGCAATTGAACTCATCACAACAATTGATGGCGTTCAGTCTCTTGGAGGGTAGAAAGATTGATATCGGAGAAATAATCTTCCGAGACCTCGTGGCCAAGCTCTCAGGAAAGTCTAGGCAAAGACATATGTCATATCCTAGATTCATTTCCTGTATACTTCAAGATCTACTTGGCGATGAGTATGTTAAGCTTGACGTCGAAGGTTCAAAACCTGACGTTCTACACAAGTCCAACTACTCATCTAGCATATCTGAAGTACAACCAGTCGCCCTGATGACCTACATGATAACGGTCAATCAGGGTGCTGACGCTCTCTCTCCAGTACCTTCTCCTGATAAAAAGGAGAAGAAGAAGAAAAGGGCACAGCCAGTAAGGTGGTTAGACCCAAACCACTCGCCACTGAGACTGATGCCCAGAACCAACTCAACCTTAAAAAGGGGTTAAATGTGGCCGAGAATTCTGAGACACCCCTCACTGAGACCATCTCGACCTCAAAACAAACACCAACGGAGGTCACTGAGAAATCATCCTCAGTGTCCTCGGGCAAACCCTTTCCACATGTTTCCTTTGACATACACAAGTCAGAGGGATCAGGAACCTCAACCCACTCACATCCCGATGAAGGAACTAACAAATCGCAATCAGGTCCTGAGGGAGAAAAGGGTCCTAAACCCTCGGTAGGGAAGCACCACCCTACTGAGAAAGGGACCCACCACCAATCACATCCCGTTAACGTTCCTGAGAAATCACACTCAGGATCTCAGGGAGGAAGGGACCCTATATCCCCAAAAGGGCAGTACAACCCTGATGGGAAGGGGGTCCATCAATCTTCACAATCAGTGCCTAGTGATAGTTCTGAAAAACACCCATCAGGACTTGAAGGCGCTAAGGGGGACAAAGACTCAGAGGGATTTAAACCACCCGCTGATATGGAACCCATCACCCCCTCAGGCGGATCCATTCTCTCAGGAACTGCCCCCAAAAGCCAGGCTGGGAAACCCCCCCCCCCAGTTATTATGGCTAGTCAGGCTGAGCAAACCCACTCAGTTATTATGACAGGGTCAGAACCTGGCCAAAACAAAGGCAAGTCTTCTTATGAAGAGGAGCCGGATAACCTTTTTGGGATTGAGTCTATGGTGGATATTCAGGCTCTTCTTGATTCTGATGAAGAGCTCAAAGATGAAAGTGAGGAGGAAGTTTTTGAGGCAGGGGATGATATGGAGACTGATGCCCAACCCACTGAAACATCGCATCAGTCTTCTCCACCACAAGATAAAGAATCGGAATCTCAGGCTTCTTCGGATTCTGAATCATCCTGCCCACCAAACCTCAGGAAGTATGACAACATCCTTCCTCTCACTGAGAGACAGTTGGTCAAGTTCCTACTGAAGACCAACAATGCTCTCTTTCAGGGGCTCACTGATGAAATGTTTGATCATCATACTGAAGCTGCAGTTCACTATATCGATCTGAAGGAATCTGTTGAAGAATATCATGATGCTGTTAATGAGCACAACTCTGCAATGTCTTACTCCCTGACAACTCTTGAACAAAATCTTAAGATTTTCACTGATGTTCTTAAAGACATTTCAAAGAGCACTGCGACTATTTAAGAGGTTGTCAAAGAAGACCCTGAGCTTAACAAGAAGATTCTTCAGGCTTCTGAGACTTACCAGCAACAGTCTGCTCAACTCATTGAGCTAGTCAACATGCTGAAATCCTCCAATATTCAAGGTCTCAGCTCTTCAGTGGACTCAGTAAAATCTTCTATGGGTCTCATGGAAAAACATTTGGCAACTTGGGCAAACACTTCATCTTCCTTGGCCTGGAATCTTGGGTCTAGGATGAATGCCTTGGAAACTTCTCAGGTTTCTCTTGAAACAAAGGTCTCCACTCTTCAGCAGGACACTTCAGACATCAAGGCAATGATGACTGAAATCTATCAGGCTTTCAAAGGTCCTGCTGCTTCAGTAGCAACTCCAACTCTTGCTATCACCATGGCGCCAGCAACAGTTAAGGGGGAGAATGTCACTGAAGAACAACCTCCTTCTCACACTGAAGGGGAGATTCCTGAGACAAACCCATCCTCATCCCACCAAGACAAAGGTAAAGGCATTCTCACTGATCCTGAGCCTATAACAACATTGGTGCCTGCTTCCTCAGAAAGAAGGCCTGACCCTGATGAACCAGTCAAGATCCCTTATGAGGTCAATGGGGTGATGCAACTTCTCACCAATGAGGAAATTCAAGTTTACATGGAGAGAGAAGAGGGATTCAAGCAAGAAGCTGAAGAGGAAAGTGCGAGCACCCCTGCCCTTATCTAAGTTGTAAATGAAGAGGCCAAAAAGATAGGGTTGCCTCTAAAAGCTTTTTCAGGAAGAGAAGGTGGGGAGACCTTTGTGAAAGCTCATACTGAAGAGATGATAGCTCAAAGGAAGAAAAGGGAAGAAAAATTGAAAAGGACTAAAGAGATTAGGCAGAACAGGATTGAAAGATATCAGTGGGTCATGACAAGCAGGTTAAAGCCAGAACCAATCACTGATTTCAAGATTCATAAAAACACCAAGCCTGCTATTGTTACTGCCTACAGAAGTGATGACAAGAGAGTCTTTGAGGTTCATGACCCCTTCAGATTCGCTGAATTTGGGATTACTGAATTGGATTAATTGGGTCCAATAATAGTGAAAAAGTCAAATGTTGTGGTCCCTGGTCTGTTGAAGTCCCTGAGTCTGAGGTATGAAAAACTGACAGCAACACCTCAGGAACTTGGTATTCCCTCTCTTCTTCCTGCTTCAGCCGAACAGCCAGCTCCCTCTCAGTCTTCCTTAAGAAAGAGAAAGAAGATTGAGTCTGAGCCTGAGATTAAAGTTCCTGGCCTTGAATGCAACCGAGCCCTCCCTGAAGGAGTTACATTCCAGAACAACAAGGTCATTGAACAGCCTGAGAGAGGACTCTTCTTTACTGATGAGTTTGGAGACCCAGCCTTTCAGAGATGGAACGATATTGATCTGTCAGGGATCAAAGCCATGCTAGGTTTCCTTATGTTGGCCTCCCCTCGCAAAAGCCCTGAGAATGTCAGGTTCTGCCAAGACCTGAGAAGAAAAATTCAATAGCATCCTGACCAACATGAGCTACAATCGAAGAAGCCAAAACTTGCAGCTCAAGGTCTTAGATTTGACTGAGAATCTGCCAACTCCACCACTATCTTTGTACTTAGATTGTTAGGACTTGTAATGATATGAATAAGATGATGAATGTTTTGTTATATCAGTGTCCTTATTTACTTTCTAGTACATTCAGTATGAGAAGAAGTCATTAGCTCACTCAATACTGATCAAAACACTTAGGAATAATTTATATCCAAATATGGGGAGATTGTTGGGTCCATCAGTACCCAATAGTCATTAAAACAGGATTTGGACACAAATTAACTAAGTGTTAATCATCCTTAAACAACATCAAGTCACTGAGTGAACAGTCACTCAGTGAGTCATCTTCAAGATGCTTAAGACGAATTCAAGAAGGATTCACTCTCAGGAAGGCGGTACTCCCTGAGTAGGACTTAAGCCAAAGAAGAAGATGATGGTTCAGTGAGTGTTGGACAAGAACTCACTGAACCCCAGTCTCCTCAACAACAATAAGTGATTGAAGACTGAAGAACCCAACGCCTGAAAGAAAGGCGGGAATAGGTGGGAAGTGTTTGAGAAGATAAGAGTGTCAGACCAACCACTCTTATCTTGTCAGATACAAACCTTCCCTTTTGCGGCTAAAAGTCATGGAGTGTCAGACCAACAACTCCCAAAGACTTCATAGCCCATTCCTATTGGTTCTTGGAAATGACAATTACTGTTGTTATTGTCAGACACGCTTCCTCAACAACTTGTATTATTTTAATCACTTTTACTCTTTTATACTTGTATATAAATAGACTCAGATAGGAGAGAAGTTAAGTGTGTGTTTTGTATATTGAAAGCTTAGACTTTTACAAAGCAACTTCTCTCCTACAAAGAGTAACCACTCCCTGAGATAGCTCAGCGGGTATATTATTACCACTTAAGCATTGCTTGAGTTTAGATAGGAGACACCATACCTTGTCTATTCAATCCCAAGTGTTTGTTCCGCAAAACACTTGGGTAATAGATTCTTTGATTCATTTCTAATAAGAATTTAAGCGTTGAAAAAACTTGTGTTTTTTATTTTTACGTTTCATTAATCTGTTAGAATTAATCACCACTTTAATCTCAGTCATAAACACAATTAGACTAACTTAGCTGTTATATCTAATTGTGTTGTGAACAACAATATGAACTTTGGGTCATGAGGAAACTAGGCTTTTGAGGTCCTTTTTACCCATGCCAACCATAGATTGAGTCTAACTCGAACCTCCAACACCAATTAGATTCCTCAAATGACTCGAAGCTGAGTAGTACTCGAACCTGGTCAAAAGAGTTGTGTCGTGAAACTAAGCTAATGACCAACCTCGACCGTGAAACAAGGGATCGAATCCAGGAATGTATCACCAAGTCATTAACTTGGTGCGTTCCCTATATTTCTTTGTTGTTAATACCAGGCCAAGTTCACTAGAAAAACCCATGTAGTAAGCCCGACCTTGAGCCCAACAAACAACCCTTGGTACCAGTCCATGGAGTGGGTCTGCAAACAAGGGATTCGGCCCACCAGACTTGTTTACGCAATAGAATATTTAGCCCACTCAATAGCATTTAACGCAACCCACCGTATGGGTCTGTAAGCCCACTTCTAGGCCCACCAGGATAGGTAGTAAACCCAGCCCAGTTAGTGATAACTGCTAAGGTCGAATAACATTTTCATGAGACTTGGTCCCGAACAAATAAAACGAATATGAGCCGTTCACGAAGATAATTTGTAATAACTAACATTTAGGCAAGTAATAGCCGAAAGACATTAAAATGAGATTTCATTATAACGTTAACTTACATAGAAACTTGTATAGTCAAAATGTAAAACTTGGCGAAGATAATTCAACATATAGGGATATAAAAGCTTATATAGCCGAGTACCAAGTGAAATTCCTTTTACATATATGTGTGTAGAAACTAGAGTAGCCGAAATGTAAAATGCGACTGAAAGGAGAAAATACATATACATTGATGAAGCGAAAAGTGTACCGCTTTTAAGGGGTCATTTAAGCCCTAAATCGTATTTATTTGATCAAATATCGCCCTAAATCGTTCCTTTTGTCATTTTAGGTACTTTTGAGGAGAAATCTGGAAAAGGAGGCATTTTGGACGTTTTTGGAGCATAAAAGTGAAGAAAACGGCAAAGTCACAAAAAATCGGCTAAAAGTTACCTTTGACGGCGTCACAATTTACTCTGGACGGCGTCATGCCTTGGCAAGAAAAGTTGGACGTGAAATTTACTCATGATAAGCCAGTGAAAATAGCATGTGAATTCTGACGGCGTCACGCTTTAACTTGATCAAGGGCGTCACGGCTTAAATCAAAAGGGGACGGCGTCACGTTCAAGGTTCGACGGCGTCAAGCCTTGATAAGCCAGAATGGATTTTAGAGAGCTAAAGAGGGACGGCGTCAAGAAGGTCATCCGGGAACCCTAAAAGCGGCGAGGTGACGGCGTCACACTCCATAACGTGACGCCGTCAGATCCAAAAATCTATATATAGTTTTCTAATTTTTTGTCATTAGGAGAGCTTAGTGTGTGGAATTTTGGGAGAAAACCCTAAGACGATTTTAGCTTCTTTTTCAAGGCTTTTTGCCTTGAGATCTTCCATGTTACATTGAAAGATAAGTTATCAATTAATCATTCAATATGTCTATGTGTTGTTTGATTCTATCTTGTTCTTGTCTTTTGTTTAACATGTTAGGCTAGATTTATCTTGTGTTTGCTTAGATCTAATGAAACCTAGCTATTGATTATTGGTTATTAGTGTGTTATTAGTTGTATTGGATGATTGTTTATCTATGTTAGGCTTAAGAAAACTGGCTAACTTCCTATTCGGTAACTTGCTTGAACGTCTTAAGAAACATGAACCAAATGCGTACTAAAGGTTTTTATGGTTGTATTTAATGCACAAGCGAATTCTAGTGATCCCATGTTAGGAGCTTCCTAGCCGGCTCGACATAGGAGTGAAGTAGGAGCTTGTAGAGTTGGGGAAGTAAGTACGCCACCCCACGAATGGTATTAAGGAATACACCCGTCATCCACGCGACTAATACACACTAATTAACCGGTAAAAGATAGTTAGGGAGTAAGGAAATCTAAGTAAACACATTTCTCTACACATAAGTTTCTCACAACATTTTATTTTCAGTTATTTATTTTATTTGCATTTGTAGTTATTTGGGTTAGTTGACTAGCAACTAATTCCGCCCACTCTTTCAAAATCGAGATTTTACTTGCTTTCATAAAAAATTATAAAAACACAAAAAGAATCTTCCTCAACCCTTATACCTATTAGAGTAGTCTTTCATACCTAACGAACACTATTCCCTGTGGAGAACGATCAATCCCCCGTACTTACCACTACACTATACTACATCGGTCAGGTACACTGCCTGGTGGGGTTGTAAGCCTCTTGAGATCCCTCGAGAGGTAAAACCTGTTGTAAGGTTACAAAACCACCCAAAGATGGAGATGGGTCATGGCATATCAAGATGACATTGTATGACCCGGATGGAGAGAAGTTTGAGAAGATATATCGTACTAAGCGGACCAATAGGAAACTTCAATCCAAGCTTAACCCTAAAGACGTCCTCGATGACGAGCTCACTTATATAGGGTAGCGTGACTTTGAGTCTAGCTACAAGACTCGTTAATAAAGAAAAGCGCTTCTTGGGAGGCAACCCAAGCTTTATTTGCTTTGTGTGTTTATTTATTTGTTTGTTTGATTTTATTTTCCGTATGTGTGTTTAATTTTTATCATTATTGATTCATGTTCAAAAGTAAATTGTGAAAATGCTTTATGTTGTTTTTAACTTCGTCTTAACTACATATAAAGGTATTTTGCAAAAGTTAAGTGTAAGGGAAATCTAAATCGGTTTATTAGAACACAAATGAACATGAATCGTAATAATAATAAATTAGCATACATATTCGTATTTGTTTGAGTCAAATGCTTGTATCGAGTCATAATGATGTTTTGCAGGATTTCCAGGAAGTAAGGTAAAGGTTTTTCCAGAAATTTTCCGGAAACTTAAATTGAGAATTTTTGTCAGGTCATTTCTGACGGCGTCATGGTTTATAACCTGACGGCGTCAGATTTAATTTTCAGAAATTTTTGAAAGTTTTGTTTTTAAAAAGTTTTTATTAAAATCTCCAACTTATAATCTCCAGGAATCTGCAAAATTATCATTCCACAAGCATTATATCCTTATATATAGATTTTATCCCGCCGATGTTATGCAGGTTTTCGTGTTTGTTTTCTCAGGTTTAACAGGTTATTTTGGACAAGGAAATGTTTTGAATCAAGCTTGTGGCGATGCATTAGTCATGGAGCTTCAACATTACCTTGGAGGAAGATCTAACCGTGTAATTTCACTATCCACCGAGCGAATCAGGGGAGTATTTGATTTCATTCTTTTACTTTATGCTTTTACATCTTGTAATTTGAACATTGGGGACAATGTTCATCTTAAGTGTAAGGGGGGGTAAAAGTACGATTTTAGAGAATGCTATTACGCTTGATTTTTGTTTGTTTAATAGTAGATGTGTAATAAAACTGAGATAAATACCTGTTAGGGCAATTTTAGTGCCAAATTTAAATTTTTTTACAACATATAGGAGTGAAACTTTGATCTTAATGAGCGTCTCACGGATAGGAGTTATATGACTAGCACAAAAAAACCGTACCACTAAAAAATTTTCCACCCCAAATATGTGAGGTTCGCCCCTAGAATTGGTAGGAAAAGCATTTATGCTATGATGTGTGTACCGGTAGCACTTAGATTCTAGAACTTGCGTTAGGACCATTCCAAGGCCACAAGTGAGACTACATTCGTGTAGTTAGATTTACTACATGATAAGAGGCATTAGGATTAACCCATTGTTTTACACCTGTGTTTTTGTTATAATTACTTTGGCTACATTGGTCAAGTAATTCTCCCACACCCTTTGCGTTGTACTCATTTTTAGTACACGATACCCCTAGTACACCCCTCAGAGCCTATCTTTTCGTTTCGACCTTTAAGCATTTTACTTGAAGGAAGAATTTGTTACACCCCACTTAAATGTACACCCAAATCGCCTTAGCCTACCTTGTATGCACTCATTTTTAGTGCATTATTGTTACAACATTTGTTTAAACCCAAGTTAATTATCTAGTTGATTACATGGTTGCTAAGTCGAGTCATATCCTTGTACATATTGTTTTGGGACGATTGGGACTCATGGGTAAAGTACTAGTGTAATGGAGTAATGGGGAAGAACATCATTTATTACCCCCATATGTGCTAAATGTTTTAAAAGTACTCCAAGTTTTTCAATTATCTTAATTCGAGTCATTAGAATAGTTATTTGTAAAGTTATGTAAAAGTTCAAGTGTAAGGGGATGCAACGCCCCTATGATGTATTATTTTGGATGGTAGGGCAAAAGTGTATGCAAAAAAAAAAAAAAAAAAAAAAAAAAAAAAAAAAAATAGAAAAAACATACGGACTACCATCCCGTTTCATTTTATATTTATTTTATGTTTTTGTTATTTTGTTTTTAGCTTAAGATCGAGTCTAGTCTTGGCTTAGCAACATTGTATAGTACATGTAATTGATCAAGATCTTTAACTCGCCACCAGTAAAATATCCCTTATCCAACAAAACCGTGTTTTCCTTTTCCCTACACCTAACGTTATAACCCATTTAAAAGCCCTCTTTGATAGTTTATCTTTGGTGCTTACGCCTAGTGGAGGAGGTTTTTGATCCTTTCCCAAGCCTATGGTAATCTATTTGCTATGACAGGTAGTGAGAGATATTATCCGTTTTCATTTATGAGATTTATTTTGATGACACTTGAGAGATGTGAGTATCTAAACACTACTTGTGAGGTGCTAGTATGTAATCTCCGTGCTTATTATGATTGAAGTGGAACGATTATTTGTTGTAATTACTTTTATGTTAGCATTAAATGACCCCTAACTTGTATTTTGATTAGAATAAAAGCGCATTTGCTTGAGGACAAGCAAATCTCAAGTGTAAGGGTATTTGATGAAGCGAAAAGTGTACCGCTTTTAAGGGGTCATTTAAGCCCTAAATCGTATTTATTTGATCAAATATCGCCCTAAATCATTCCTTTTGTCATTTTAGGTACTTTTGAGGAGAAATCTGGAAAAGGAGGCATTTTGGACGTTTTTGGAGCATAAAAGTGAAGAAAACGGCAAAGTCTCAAAAAATCGGCTAAAAGTTACCTTTGACGGCGTCACAATTTACTCTGGACGGCGTCATGCCTTGGCAAGAAAAGTTGGACGTGAAATTTACTCATGATAAGCCAGTGAAAATAGCATGTGAATTCTGACGGCGTCACGCTTTAACTTGATCAAGGGCGTCACGGCTTAAATCAAAAGGGGACGGCGTCACGTTCAAGGTTCGACGGCGTCAAGCCTTGATAAGCCAGAATGGATTTTAGAGAGCTAAAGAGGGACGGCGTCAAGAAGGTCATCCGGGAACCCTAAAAGCGGCGAGGTGACGGCGTCACACTCCATAACGTGACGCCGTCAGATCCAAAAATCTATATATAGTTTTCTAATTTTTTGTCATTAGGAGAGCTTAGTGTGTGGAATTTTGGGAGAAAACCCTAAGACGATTTTAGCTTCTTTTTCAAGGCTTTTTGCCTTGAGATCTTCCATGTTACATTGAAAGATAAGTTATCAATTAATCATTCAATATGTCTATGTGTTGTTTGATTCTATCTTGTTCTTGTCTTTTGTTTAACATGTTAGGCTAGATTTATCTTGTGTTTGCTTAGATCTAATGAAACCTAGCTATTGATTATTGGTTATTAGTGTGTTATTAGTTGTATTGGATGATTGTTTATCTATGTTAGGCTTAAGAAAACTGGCTAACTTCCTATTCGGTAACTTGCTTGAACGTCTTAAGAAACATGAACCAAATGCGTACTAAAGGTTTTTATGGTTGTATTTAATGCACAAGCGAATTCTAGTGATCCCATGTTAGGAGCTTCCTAGCCGGCTCGACATAGGAGTGAAGTAGGAGCTTGTAGAGTTGGGGAAGTAAGTACGCCACCCCACGAATGGTATTAAGGAATACACCCGTCATCCACGCGACTAATACACACTAATTAACCGGTAAAAGATAGTTAGGGAGTAAGGAAATCTAAGTAAACACATTTCTCTACACATAAGTTTCTCACAACATTTTATTTTCAGTTATTTATTTTATTTGCATTTGTAGTTATTTGGGTTAGTTGACTAGCAACTAATTCCGCCCGCTCTTTCAAAACCGAGATTTTACTTGCTTTCATAAAAAATTATAAAAACACAAAAAGAATCTTCCTCAACCCTTAGACCTATTAGAGTAGTCTTCCATACCTAACGAACACTATTACCTGTGGAGAACGATCAATCCCCCGTACTTACCACTACACTATACTACATCGGTCAGGTACACTGCCTGGTGGGGTTGTAAGCCTCTTGAGATCCCTCGAGAGGTAAAACCTGTTGTAAGGTTACAAAACCACGCATCATACATTGATATACAAGTAATGTTATATACACTCGGGAAAGATAAAGGTATATAAATATTGACATACTCTCGTGTATTTAAAATATAGTACTCACAAAAAGGCAACGGCAAAACAAGTTCACGATAAGGGTAGGCTATAACACACATCGAAGTATATATATATATATATATATATATATATATATATATATATATATATATATATATATATATATATATACACACACAGACACACATTAACACTCACGTTCATTATTTTAAAAACTAAAATGTGAGTCAAACTCAAGTTGGAAAGACTTGGCGAAACATAAACTAATGTAGTGTAAAAATGACTACTAATGAGAATTTAGATAGATTAACTAAGTTATTAAAATTAACGATGTATTCCATTTCTCAAATCATATAATTATTAGGTAATAACCGTCACTAGTAATAACATAGGATATGATATCAAACATAACTGGAACGAATTGAACGACATACATATTGTTCTAAATTAAAAGTGTGTAGAAATGAGTCGTGATAGATTAATTGTAATAACACAAACTCCAATTTTAGTTGACCAAGCCTATTAGGAATTAACGATATATATTAAATCTTCAAACCATTTAACTAGATAAGTGATAAACGCCACAAACGTTAAGTCATATTTTAAAATCAACATAAACGGACATAACGAATAAATTATACAATTACAATATAAATATATGCATATATATCACAACTAGGTTTAATTCATTCGTACCTAGATGGTTTATTGTCCCCAACCCCTCATTACCGTACCTTTAGGTCATTTGTAGAGTTACACCCCACCATTCCTTAGGAGAGACCTTAGTAAACACACTTGCCGCCACACAAGTGACAATAACTTAAACACACTAAAACATTGAAATTATAATCTGAAAGGAACTGAATTTAATACTTGAAACTAAGACATGGTTATTTAATCTAGGTTGCGTGTTGGTGCTGTGCACTCCTTAATTTCACAGCATTCACTATTCAGACCAATAAAGGTGAGTTTATAGCCCCATTTTTTACTTTTACTTGTTTTGGGGAGAGAAACATGCATAAACCAAATTTTGTGATTGTTATTACTGTTATATCAAAGTTATTACGCAGTTAGCCTAAGTCCTGATATGTCCCATACTGCCCGAATTTCATGAACCGTTAATTCCGGTCAGGAAGCGTGAATGTTATAAATAGATCTATTGGGAGCAACGTCCCCGTTCGGTTTGACCGGATAGGCAAATGAGCGTATACCATATCAATGTACAAGTGTCTGGGATAAACACTTGCCAGGGCTTTTTATGATTTACATGCTTCTAGAGCATGCAGACGTGTTAAAGCTTCGGTTGCATGAACTTAGAGCTAGCGTAATAAAACATTTATGTGACATTTCAATACTTAAATAAAAACTGATGATGATATACTTGTCTTTAACTGAAACCTATGAACTCACCAGCTTTTTGCTGACTTTTAGCATGTTTTTCTCAGGTATTAAGGTTAGTACAAAGGGTGGCAAGGAATGGCAAGGCGGCAGATTTATACTTGACCAATGCGTTTTTAATTAATAATTAAGATTTGTTTTTTTGGGACCAGTAACCTGTTAATAATGTTGAAATCAAATGATTAAGTTTTGTATATACCAAATCATGATAAAGAGTACTTCTTATAAAATGTGTAATTGGTTTCTTGATACCTTGTGTTATGATTTCTATTTCCGTAGCACCCCATGATATTAATGCTTCCGAAGTCAGATTTTGGAGGTGTTACAAAATGTATGCCCGTATACTTCAAAAGGAACCTCAGGGGCGATGTCATCAAGCATGTCGTCGAATAACGGAGAATTATTCAAAACAGTAAGATAGTTATTCGCACCCGCTACCTTAAAAAAATGCATGCCAAACCCACAAGTCGTATGACGCAATGACTTCAAGCATTATAGTTGGATACTTTTTATCACCATTGTGAAATTGCCCTTGCCATTCGACCGAACAATTTTTCCATTCCCAATGCATACAATCGATGCTTCCCAACATTCTAGGTATCTTATGAATCGCGTTATGTGCGTTGTATAAGTTGTGAATGTCATTCTCGTCTTGTTTTTTTAAAAACTCCTTCGCATACAACTGGATTATGCACATAGTAAAATAATCTAGACAATCGCATGCACAATGTTCCCCTATTTGTAAATACTCATCTAATGCATCAACTGCTAGCCCGTATGCCAATTGGCGTAGGGAACATGTGCATTTCATAATGACACTAAAACTCATTACACCCCTAGCATCGGGTCGGACTCTAAAGAAATCAAAATGCTTGGGAAGAGGATGATAACTTTGAATATATGTTTCAATACCTTATACTATTTCTAAAACTAGTTTACGGCTCATACGAAAGCGACGGCTAAAATTTTCTTTCATATATTTTGGGTTGTCACCAAAATAGTCAGCCATTAGACGTTCTTCAGCAATTTAATGTTCACGGGGGATGTATCTACGGTTGCATGAAGGTACGACTTCTTGTTGTTGCAACGATTGCTCGAACTCAAAGTCTTGGAGAATCATCTCTAGCTCCGCTATCTCTTCAAAATCACTTTCACCGGAATAAGATGATTCACTCACGTTTCTTGCTTATATGTATAAGTGTTTTGAAATAAAAGTTGTGTAGAATTTGATTGAAATGTGTAATATTTATAGTGTGTAAAATATGTGTTTTTAAAAAAAATGAAACGTTTTAATTTTAATCCGTTCCACAATGGATCCCCGCAACAAATCTGAAAAAAGTACAAATTCTACCCTTGCCGTGCAGACGACGAGGGTTCAACTGGTGAAAAAATGGGGGGGGGGGAGGGGGCTGTGTCGTGGTGATCCTCAACGAGCCAACCACGGTGGACTGGCGAAGCTCGGCGAGTCCCACACCATGTGCTCTTACAGTGTAACACACCAAAATTACTGCAGCGGAATAGTAGTGTTTAGGGGGTATTACATCATAATATAGATCAATGAATAGAAAACGACCTCTAAATGAGATGTTTTGAAATGTTACCATTCGAATTATTAAAATCAGAGTTAAACAAGAGATTCAAAGTATAAAGTTACATAGATGTTTTCAAGATGTATCGAATGGTAATGATAAAGATAAAAGTCTCCAAGTATGCAATTGACTCTAGAATCCATGCAACCACTATCGCCTTATTAACCTGAGATAAACATGCTAAAAAGTGTCAACCAACGGTTGGTGTGTTCATAGAGTTAAGTTTGACTGTAAAGCATTTGAATAAAGATTTCACAGCAAAGGCATAGTAAATCCATTCAGTCCCAAGCCCCGCCCATACAAGACTTGCAACCTGTGTGTTTACAACCCACTGCTAACATAGTATGAACAGTACAGATGTGTATAGAAATACATATCATAGGACAGATGTGTATATAATTACGTATCAATGTCATAAGTGTTTTGAGTACTTGCATTACACTGCAAAATGTATCTTGCAAACCCATGCAAAATGTATCTTACACACCAATGCGAACAGTATTAGAATATACGTATGACAGTGCATAATGTATAAGAGAACAGATATGTATATAAATACGAATCATGTCATAAGTCTTTTGATACACGAGTAAAGTAATTTAAACATGTTAACAAAGCATAATGTATTTTGACCACCGATGTAAAATTTATTAAAGTACTTGTAAAACGTAATTAAAAGTAGTTAAGCATGTATGTCCCGCAAAGAGTTAATAAATCATTAAATGATAGAAATTGTGGGGCTATGACTCACCTTAACTGTAAGGTCAACGTATTGTTATGTCAGAAGTATCACAGGAACGGCTCTAACACACGACCTGAAAAATAGGGAAGTCTGAGATTTCGATGGTCTAAGATTGACATGATGTGAATAGTGATTGTATCATATAACAAATCGGTTCGAGATGAAAATGATTTGATATGCTTAAAATGCTTAAAATTCAAAAAATAATATTATACATAATATTATCATGGTTTTATGTTTATTGATTCAATAATATCGTTTCTTCAAAAGTTGGCGGATGATAAGTTATGCTTTATTCGTTAAAATTACATTAAGTAAATATAAACGTAACGTTAGTGAAATAAAGTGTACGAATTTGTAAAAAAATGTATTTTAAGAACACAAATGTATAAATCACTTTATGGATTTGTGTATGGGATTAAATTACTGTTTGGTCCTTGTAGGTTCCTGAAATTTACACATTTAACCCTAACGGTGAAATATTTGCACCGTTAGTCCCTGGTTAGAAAATAATTACATTTTATGTCCAAAATGGTCAAATATGATATTTTAAGAGTTGTAGTTACTGTTTTCTCATCATCTACCCATAATTTAATAAAATAAAAGTTTAGTTCATACTTATACGAAAGTTATAGTTTAAACCCTAATAGTAAATATGTTTTGCAAAATAAGTCCAAAAATCACAAAAATAGTGGGAAATGAATTCCGAGAGTTTCAACATTTTTATAAAGCTTATTTGAGTTTATAGAAACTGCTTATTCCGTAAAAGTGCTTATTTTCACATTATTGGGCTTTTAGCGAAATAAATAAAAGCCCATTAAGAGTTTTCGATGCGAGGGGTTTCAAAGGAGTTTGAGCCCAATCTTAGGCTTATTTTATGGTCCTAAAAACGTTTTCAAAGTGCTTATTATGAAAGCTTATCACATGTGCTTATTGGGCTTTTAAAAGCCCAATCGATAAAAAGGTAAATTTATGATCAGTTCGAGTGGCGATCAAAATGGGGTTTTGAATGGACTTTTACGAGCTTATTAATGGAAGCTTATAACAACAACTTGTTTAGTGAGCTTACGAAGAATCGGTTCGAACAATAAAAACAATACGGTGTGTATATGAATTCGATTTTACATGGACTTTTCTTATCGGTAAAAATGAATAGGTACAAAATGAAATATGACATATAAATGTGTTATGATTGATACGATTCGATCTATGAATAAAATGAAGTTTGAAAAGCTATAAGACGAATATGTAAGTGTCGAATAAATGTGTAGATTGTATATCTAGCCATCCATGAAGGAAGTCAATATGTAAATACGAGAAAAATAAATAACAAAAACGTAAAATGCATACAAAGTAAAAATACATTCGAATAGAAATATGGTACGATGCATGGAACAATAAAATGAGTATAAGAGTAGGAATTTGGTTCGAGTCGGCTTACCACACCTCAAATGGTGGTGAGAACTCGTCGGTATGGACTCGGAATGAAAGATTTTTGCACCAACTCGCTTGAATGGTCACAAAATGATCGGGTTCAACACTTTATGTTTGGAGAATGGTTCGAAAGAATAGAACTCGGCTTGGTTTCCTTCGAATGGGGTAGCAGGAGAGAAAACTTGGAAGATATTGAGAATGAATGAGTTTTAAAGAGTGAGTGTGCATGTATGTGATTGTATACATATAAATAGATGCATGAACTTCGAATATATTGTTTTTAAAGTCAACAAGTGGTGATTTTATTCTACTGTGGCAGTAGGATAAGATTTTTAGAGAATATAATTTAGATATTACTCACGTGGACTAGCTCAATGATTTGTGGTTCGGTTTGATCAAGCATATGTCGAGTGGTATATATCTATGTTTATTCGACATTTTAAAAGGTCCATGCAACATTTGAGCGTGTCCAAACTTATAGAAAAGGTGCAAAAATGTTTATAGAGTCCTTAGGTCTCGTTTAAATATAAATTGTATAGACGGAAATGGTGTTGGTCGAATTTGATTAAAATCGAATGAGTTGTATATGTGTTTCGAATGAGGCTAGATTTGGGTCTCGTTTTAGGTTCAAACGTTCGAATTAAGTAAAAAGCTTTGTCATTCCTGAATCTTGAGAGTGTAAAGATTCGAACTATGTAAAGAAAAGTGTAGGTTGTGTGTCGAATCGCGAAATAAAACGGGCCAAGTAAATGAGTTGTGTCGAGTCGAATAAAAAAAAAGAAAATAAATTGGGCTGAATTTATATGGGCTTGAAAAGTAACAGGCCAATATAAGGAATAAGAGTCCTTTTGGTGTTTAATCGTGTATTGGAATTTCGTGGTGCGCGTGTGAGCTCGTTCCAAAGTATCGCGTATCACGTAACAACGTTTTTGAATAGAAATGTAATAAACAAAAATTTTAAAATTTTCTCGTAAAATGCTTAAATGAACAGTAACGATGTGTTAATACTAGATTAGCGTTCACTAATGACTAGGGAATTCTACGGGTTGCTACAGTACCTACCCCTTATCTTGAATCTCGTCCCGAGATTCAGTCTGTGTTATCTGTTAAAAGATGCTAACGAATAGTAGATGTATAAAGTTAAAGTAATTACCCCCAAAACTTACGTACTTAGGGTTCTTATCTAGTTAGGTACGTTCTTGTGACTATCACGACTAAAGACATATTTCCTTATGGCTAGGTTTTGGTGAGGCAAACTTTCCTATTCTCGAGCATAACCCTCAAAAGACCTTTAGGCAACCGATTTTTACTTAATCTCACAACTCATCAAACAAGAACTGTCATGGCATTAAGCTAAACCGGTTTAAGTAATAACTTGATTGTACTTAACATTCTCACGAAAACCCCTTCACTAGCTGTTATCCTAAAGGGGTCAATGCCGATTAACGTACGCATGGTTACATATGTCCACGTGAGTCGTGATGCATTTATAATTATGTTGGCCACCATAATTAAAATTGCCTCATTTCACATGTATACATATCACCAAGCACACATATCTCGACGTTACTTAAATGGTGAAAGATTAAGGTGATTATCTCTCAAAAAATCCTCGAGTGAATTCATCAAATTTCTGCGGCCGAGTGATAACCTATATTTAACTTAATCCCATGTCTTATCAAACAAGAACTGTCACAAGATTAAGTTAAATAGGCAGTTTTCACTGAGCTCCACACTTTTGATGTCTCGACCAAATTCTGAGATTTTTCCCTAAAAGGTATCCTCAAGAGAAATCCCATTTTTGAGCAAAATCATCAAATTTTTTACGGACAAGTGATAACCTTTATTTAACTTAATCCCATGTCCCATCAAACAAGAATTGTCACAAGATTAAGTTAAATAGCCAGTTATCACTGAGTTCCACACCTTTGATGACTCGACTAAATTATGAGATTCCCCTATCGGTGCAGATACTATAACATTTAACAGCGCGCATATAAATGGGAAAAGTTCTACGTATGTAAGGCGATAGGGATAAGAGTCTCAATGTATGTAGTAGTTATAGTCTAGGCACCTAAATGCAACCTAGTTCTCTATAACCAAGTCTCTGATACCAATCTGTAACACCCACAAATTACCGCAGCGGAACAGTAGTGTCAAGGGGGTATTACTTCATAATATAGATCAAGGTATAGAAAACGACCTCTAAATGAGTCGTTTTGAAATGTTACCATTCGAATTATTAAAATCAGAGTTAAACAAGAGATTCAAAGTATAAAGTTACATAGATGTTTTCAAGATGTATCGAATGGTAATGATAAAGATAAAAGTCTCCAAGTATGCAATTGGCTCTAGAATCCATGCATCCACAATCGCCGTATTAACCTGAGATAAACATGCTAAAAAGTGTCAACCAACGGTTGGTATGTTCATAGAGTTAAGTTTGACTGTAAAGCATTTGAATAAAGATTTCACAGCAAAGGCATTGTAAATCCATTCAGTCCCAAGCCCCGCTCATACAAGACTTGCAACCTGTGTGTTTACAACCCACTGCTAACATAGTATGAACAGTACAGATGTGTATAGAAATACGTATCATAGGACATATGTGTATATAATTACGTATCAATGTCATAAGTGTTTTGAGTACTTGCATTACACTGCAAAATGTATCTTGCAAACCCATGCAAAATGTATCTTACACACCAATGCGAACAGTATTAGAATATACTTATGACAGTGCATAATGTATAAGAGAACAGATATGTATATAAATACGAATCATGTCATAAGTGTTTTGATACACGAGTAAAGTAATTTAAACATGTTAACAAAGCATATTGTATTTTGACTACTGTTGTAAAATTTATTAAAGTACTTGTAAAACGTAATTGAAAGTAGTTAAGCATGTATCTCCCCCAAAGAGTTAATAAATCATTAAATGATAGAAATTGTGGGGCTATGACTCACCTTAACTGTAGGTTCAACGTATTGTTATGTCAGAAGTATCACAGGAACGACTCCAACATACGACCTGAATAATAGGGAAGTCTGATATTTTGATGGTCTAAGATTGACATGATGTGAATAGTGATTGTGGAAAGATATCGGATAACAAATCGGTTCGAGATGAAAATGATTTGATATGCTTAAAATACTTAAAGTTAAAAAAATAATATTATACATAATATTATCATGTTTTTATGTTTATGGATTCAATAATATCGTTTCTTCAAAAGTTGGTGGATGATAAGTTATGCTTTATTCGTTAAAATTACGTTAAGTAAATATAAACATAACGTTAGTGAAATAAAGTGTATGAATTTGTAAAAAACGTCTTTTAAGAACACAAATGTATAAATCACTTTATGGATTTGTGTATGGGATTAAATTACTGTTTGGTCCTTGTAGTTTCCTGAAATTTACACATTTAACCCTAACGGTGAAATATTTGCACCATTAGTCCCTGGTTAGAAAATAATTACATTTTATGTCCAAAAGGGTCAAATATGATATTTTAAGACTTGTAGTTACTGTTTTGTCATTATCTACCCATAATTTAATAAAATGACAGTTTAGTACATAGCTATACGAAAGTTACAGTTTAAACCCTAATAGTAAATATGTTTTGCAAAATAAGTCCAAAAATCACAAAAATAGTGGGAAATGAATTCCGAGAGTTTCAACATTTTGATAAAGCTTATTTGAGTTTATAGAAACTGCTTATTCCGTAAAAGTGCTTATTTTCACATTATTGGGCTTTTAGCGAAATAAATAAAAGCCCATTAAGAGTTTTCGATGCGAGGGGATTCAAAGAAGTTTGGGCCCAATCTTAGGCTTATTTTATGGTCCTAAAAACGTTTTCAAAGTGCTTATTATGACAGCTTATCACATGTGTTTATTGGGCTTTTAAAAGCCCAATCGATAAAAGGGTGAATTTATGATCAGTTCGAGTGGCAATCAAAATGGGGTTTTGAATGGACTTTTAAGAGCTTATTAATGGAAGCTTATAACAACAACTTGTTTAGTGAGCTTATGAAGAATTGGTTCGAACAATAAAAACATTATGGTGTGTATATGAATTTGATTTTACAAGGACTTTTCTTATTGGTAAAAATGAATAGGTACAAAATGAAATATGACATATAAATGTGTTATGATAGATACGATTCGATGTATGAATAAAATGAAGTTCGAAAAGCTATAAAACGAATATGAAGGAGGTCAATATGTAAATACGAGAAAAATAAATAAGAAAAACGTAAAATGCATATAAAGTAAAAATATGTTCGAATAGAAATATGGTACGATGCATGGAACAATAAAATGAGTATAAGAGTAGGAATTTGGTTCGAGTGGGCTTACGACACCTCAAATGGTGGTGAGAACTCGTCAGTATGGACTCGGAATGAAAGATTTTTGCACCAACTCGCTTGAATGGTCACAAAATGATCGGGTTCAACACTTTATGTTTGGAAAATGGTTCGAAAGACTAGAACTCGGTTTGGTTTCCTTCGAATGGGGTAGCAGGAGAGAAAACTTGGAAGATATTGAGAATGAATGAGTTTTAAAGAGTGAATGTGCATGTATGTGATTTTATATGTATAAATAGATGCATGAACTTCGCATATATTGTTTTTAAATTCAACAAGTGGTAATTTTATTCTACTGTGGCAGTAGGATAAGATTTTTACAGAATATAATTTAGATATTACTCACGTGGACTAGTTCAATGATTTGTGGTTCAGTTTGATCAAGCATATGTTGAGTGGTATATATCTATGTTTATTCGACATTTTAAAAGGTCCATGCAACATTTGAACGTGTCCAAACTTATAGAAAAGGTGCAAAAATGTTTATAGAGTCCTTAGGTCTCGTTTAAATATAAATTGTATAGACGAAAATGGTGTTGGTCGAATTTGATTAAAATCGAATGAGTTGTATATGTGTTTCGAATGAGGCTAGATTTGGGTCTCGTTTTAGGTTCAAACGTTCGAATTAAGTAAAAAGCTTTGTCATTCCTGAAACTTGAGAGTGTAAAGATTCGAACTATGTAAAGAAAAGTGTAGGTTGTGTGTCGAATCGCAAAATAAAACGGGCCAAGTAAATGAGTTGTGTCGAGTGGGATAAAAGAAAAAAAAAAGAAATTGGGCTGAATTTATATGGGCTTGAATAGTAACAGGCCAATATAAGGAATAAGAGTCCTTTTGGTGTTTAATCGTGTATTGGACTTTCGTGGTGCGCGTGTGAGCTCGTTCCAAAGTATCGTGTATCACGTAACAACATTTTTGAATAGAAATGTAATAAACAAAAATTTTAAATTTTGCTCGTAAAATGGTTAAGTGAACAGTAACGATGTGTTAATACTAGATTAGCGTTCACTAATGATTAGAGAATTCTACGGGTTGCTACATACAGCCTCAGTAATCGTTGTAAAATCGCAACCACCCTTATTCATGACCTTTATGATCCTTGGGTTGGCCTCTGCAGCCTCTAAAGCTGGATCAAGAGTAATTATTATAAAGTTGGTACAGTGGCCCAAAAGGACAAAGCGGTCTACAATCTAACAAAAGGTGTCATAACCCTTTTCAAGAAAAACAAAGTCAACCATAAAAGGTACCGGCAATTTCCCGTCTCCTACTGAATCTCTATCGACACCATTGAGGGTGAAAACACAATAGTCAAAGGTACGCTACTGGCTCTTATGTCAAGGACTACCCGGTGTAACTATTGACGAGAAGCGTATTATATCATCAACTGGAGCTTTGTCATTAACAGAAATACCTAAGAAACTGATTGTCATTGGAGCTAGATACATTGTTTTGGAGATGGGTTCTGTTTTGGCTTGACTTGGTACAAAGGTCACAGTTGTCGAATTTGCACCACAAATAGTCCCTACAATGGATGGTGAGATCAGCAGGCAGTTTCAACAATTGTTAGAAAAGCAAAAGATGAAATTCATGCTCCATACTTAAGTGGTATCAGTCGACACTAGCACATATTTAGTCAATTTAACGCTTGAACCATCAGCCAGTGGTGAACAATCCATACTTGAAGTCGATGTGGTTCTTGTTTCTACTGGTAGAACTCCATACACTTTAGAACCTGACATGGACAATGTAGGGGTAGAAACTGGTAAAATTGGCCGAATCCCAGTGGATAGAAGATTCTCAACACATGTAAAAGGCGTTTACGGAATTGGTGATGTTATCCCTGGACCTATGTTAGTCCATAGAGCAGAAGAAGATGGTATAGCAAATCATTTCAGGAAAAAAAAGGGCATGTGGACTATGATAAGGTTTCTGGCGTCGTTTACACACATCCTGAGGTCGCATATGTGGGGAAAATGGATTAACATGTGAAGGAATGAGGTGCGGCGGCGGCTGGTAGGTTGTGGCAGCGGCGGCTGGTGGTTGGCGATGGAGGTAGCGACGGTTGTTAGTCGGCAGTGGGGTGGCAGTGACGACAGTGGTAGTTGTGGATTTGGTTGTGGGTTAATTTTGATAGGTTGGAGGGTGCATATGCGGGATGAACTCAAATAAGTACATTTTATTATCATCATTTATCCTATTTATTTGACTTGTTTTATTATATTATATATGAGAATTGATACGTTAATGTTTACTTTTGTAATTCTCAGGTAAAAACAAGTATTACGTGAAACTTGGCGATTTTGGACTAATTATGGAGCAAAACAAGCAAGATGTTAAGAGTCTACTGAAATATACAAGATCAAGATCATTCTGCTCCAGATACGCCGCAACATACTTCTTACATACGGCGTATCACTATCAAGATTTCACAAGTTACAATCCAAGACAGCAAAGGACATGCGCCGCATAGAGAAATGGGGTTACGCCGCATCTTAAGGTGGTGTACGAATATTCCTGAATATATTAATCTTGGACCCCACGCGAAGTTAAGTCAATGCGCCGCATCTACTTATCCTATGCGCCGCATCTAACCCTCAGACAGAAACTATAAATACCCCAAAGTCAGACGAATTTTGTGTGCAAGATACCATACGTACGAGTACCAAACCAGAGACGAATTCAGACGTATTAGCAGCACAAGACACACCCTGAACGAAGATACAAGAGCTGTAAGAAGGTCCTGCACGTATTCAATTCATTAAGTAGTTTTGTTTTATTGTATTAGTACACTTTAATTCATCAGGATTGATGGGCTGATGTCATGTGACTACGAAAAATCATGCACACCCCTTAAAATTGCTTTCCCATTAATTAAAGTTTATATGTTGATGTCTTTGGTGACTTTTATTAGTGCATTGATAACCTCTGTGTCTAGCTGAGCATTGCTTGGGTCGCCATGCCCCTTCCTCGCCTATTTATTCTATCGTTTCTAGGATAGTGGGATAGACATAAGTGATCATTAAGGGTTTACTCGCCGATAAGATTAGAGCCAACGAGAAAGGGTTAATTATATACACTTCATATAAAACTAGCAATAAAACAAGTGACAAGCTACTTAATTATCAGGACAGGTCTTCTTATTGTCTCAAGTATCTATCTGTGTACGTGTGTGCTAATCGCTGATTCGTGCTCATTAGTTTAGTTTACTATTTAATCATAACCAAACCGTGCCAGTCTCTCAGGCTGAACCCCCTTGCGTTAGATTAGGTTGTATAGCTAACTTAGGATATTAAAATACTGATTAGAATAACTAGATAATACGTTCCACTCTTAGTGTTCGACACTCTACTTACCATTATATTCATACTGACCGGGTACACTGCTCGTTAAGTGTGTGTGTTATTGATAAGTCGGCTAAATATAAATTTAAAACTTGAGTAGGCATTAATACTGCTAAACCGCAACGACACACGCGCGCATCAAGTTTTTGGCGCCGCTGCCAGGGAGTGAATTGTTATTATCTGTTAATTTGATTAGTATTTTAATTAGGTTTTTCTTTTTAATTTTTAGATTCTAACCACTAACCCTGTTATATATTAGATAGATTGCATTCATTGTATAGTTTGCATATTTTCTGTTTTTGTGTGTGCTTGGATCCTGGACACACGATTAAGGTGGTTAAACCTTCTAACTTTGTGTGTATGATATGTTGTGTTAAAATGATTAAGTGCGCGGAATTCACTCAACCAAACTTAGAAGGTTGTGTATGTTATGGAAATGGAATTGTTATGTTTGTTAGTTAGCAATGAACACATAAAGATTATCACCAAACGATTCAATAATCTTAAAGATAATAATACGAGTGACCTTGAAATATCACTAGGGTTACAACCTTGAATCTTATGTTTCTATCACTTGTGATATATTTGTGTTTGTTCTAACAGTTATGCATGTTCTAACGTATGCATGGACTAACTCTTAACACTTCTATATTTTTTCACACACTAAATATCACTAGTCTAAGATCTCTTTTATAGTTAAAAGATCTTTACAAATTGCTTAAAGTCTTGACCGACTTACTTGGTTAACTTTATCCTATTGAGTGTCAGTACATCAGATACAACATGTATCTATGTATACAACTTGTTAACTAAGCACATGGAGTAAGATATTATCTACCGTATATTGTTGACCAAAATACAATAAATATCTTTTTGATCTTATCCTTCCATCAGCAGAGTTGTTCATTATCAGCAAGAACAATCTATCGCTATCAGCAGAATCATCAGCAGAGTCATCAGCAGAGTTGTTAAGCCTATCAGCAGAGTGAAATGCTCTATCAGCAGAATCAACATCATCAGCAGAAACCATTTTGCACTATCAGCAGAATTATACTTAGAGTAGAATCCGATATTAAACATCTTGAATATTTAATTCCCAACAATCCTCCCCTAAACATGTGAATCCTTTCAAACATGTTTCTGAATTAAATCTTGGATTGAAGATCTTTCAAACACTTATGTTCTTCAAGATTGAATATCTTCTCAGTAATTCATCTACTTTGCTCTTCTTTGACTTTAGCAATATCAAAACATATTGAACCTATCTTGGACTAAAAGATGGTGCAATTTCCTTGGATGGAGGAATTATAAGAGGCAATGATGCTGTGTATCTTGGATGCTTGTTTCCTCCCCTGAAGCAAATAACTTTTGTTTCATCCTCCCCTTGTTTGGAAGATCTCACTATGTACTAAAGAACTTCTCTTCATATCACCTGATCTATCAGTTTGAACTTGTTTTCAGACAATATTGTACATGTTGGCCATCAATTCCTCAAAAGTTTAAGTTTCTGTCCTCATCACTTCTAGGTGTGTTAACTCCTATGAGAGGTGATTCATTGGACATTTGACTCTTGGTCCATCAATGGATGGTTTTTGTGAGTCCCTTGAAAAATCCTTTTTAAGAAACTTTTGCCTTAGCAGTATGTTCATGATTTTAGAATTGAAAAATCATACTGCTTCCAACCATTTTGAAAGGATTAAGTGTATAACAGACACTCAATCATAATTTCGGTTTAATGCAACCTCTGGTTGTGTGAGAACTAATATTTTTCAGTTATAAATAACTGCCTGTGTAAAGATAAATCTATTCAAAAGATTTTCTTGACAGGGTTTCCAGCTCGTGGCATTGGTTACCTCTAACACAAGTGTTAGATTCACTTTTGCTCGCTGTTCTTTCTATCAGATGTCCTCAGACTTGCACATTATACTTAAAAGTATAAAATGATAGAAAGTGAGTTGTATCAGTTACTATCTGATCAACTAAGTCATCAATTCAATGTGAAATATCATAACTAGATTTCAAGAAAGAAGTTTTAAGGAGTTTTAAATTCCCAAACTCAGTCCATCATAAACCTATTATGGTCAACAGCTAATATCTCAATTCTGCTGTTTCCATTTCACTTGAAACATCCTTTGTGTTTACATATTCATACCTGAAATTGTTAGTCTAAAACCAAAAGAACAATGTACAAAGTACTTGTCTTGCATTAGTATAATCATAAGACCAACTATATGAATAACACAATTTTAATTTTGTACTAGCAGCACCTTGTGTGCCTTAGCAGTACCTTATGATACATTAGCAGTACCTTATAAATCAGCAGCAACAACAAAAATTTATTTGCAAAAACACATTATATTGAAAATTTAAAGATTAAGCATTCCAATACTTGCTACCAAGTACTGAAACCTTGAAACATCAAAAGCTTTTGTTAGCAGATCTGCAAAATTATGTTCTGAAGCAATTTTAAGAACTTGAATTAATCTTTTCTCATTGCAGTCTCTTATAAAGTGATGTCTAATTTCAATGTGTTTTGTTTTAGAATGTTGCACTGGATTTTTAATAATACAAATTGTACTACTATTATCAATATGAATAACAGTGTTTAAGAAATTGTACCCATAATCAAGGAGTTGGTTTTGAAGCCATAGAACTTGACTAGAGCAACTTGCAGCAGCTATGTATTCAGCTTCAGTTGTTGAATTTGCCACACTTGTTTGCTTCTTACACTGCCATGAGACAAGTCTACACCCAAGGAATTGACATCCTCCAGTTGTTGACTTTCTGTCCAAGCTAGCACCAGCATAATCACTATCCGAATATGCTACCAAGTCAAAAGGAGATTCTCTAGAATACCATATACCCAACCTTGGTTGACCTTTGAGATATCTAAAAATTCTCTTGACTGCAGTTAAATGAGAAACCTTTGGAGTAACTTGAAATCTTGCACAAACACAAACAGGAAACATGATATCAGGTCTAGATGATGTAAGATACATCAAAGAGCCTATCATAGATCTGTAATTGTGTACATCTACATTTTCTCCATCTTCATCTTTCAGAAGGTGCTTCTCAGAGTCCATTGGTGTGCTTGCTATTTTTGAATCAGCAAATTGAAAGTTTCTAAGTATCTCTGCAACATATTTGTCTTGACTAATAAATATGCCTTCAGATGATTGCTTAACTTGCAAACCCAAAAAGAATGTAAGTTCTCCCATAGAACTCATCTGAAACTTATCTTTCATAAGCTTCTCAAATTTTAAACACATTTCTTTCCTAGTAGATCCAAAGATAATGTCATCCACATACACCTGCACTAACAGAAGATCCTTCTTGTGCTGTTTGATGAACAGTGTCTGATCAATCTTTCCTCTTTGAAATCCATTTTCTAATAAGTAGGAAGCTAGTGTTGCATACCAAGCTCTTGGTTCCTGATGAAGGCCATATAGAGCTTTCACTACTCTGTACACTTTGTTTGGATGTAATGGATCAATGAAGCCTAGAGGTTGTGAAACATACACCTCTGGTTCAATTTTACCATGATGAAACGAAAAGTGTACCGCTTTTAGGGGGTCATTTAAGCCCTAAATCGTATTTATTTGATCAAATATTGCCCTAAATCGTTCCTTTTGTCATTTTAGGTACTTTGGAGAAGAAATCTGGAAAAGGAAGCATTTTGGACGTTTTTGGAGCATAAAAGTGAAGAAAACGACAAAGTCTCAAAATCGGCTGGAAAAGTACCTTTGACGGCGTCAGGGATTGCCCTTGACGGCGTCATGGCTTGGCAAAAAAGGTGGATATGAAAAATACACATGATAAGCCAGAGAATTTTACAATGGAAAGTCTGACGGCGTCACCCTTTGAAGTGATCAAGGCCATCACGGTTTAACTTAAAGAGGGACGGCGTCAAGCCTTATTCTCACGGCGTCAAGCCTTGATAAGCCAGAGCGGATTTTGGAGCACTAAAGAGGGACGGCGTCAAGAAGGCCATCCGGGAACCCTAGACACGGCGAGGTGACGGCGTCAAGATCTACAACGTGACGCCGTCAGACCTTAAACTCTATATATAGTTTTGCAATTTTTTGTCATTAGTGTGCAACTTTGTAAGGAGAAACCCTAAGACGAATTTCTGCCATTTTTAAGGGTTTTCATACCCTTGGATCTCCCATGTTTAATTGAAGATAAGTAATCGTTTAATCAATCAATATGTCTATGTGTTGTTTGATTATATCTTGTTCTTGTCTTTTAATTAACATGCTAGGCTAGATTTATCTTGTGTTTGCTTAGATCTAATGAAACCTAGCTATTGATTATTGGTTATTAGTGTGTTATTAATTGTATTGGATGATTGTTTATCGATGTTAGGCTTAAGAAAACTGGCTAACTTCCTATTCGGTAACTTGCTTGAACGTCTTAAGAAACATGAACCAATGCGTACTAAGGTTTTTATGGTTGTATTTAATGCATGAGCGAATTCTAATGATCCCATGTTAGGAGCTTCCTAGCCGGCTCGACATAGGAGTGAAGTAGGAGCTTGTAGAGTTGGGGAAGTACGTACGCCACCCCACGATTGGTATTAAGGAATACACCCGTCATCCATGCAATTAATACACACTAATCAACTGGTAAAAGATAGTTAGGGAGTAAGGAAATCTAAGTAAACACATTTCTCTCCACATAAGTTTCACAATCTTTTCATTTTCAGTTATTTTATTTTATTTGCATTTGTAGTTATTTGGGTTAGTTGACTAGCAACTAATTCCGCCCACTCTTTCAAACCCGAGATTTTACTTGCTTTCATAAAAAATATAAAAAATACAAAAAAGAATCTTCCCTCACCCTTAGACCTATTAGAGTAGTTTTTCAATCCTAACGACACTATTCCCTGTGGAGAACGATCAATCCCCAGTACTTACCACTACACTATACTACATCGGTCAGGTACACTGCCTGGTGGGGTTGTAAGCCTCTTGAGATCCCTCGAGAGGTAAAACCTGTTGTAAGGTCGCAAAACCATGCATCAAGTTTTTGGCGCCGCTGCCGGGGAATAGTTATTATTTAGGTTGAATTTTTATTTATTAGGTCTACTCACTAGATTCCTTTCTAGTGAGATTTTTATTTTATTTTTCTAGGTTTTCTTTAGTCTATCTTTTTTCTTCGTTTCTTTGTTCGTAACCATTACCATCCGACATCATGGAAGGTGGTAATATCCTCGATCCCAACAACCCACAACCACAACAACTACCACCACCTCCTAGAGCCCGTACCTTAGGAGACTACTCCCGTCCTAGCCACCATGGCTATCGAAACACCATTGAGCTCACTCAAGGAGCTAATGTCACACCCTTGCGATCCGACACCATCCGGTTGGTGCAAAGCGGATGCGCATTCCATGGACTTCGTTCCGAAGATCCTAATCAACATCTCAAGGACTTTCTCAAAATCATTGATTCCATAGACCTTGATGTTGCCACTCGAGAGACGACCCGACTGCGTCTCTTTCAATTCTCTCTGCGGGACCAAGCTAGTCAATGGCTAGAGCGTCTACCCGCAGGATCCATCACCTCTTGGGATGATCTCACCACTCGTTTCCTTGCTCAGTTTTTCCCACCAGGAAGAACTACCAAGCTAAGGAATGATATCTTGATGTTCCAACAACGTCAAGGCGAAACCCTCTACGAGGCATGGACTCGATTCAAGGACTTACTCCAAAAAGTCCCTCACCATGGCATAGAACTTTGGCTCCAAGTCCAAATCTTCTATGACCATATCAATCTCTCCACGAGGCAAACCATTGACCAATCGGCCGGTGGTAAGCTACGTGATCTAAGTGCGGAAGAATCATGGGCTCTCCTAGAAGATCTTGCTCTTTTTGACAACGAAAGTTGGAGTGATCCCCGTGATTTGAATAAAACGGTCAAGGCAATATCTTTGCCTTCGAACAATTCAAGCACTTCCGACCGTAGGATCATAGAACTTGAAGACCAAGTCAAGTTTCTTATGAAATCCTACGAGGCTCCTAAACCTTCAAGCCAAGTGAACAAAATCACTTCTTCATGTGAATTATGTAGTGGTCCCCACGACACTCGTGATTGCATGGAACTCCCCGAACAAGCTTTTGCGGACTACGCATCCTCGCGTATCGACGGAGCGGGAGACAAGTGGTACACTTTCAACCCCGAGCCAAACCCCTACGGTGATTCATACAACCCCTCATGGAAAAATCACCCAAACCTTAGGTGGAAACAAAACCAAAACGCACAACAAACCAATTCTTCCAACCCACCTAATCGTTTCCAATCAAGCGGTTCCAACTCGAACCGTACTTTCAACAACAATCCTTCCAGCAATGGTAGTACCAATAACTTTGAAGGATTGATGTCCCAATTTATGGCATCTCAAGAAGCTCGTTTGGCCAAGTTTGAAGCCGATTTCAAACAAAAACAAAGCGAGATGACCAATAAGATTGACACTTTGTTGAAAGCCCTCAATGACCGAGAAATGGGAGCACTCCCTAGCAACACAGTCAAGAACCCGAAACTAAACGTCAACGCCATCTCATCAGTTTCGTCTCCTAGTTCTTGTCCACAATATTATTCGGTCAATTCCATGAGCACGTGTTTCAAACAAACCCAAGTCATAGTTGAAACAACTCCCACTCAAAACCTTGACAATGAATTCAAGGAGCTCCACCTTGAAAGTCCGGTTATTGATGTGTTGGATGAGAAGAAGCTCAAGTTAGGCGAAAAAGGGACCGCCTTTGTTCAAAACAAGCTACCTAAGAAGTTAGATGATCCGGGCTTATTTGTTCTACCTTGCAAGATCGGTAATTCGGAAGCTTATGACACATTAGCCGATCTTGGATCAAGCCTTAACCTACTTCCGTTACCTCTCTACACCTCTCTAAAACTAGGAAAACTTGAAGAAACCGAGGTGATAATAGGCTTAGCGGATGGGAGTGTTGCTTACCCGGTTGGAGTAGTCAAAGACGTGTTAGTACACATTGGAAAACTAACCATTTTAGCCGATTTCCACGTCCTTGATATGGTTAGCGACCCTACATGCCCCTTGTTGATAGGTAGAGGATTCTTGGCGACCGCTAGTGCTATGATTGATTGTAAGGAATCTAAGATAGCGGTAGGAGAAGGTGATACTTGGTCAGTCTATGATGTGAAGGAACATGCCTATGATACTAGTGATGAACCAACACCCCATTGGTTAGAGTTAAATAGGAGACCATCTAGATATGGACCTTGGATCGATAGAGACTTCATAGGACCCCAACGCCCATTTTACCTAGAAGAGGACTTTGTGAACCGAACACATACGGTAGAGCAACTCTTGGCTAGGGACACCGAATTGGATCCATTTGAAGACCCTCTAGTTTTTAGGAAGATGATTGATTTCCTAGGAGTTTTGCCAATTAACCTAGGGATGAATAAGTGGATTCGTGAGGACGATGATCATAAGTGGGATTGGGACAAACCACCCAAAGATGGAGATGGGTCATGGCATATTAAGATGACATTGTATGACCCGGATGGAGAGAAGTTTGAAAAGATATATTGTACTAAGCGGACCAATAGGAAACTTCAATCCAAGCTTAACCCTAAAGACGTCCTCGATGACGAGCTCACTTACATAGGGTAGAAGGACTTTGAGTCTAGCTACAAGACTCGTTAATAAAGAAAAGCGCTTCTTGGGAGGCAACCCAAGCTTTATTTGTTTTGTGTGTTTATTTATTTGTCTGGTTGTTTGATTTTATTTGTTTCCATATGTGCGTTTAATTTTTATTTTTATTGGTTCATGTTCAAAAAGTAAATTGTGAAAATGCTTTATCTTATTTTTAACTTCGTCTTAACTACATATAAAGGTATTTTGCAAAAGATAAGTGTAAGGGAAATCCAAATCGGTTTATTAGAACTCAAATGAACATGAATCGTAATAATAATAAATTAACATACATATTCGTATTTGTTTGAGTCAAATGCTTGTATCGAGTCATAATGATATTTTGTAGGATTTCCAGGAAGTAAGGTATAGGTTTTTCCAGAAATTTTCCGGAAACTAAACATGAGAATTCTGTCAGATCATTTCTGACGGCGTCAGGAGTTACAACCTGACGGCGTCAGGTTTTAATTTTCAGAAATTTTTGAGAGTTTTGTTTTCATAAAAAGTTTTTATTAAATCTCTAACTTATAATCTCCAGGAATCTGCAAAATTATCATTCCACAAGCATTATATCCTTATATATAGAATTTATCCCGCCGATGTTATGCAGGTTTTCGTGTTTGTTTTCTCAGGTTTAACAAGTTATGTTGGACAAGGAGATGTATGTGGAATCAAGCTTATGGCGATGCTTTAGTCTTTGAGCTTCTACATTCTCTTGGAAGAAGATCTAACCATGTTGCCACATTATCCACCGAACGAATCAGGGGAGTATTTGATTTCATTCTTTTACCTTTTCACTTTTACATCTTGTTATTTGAACATTGGGGACAATGTTCATCTTAAGTGTAAGGGGGGGGGGGTAAAATAAGATACTTTAGAGAATACAAGTGCGCTTGATTTTTGTTTGTTTAATGGTAGATGTGTAATAAAACTGAGATAAATACCTGTTAGGGCAATTTTAGTGCCAAATTTAAAATTTTTTACAACATTTAGGAGTGAAACTTTGATCTTAATGAGCGTCTTACGGATAGGAGTTATATGACTAGCACAAAACCGTACCACTAAAAAATTTTCCACCCCCAAATATGTGAGGTTCGCCCCTAGAATTGGTAGGAAAAGCATTTATGCTATGATGTGTGTACCGTTAGCACTTAGATTCTAGAACTTGCGTTAGGACCATTCCGAGGCCACAAGTGAGACTACATTCGTGTAGTTAGATTTACTACATGATAAGAGGCATTAGGATTAACCCATTGTTTTACACCTGTGTTTTTGTTATAATTACTTTGGCTACATTGGTCAAGTAATTCTCCCACACCCTTTGCGTTGTACTCATTTTTAGTACACGATACCCCTAGTACACCCCTCAGAGCCTATCTTTTCGTTTCGACCTTTAAGCATTTTACTTAAAGGAAGAATTTGTTTACACCCCACTTAAATGTACACCCAAATCGCCTTAGCCTACCTTGTATGCACTCATTTTTAGTGCATTATTGTGACAACATTTGTTTAAACCCTTAGTTAATTATCTAATTGATTACATGGTTGCTAAGTCGAGTCATATCCTTGTACATATTGTTTTGGGACGATTGGGACTCATGGGTAAAGTACTAGTGTAATGGAGATAATGGGGAAGAACAACATTATTACCCCCATATGTGCTAAATATTTTAAAAAGTACTCCAAGTGTTTCGATTATCTTAATTCGAGTCATTAGAATAGTTATTTGTAAAGTTATGTAAAAGTTCAAGTGTAAGGGGAATGCAACGCCCCTATGATGTATTATTTTGGATGGTAGGGCAAGAGTGTATGAAAAAAAAAAAAAAAAAATCAAGAAAAATACAAAAAAATGAGAAAAAGAAAAATAGAAAAAACATACGGACTACCATCCCGTTTCATTTTATGTTTATGTTATTTTGTTTTTAGCTTAAGTCGAGTCTAGTCTTGGCTTAGCAACGCCATATTGTACATGTAATTAATCAAGATCTTTAACTCGCCACCAGTAAAATATCCCATATCCAACAAAACCGTGTTTATCATATCCCTACACCTCACGTTATAACCCATGTAAAAGCCCTCTTTGATAGTTTATCTTAGGTGCTTACGCCCAGTGGAGGAGGTTTTTGATCCTTTCCCAAGCCTATGGTAATCTATTTGCTATGACAGGTAGTGAGAGATATTATCCGTTTTCATTTATGAGATTTATTTTGATGACACCTAAGAGATGTGAGTATCTAAACACTACTTGTGAGGTGCTAGTTTGTAATCTCCGTGCTTATTATGATTAAAACGGAACGACTATTTGTTGTAATTACTTTTATATTAGCATTAAATGACCCCTAACTTGTATTTTGATTAGAATAAAAGCGCATTTGCTTGAGGACAAGCAAATCTCAAGTGTAAGGGTATTTGATGAAGCGAAAAGTGTACCGCTTTTAGGGGGTCATTTAAGCCTTAAATCGTATTTATTTGATCAAATATTGCCCTAAATCGTTCCTTTTGTCATTTTAGGTACTTTGGAGAAGAAATCTGGAAAAGGAAGCATTTTGGATGTTTTTGGAGCATAAAAGTGAAGAAAACGACAAAGTCTCAAAATCGGCTGGAAAAGTACCTTTGACGGCGTCAGGGATTGCCCTTGACGGCGTCATGGCTTGGCAAAAAAGGTGGATATGAAAAATACACATGATAAGCCAGAGAATTTTACAATGGAAAGTCTGACGGCGTCACCCTTTGAAGTGATCAAGGCCATCACGGTTTAACTTAAAGAGGGACGGCGTCAAGCCTTATTCTCACGGCGTCAAGCCTTGATAAGCCAGAGCGGATTTTGGAGCACTAAAGAGGGACGGCGTCAAGAAGGCCATCCGGGAACCCTAGACACGGCGAGGTGACGGCGTCAAGATCTACAACGTGACGCCGTCAGACCTTAAACTCTATATATAGTTTTGCAATTTCTTGTCATTAGTGTGCAACTTTGTAAGGAGAAACCCTAAGACGAATTTCTGCCATTTTTAAGGGTTTTCATACCCTTGGATCTCCCATGTTTAATTGAAGATAAGTAATCGTTTAATCAATCAATATGTCTATGTGTTGTTTGATTATATCTTGTTCTTGTCTTTTAATTAACATGCTAGGCTAGATTTATCTTGTGTTTGCTTAGATCTAATGAAACCTAGCTATTGATTATTGGTTATTAGTGTGTTATTAATTGTATTGGATGATTGTTTATCGATGTTAGGCTTAAGAAAACTGGCTAACTTCCTATTCGGTAACTTGCTTGAACGTCTTAAGAAACATGAACCAATGCGTACTAAGGTTTTTATGGTTGTATTTAATGCATGAGCGAATTCTAATGATCCCATGTTAGGAGCTTCCTAGCCGGCTCGACATAGGAGTGAAGTAGGAGCTTGTAGAGTTGGGGAAGTACGTACGCCACCCCACGATTGGTATTAAGGAATACACCCGTCATCCACGCAATTAATACACACTAATCAACCGGTAAAAGATAGTTAGGGAGTAAGGAAATCTAAGTAAACACATTTCTCTCCACATAAGTTTCACAATCTTTTCATTTTCAGTTATTTTATTTTATTTGCATTTGTAGTTATTTGGGTTAGTTGACTAGCAACTAATTCCGCCCACTCTTTCAAACCCGAGATTTTACTTGCTTTCATAAAAAATATAAAAAATACAAAAAAGAATCTTCCCTCACCCTTAGACCTATTAGAGTAGTTTTTCAATCCTAACGACACTATTCCCTGTGGAGAACGATCAATCCCCCGTACTTACCACTACACTATACTACATCGGTCAGGTACACTGCCTGGTGGGGTTGTAAGCCTCTTGAGATCCCTGAGAGGTAAAACCTGTTGTAAGGTCGCAAAACCACGCATCATACCATATAAAAATGCACTCTTGACATCCATTTGGTAGACTGTGAAGCCTAAAAATGAAGCATAAGCTAGAAACAGCCTAATCGCCTCAATCCTTGCTACTGGAGCATAAACTTCATCATAATCTATCCCTTCTTCTTGTGTGTACCCTTGCGCTACTAATCTAGCTTTGTTCTTGATCACAATTCCTCTTTTATCCCTTTTGTTCTTAAAAACCCATCTAGTGCCAATTACCTTCACACCTGTAGGTAAATCAACTAGCACCCAAACCTTTTGAATCTTGAACTGAAGAAGCTCTTCTTGCATAGCCTCTAACCAGCTTGAATCATCTAGGGCTGTAAGAATATTCTTTGGTTCAGCTTGTGAGAGAAAACATACAAACAAACAAGAGTTTGAAAGCTCATGTTGTTTTGAAGCATAAAGGGCATCAAGAAGCCCTTGTTGGTCTGAAGACATCAATTGTTATCTTGTCTTCACACCTGACTGTATATCTCCAATCACATGTTCCAGGGAATGAACTTTGTGAATTCTTGATTGTGGTGTAGTAGGAACTTGATAATTTGATGGAAGATTGTTGTAATCCACCTCATTATCTGAGAATTCTGCTTCTTTTGTTTATGAAGGGCCAGCAGCAGAGTCATTTGGCCGAACAGCAGAATCAGTAAGCTTATCAGCAGAGTCATCAGCAGAAACAGATATGCTACCAGCAGCAACAGAAATACTACCAGCAGAAACACTTTGTTGTTCCTGAGTTCCATACTCTTTACTTTCATCTTCAACACTTTCTTTAGCTTTGCTAGAAGAAGGTTCATCATTTGTCGAAGTTGATTCCACAATTGTACTTGACCATATTGGCATTATCACATAATCTTGATCTTTCTCTAACTCTGCCTCATTTGTTGTATTTGAACCTGCAAAATCATTAGTTTCTGCAACAAAAGGCACATAATTCATTGAATTTGTTAGATATTCCAGATCAAATAGCCATTTTGGTCCTTGACCTTCTACATTGGATTTGTTTTCTAAAAACTCCACATGTAGATTTTCTTCTACTATTTCTTTTCTTGTGTTGTAAACTCTAAAAGCTTTGCTATTAAGAGAATAACCAACAAAGAAACCTTCATCTGCCTTACCATCGAATTTTACTAAATGATCTAAGGTATTGAGAATTGTCACATGACATCCAAAAGGTCTAAGAAATCCTATTGCAGGAGTTCTACCATTAAAAAGTTCATATGATATCTTATTTTGAGGCTGCACAACTAAAACTCTATTTTGAACATAACAAGCAGTGTTGACTGCCTCTGCCCAAAAGTTTATTGGTAGCTTAGAATCAGCTAACATTGTTCTAGCAGCTTCAATTAGTGTTCTATTCTTTCTTTCAGCTACACCATTCTGTTGTGGTGTTCTAGCAACACTAAATTCTCTCTTAATACCTTTTTCTTTGCAGAAATCATCCATAACTCTATTCTTAAACTCTGTCCCATTATCACTTCTAATGACTTTTACTTTCTTGCTTACTTGATTTTCTATCTGTGTAATGAAGTCCTTAAGGATGCTAGATGTTTCATCCTTAGTGGCTAAAAAGAAAACCCATGTAAATCTACTATAGTCATCAGTAATAACTAGACAATATCTCTTATGCATTATGCTCATCACTGAAACAGGTCCAAATAAGTCCATATGCAGCATAAACAAAGACTGATTGATAGAGTTAAAAATCTTGGGCTTACAAGTGGCTTTGTGTTGTTTGCCTTTTAGACAAGCAATGCATGTTTGATCATTTTCAAATCTTTTGTGAGGTAAACCTCTTACCAAACCATTCTTAACAATTTTATTTATGGTTTTGAAGTTAATATGACCAAGCCTTCTATGCCATTTCATTAATTCTTCCAATGTGGCCTTTGCAACAAGACAAGTTAAATTCTTTTTAGGAATAATATGCTTCATGTCTACACTGTACATATTGCCCTTTCTAGGAATTCTAAGAAGTACTTGACTTTCATCAGGCATCTTAAAATCAGGAGAAAGTACAAGACATTCAGTCTCACAGAAAAGAACATTATTCTTTTTGTCACACATTTGTGAGACACTAAAAAGATTATAATTTAGCTCTTTTACATAGTACACATCTTCAAAATCTAAATTTCCGGTTTTGATTGTACCTTTACCAGAAATTTTGCCACGAACACCCCCTCCAAAGGTAACATATCCTCCATTGAAAGCTTCAAAATCTGAGAGATAAGACATGTTGCCTGTCATGTGCCTAGAACATCCACTATCTGAATATCCTTGATCCTCTTCCTGATCATTTGAATGTTCCTGCACACAAATAAGAGTGTTAGTTTCCTTTGGGGATCCAAGCCATTACTGACTTGGATCTGCCTCTTGCATCAATGTAATTGAATCTTTTAAGAATAGTTGATGCAACATTGGATTTATGAATCCAACATGCTGAGGCCTTAACAGCATTTGCCCTTTTTCCCTTATCAGCAGAGTGAACCACACACTTATCAGCAGAATCTGCTAACTTTGTAGTTCTACCCTTTGGTCTCCAAATTTGTTTATGGACCACTGCCTTTGATTGAATGGGACTTAGAACAGTTGTAGGTGCATGTTTGAAAAATGTTTTTGCACCCTTAGCTGTTGATTTTGGGTTAATAGTCATAAATGGTCGAGCAGCAGAGTAAAATTTGCTATCAGCAGGATCATTTGGTCTATCAGCAGAATCAGATTTTGAGATAGACTTGTTTTTGACTACTCTGGGGTTTGATTTCTTAGAACTAGAGTGAAAGTGAGATTTAGGAGTTTGCCTTTTGAGATTCACTCTATGGTTTTCATACCCAGATACCCATTGGTTGCAGAAAGCTGCAAGATGGTCAAAACTACCACATGTGTAACAAGCTTTATTATAAAAAGCAAAGTCATCACCTAATTGGTTAGACTTGAGGTTGTTCCAATTCCTTTGGTTACCTCTGGGCTTGTTGGTGGTTCTGTATTGTTCACAATATCTAACTGGTTGCCTAACATGCTTAATGTTTGATTTAGGCTTATCAGTATTGTGTTTGACTATCTTAGGAACCTTTGTTCCTACTTTCTTAACCACTTCAGGTTTAGACATAACCTGTTCTTTTTCATCATCACTATCAGTTGTACAATCTTCAACAACTATAGCATCTCCTTTCTTAACAAAGGACACCTTGTCCTGATAAGTTAAAGTTTTATCTAAACTTTTACTTATCTTTTCTACCTTAAGACTCTTACTAGTCTTAGAACCATATTCCATGATTGGTTTTTGAAACTCAGCTAAACCTGTATGTGATAGGTCAACACCTGGAGGTGAAGGAACACCTCTATATGGTGGAGGAACAGTTTTGTAACCTACACCTGAATTAGCTTTATCAATTACCTGAGCTTCCCAAATCTTATTCATTCCTTGTGAGGCATGTGCTAGAGTATCTATAGTTACCTTAACATTTTCTTTTTCAGTTTTGACTTCAGATAACTGTCTACTTTGATCATTAAGTAGTTCATCTCTAAATGCTATTCCTCTTTTTAAAGCATTTAAATCATCAGTAAACGTAGATTCATTCTTTTTATAATGAAGAATCTGTTTTTCTAGAACTCCTACACACCTCTTGTGATTAGCTAAATTATGAAGGGCATCAATTAACTCTTCTCTAAAAGCATCAAATCTCTTTTTAATGTCTTCATAATTTTTAAGATTAGGACATGAATTAGTACAAGTAGGAATAGTATCTACCTCTGAATCAGAAGAAGCCATTAGAGCAAATTCAGTGGCCATAAGAGCAGCATTTGGTGGTGCATCTTCTTCAGTAGCCATAGAGCTCCAATCATATCCAATACCATCAATAGCCAGCATAGCCTTCGGCTCTTCCACTAGTACTTCCTTATTCCTCTCTTGTTTATACCAAGTGTTCCTATTATCCTGCTTCCTTGGGCTTCTACATTCTTTAGCAAAATGTCCCAACCTATGATAGTTAAAACATTCCACTTTCTTCTTATCGAACCCAGCAGTATCATTACCATTTATGGTAATTTGCTTTCCAGTTTTCTGCCAAAACTTCTTAGCCCTCATGCTAAGTAAAGCAACTTGCCACTTAATATCCATCTCTTCCAAATCATCACCATCAACCTGCTCAAGGTCTTCATGATTTAAAGGAGAACCACTAGCTTGACTGGTTATAAAGGCATAAAATGTTGGATCACCAAGTCCAGCAATATCCTTTTGTACACTAGTAGAAGGACCACCATAAGTAACATTAGAAACACTTTCAACTTCATCTACCTCCTCTGTATGACTAACACTTGGAACTGATAAGAGTGCAGCATTCCCAGAACTAGTACTATAATTTCCACTTCTCTTTAGACTTTGTTCAACAATTTTAAAGTTGTTGTACAAATCATTAAGCTTCATAGTTTCAATTTCTGGTTTGTTCATCCAGACAATAACATGAGTATGAAAATCACCAGGTAGACTTTTCAAGAACTTCATGTTGAGATCTTCCTTCTCAGTCTCAACACCCAACACAGCTAACTGACTAACAAGCTTGTGTAGTCTTGAAAATAGCTTATCAAGAGACTCATTACTAAAAGCAGTAAAGTTTTCAAATTGGTGCTTTAGTAAAATCTTCTGTGTCTTTTTGGTAGTTTCATTACCACCAAACCATGCACAAATCTCTTCAAAAAGAGTTTTTGTATCAAGATATTTGTTAAAAGATAGCATTTGCTCACCAGGAATGGTCATAAGCAACAGGTTTCGTGCTTTCTGATCATTTCTCTTCTGTATCTTTTCATCATTGGAGACTGGTCCAGTATTTCTTTTTCTAACTGTCTTCCCTTCAACAAGAACATCTGAATAGCCTAAAGTGAAGGAATCACCATACTGAATTATGTCCCAAAGAGCATAATCTTGAACCATGAAATATTGCTCAACTCTCATCCTCCATAACTCAAACTCATTGGGTTTGATCATGGGCAACTTTGCAGCAACATTTGTTTGAACATCTTGTACATCCATTTCTTGTTTCTTCTAAAAACAACAATATCAACCTGTATCTCTGATACCACTTGCTTGGATCCTGGACACACGATTAAGGTGGTTAAACCTTCTAACTTTGTGTGTATGATATGTTGTGTTAAAATGATTAAGTGCGCGGAATTCACTCAACCAAACTTAGAAGGTTGTGTATGTTATGGAAATGGAATTGTTATGTTTGTTAGTTAGCAATGAACACATAAAGATTATCACCAAACGATTCAATATTATTAAAGATAATAATACGAGTGACCTTGAAATATCACTAGGGTTACAACCTTGAATCTTATGTTTCTATCACTTGTGATATATTTGTGTTTGTTCTAACAGTTATACATGTTCTAACGTATGCATGGACTAACTCTTAACACTTCTATATTTTTTCACACACTAAATATCACTAGTCTAAGATCTCTTTTATAGTTAAAAGATCTTTACAAATTGCTTAAAGTCTTGACCGACTTACTTGGTTAACTTTATCCTATTGAGTGTCAGTACATCAGATACAACATGTATCTATGTATACAACTTGTTAACTAAGCACATGGAGTAAGATATTATCTACCGTATATTGTTGACCAAAATACAATAAATATCTTTTTGATCTTATCCTTCCATCAGCAGAGTTGTTCATTATCAGCAAGAACAATCTATCGCTATCAGCAGAATCATCAGCAGAGTCATCAGCAGAGTTGTTAAGCCTATCAGCAGAGTGAAATGCTCTATCAGCAGAATCAACATCATCAGCAGAAACCATTTTGCACTATCAGCAGAATTATACTTAGAGTAGAATCCGATATTAAACATCTTGAATATTTAATTCTCAACAGTGTGTTTTTGTTTTCTTTAATTTTTGTTTCTTTTTGTTTGTTTTTATTTTTGTTTTTCTCTTTTTTATTTTTTTCTGCATTCTGCTATCGTTGTACTGAGCTGATACAAACGATACGGCGCATCTGTTTTCACAGATACGGCGTATTGCGTTTAATTTTTATAAAATACAACGCGTTTAATAAATTCGAGTACGACGCATCTTTCCCAAGATACGGCGTATTCTGTTTTTAATAAGAAATTTTTCTAAACCCTAACGCCATACGACGCATCTGTTTTAACAGATACGGCGTATTTTCGATTTAAATTAAAAACAGTTTTTCGAATTATTAAACAGATACGACGCATCGATCTTTATCGATACGGCGCATCTTCTAAATGAAAAATCTTGTATTTTGAAACGTAACGAAAATACGGCGCATTAGCTTTTGTTAATACGACGCATTTAATTTTAATAAATATAATCGATTTTTGATAATTTAAACTGATACGACGCATTCTAATTCATAAGCGGCGTATCTGCTTTCTGAATAAAAGTCTGATCATATTTTAACGGTATAAGATACGGCGTATCCAGCTTTCTGGATATGGCGTATCGTTTGCAGATATCAGCAACTTTTATTTTTCGTATTCCGTTTTCGTTGTTAATTTTCTGATATCATACTTCCTTGAACATACCCTACTGATGCTTTTGTGATGGTTTCAGGAAGTGCATGACCAGGAGTTCAACTAAGAACTTGATTAAACCTTTCGAAGATCCTGAACGAGCCTTACATTCGCTTAAAAGGCTTTTCAACACAAAAAGCTTTGAAATTTCAAGTTCGTTCGAGCTTGATTACTTTTCTGAAGAGAAGGAGGAAGAAGAAACATAAACAATGGCGGAAAACACTACTATAGAGGAATACATGAACAAAACCCGTGCTGATTACAGTTCAGGAGTTGCTAGACCAAAGTTTGATGAAAATTCAAAGTTTGAGTTGAAGGGTCAGTTTCTCAAGGAGCTAAGAGAAAATGCTTTCAGTGGAACAGAACATGAAGATGCTAATGAACATGTTGAAAAAGTCCTCGAGATTGCAGATTTGTTTACTACAGAAGGAGTCTCTGACGATCAACTTATGCTAAGAATCTTTTCAATTTCGCTTAAAGGAGCTGCTAATAAGTGGCTAAGGAATGAACCTGCTAGTTCAATCACAACATGGGAAGATTTGAAGAGCAAATTCCTGAAAAGATATTGTCCACCTGCTAAAACTGCTAAAAAGATGGAGGCTATCAACAGTTTCAAGCAAGAGCCTGATGAAACTCTTTATCAAGCTTGGGAACGATTTAAAGACTTATTGATGAAATGCCCTCAACATTATCTAAGTCCAATGCAGGAGATAATATTGTTCTATCAAGGATTGGACGTGCCTACTAGACAAATCTTGGATGCTAAGGGAGCTGTGCCTCTAATGAGTGCAGCCAATGCTAGAAAAGCTATCCAAGATGCTGCTGATCACTCTCAAAAATGGCACGACGGAACCTCTACTAGATCTAAGAGCAGCACTAATTTTGATGGGTTTGCTGCAATTCAAGCTCAATTGGATAAAATTAGTAGAGAGATGAAGAAGCGTGATGAGAAAGTTAATGCTGCCCAAGTTGGATGTGAAAAATGCGAAGGACCTCACTACACTAAAGATTGCCCTAATAAGAATGAAAGTGAGACTTTTGAAGAAGCATACTACACACAATTTGGACAACCATTCCGACCTTCAGGAAGATTTAGGGAAGCTACTCCGGGATACTATCAAAAGAACAACTATAATCCCACTTATCAAGAAAGGAGGCAAACTTTGGATGACACTCTAAAGCAAATTATGGCCGATGCTGCTAAAAGACATGAAGAGAACACTGCTATGATCAAAGAAATCCGAGCCTCAACGGATACTATAACAAGAAATCAAGGAGCTTCGATCAAAGCATTGGAACAACAAATCGGACAAATGAGCAAGGTTCTTCAAGAAAGGGGATACGGAAGTTTACCAAGCTCAACTGAAACTAACCCAAGAGATCATGTCAAGGCCATATGCACTACTGAAGAAGTCACGCCTAACATTCCTTTTCCTAGAAGATTGATGAATGGTAATGATGCTGCAAAGCCCGAATTTTTCTTTAATTCTTCAATCAGTTTAAGGAGGTTACTCAAAGAGAAGGCAAAGATTGAAGAGGAGATCAAGGCTACAATGAAAGAAGAGAGCTCTGCAACCGACTTACGTGCCTTGCCTCATAAAGAAAAGGACCCAGGAAGTTTTACTTTACGTTGTTCAATTAATGACATATCTTTCAATAATGTATTAGCTGACTTAGGAGCTAGCGTTAGTGTTATGCCCCTTAAGACATTCACTACCCTAGGACTAGGAGAGTTAGCACCAACTAAGTTGCTTATTGAATTGGCTGATAAAACAGTAAAACAACCTGAAGGGATTGCTGAAAATGTGCTAGTTAAGATTGAGAAGTTTGTTTTCCCAGTAGACTTTGTTATATTAGATATGCCCGAGGATGTTAAGATTCCTTTAATCCTTGGAAGACCTTTCTTGTCTACCGCCCATGCTAAGATTAATGTGTTTAAAAGAAAAATCTCATTAAATGTAGGGAATAATAAACTAGTCTATAAGTGCCAAAATCCTGCTAAAAGCATAATTAAAGGCGTCTATGTGCTAGGATTAAGAGAACATATGGACCTCGATCTAGAAGCTAGGCTTATGGGGGAAACATTGATTCAAAACAACTCAACTAATCCTAATCATGAGAACTTCGAGGAATTTATTGACCTTAATGTACCTACCGAACTTAGGCGCGATATTGTTAATGATTCTGATGATGAGTGGTATGATTGCGAAGTAATTAACAAACGTAGGAGAATAGTTGAGAATACAAATTTGAATAATGATGTGTTTATTGAACCACCACCCCACCTTGCATATTTATGCCTATATAATAATAAGAATTTCCCGTCTATCATTTTGTCATCTCTGCCCGAAAGGGACAGAACTTTGTTTATACAGATATTACAGAAGAATGGCGTGGATATTAAGGACGAGCAAGGAGTGTTCAATATTACTGGACTGGCGATGAGGGAGCGCGATGCTTCCGACTCTTTCAGTGATCGGTATTAAGGAGCTGAACGTGAGTCTAACTTGAAGACTCTGGAATAAAGACAAGTGCTGACCGGGAGACAACCCGGAGAATTTTTACATTCTGTTCTGTGTCGAGTCTGTCAGACCTGCAGAAGATACGGCGCATCTCAATCCTAAGATGCGACGCATCACCTGCACTGGTCATATCTTATTTAATTTTCTGCATTTTTATTTTTGACTTTAAAACTTTCTGTCAGTATTTTAATGCGGCGCATCCCTGGTTAAGGATGCGACGCATCTTTTATTCTGATTCGTATTTATTCCAGGCTCGATACGGCGTATCTTCTTCCATAAGATACGGCGTATCGACTGACCTGATGATTTTCATTTTAATTTTTTTAGTTTTATTTTTACTAACTACTAATGTATTATGCAAGTTTGAACCTTCTTAACTCAGGTGTGTTAAAGTCTGAATGGTATTATAGATTCCTGCATTCTTGTGGATACATCATTTTTGAAGCTTAAACGTTCTCATCTACAAGAAAGTTGATTTTTGCTCTTATACGAATAATGGAGGATCATACCGAGCAAATCTCAGGGGAGTTATTCTGTTCTAATTCTTTTATTTTCCAGTTTTTAACCTTTGACACAAATAACGAGGACGTTGTTTAACTTAAGTGGGGGGATGGAGAACTAGAACACTTACTTGTCCTAAACTTTTTCAAAATACGCTTAAAATATACTTAATATGCTTAAATTTTAACATTTTTATAGCATGTTTTTGTTTAAAGTCTAAATTACATAGCTGCACACATAACATTATTTCCAAAAATTGTGAACTTATCAAAATTCACAAATCTATGAGTGTGCCGGTGACTTGTAAACTTTAGAACTTGTCTTATATACTATTCGAAACCACCATAATAAGTATTATCTATATAATTGGAATGACATGTCTAAATTGGTAAATTTCTAGGATTACACCCAAATAACCTTTATATGTTATGTGATATTAACTAACTACACTGGTTGGTTAACCCCCGTATAAACCTTTTGTTACTCTCACTTTTAGAGTAAGATACCCCTAGAAAAATACTCAGAGCCATTCATTTCGTTTCTTACACCTTTGTTATAATGTTTCGATACACCCTTACACCTTAGCCTACCCTGTAGATTAAAATCCGTGGTTAATTGCTTTAGGCAAAGTGTGTTTCCTTACATTACCTGTGTTCGCGTGCGTAATTCATTATCTTTGGTTAGGTCGGGAAATTGCACAATGCAATTGGTATGAAAGTAAATATTGTATATCTTTGAGTTTATTTTTCGTGTGTTTACTACTTTCACTATTACAGTTATTTCTGAAAGTATGAAGAGTATGGAAAAATTATCCGGAAAAATAGTGATAGAAAAGTTGTGAAATTTTAGATGTTGAAAAAAAAAATGAAAAAGAAAAAGAAAAAGAAAAAGTTGGAAGTTTGTTTTAACCAACTTATGTAAAGTTTTGTATTAAGTGGGCGATATCACCACTATTTGTTGTATATTATATTTATGGATTGAATGGGAGTTGGCCGTTATGGGAACGCCAACTAAGGATTATTCTTTGATTGAGATCTTGTTGAGTATAATTCGTGTCTACCTAAAGCGTGTGTTTCAAGTGTTAAAGCGTGAGTTATTCAATGATATGAGTCTTATTCATGGGATGGTTGGGAAAGTAATTTACCACACTTAGGATTTTAATTTATCTGTTTTGTTTATTTTTTATTTTACACCAATTTGTATCCCAAATATTATCCATACCCTATATCATTCTTTATCCAAACCTTTGATTTATTGAGATTAGGGATTTGAGCAATCTTAAGTATCGTAGTCGTGGATTCGGCTATGTATTTATGATTTTGTCGCCCTTTTTGATATAATATTATTGGTAAAGATTACTTGGTCTTATCTTTAGCCTATTCGAGTTAAGGATTTGAGCAATTGCAAGTATCGTGGTCGTGGATTCGATCATGTATTTGTGATTTTGTCGCCTTTTCTGGAATATGAGATCGATAGAGATTAAGAAGAATGATTAACCCTTAACCAACAAACCCTTTTTACCGCTTTAGACTTGTTATTCCTTGGCTTTAGTGGGGGAGATGCGTATACTTGCCAAGCTTATGATAGAATATTCGTCATGACTGGACAGTTAAACGATTAGATTTGCTTTTATCAAAATATTTTATTTTATTTCTAATTCGTTAAGTGTTTGGTTGTGCAATTATGACAAAACGAATACATGCTTAAATATAAAAATAAATCCTAATATCTTTTAGGATACATTTTCATAAGATTTATTCTAAGGTTTACTTGGGGACAAGTAAAGTTCAAGTGGGGGGATATTTGATGAACTCAAATAAGTACATTTTATTATCATCATTTATCCTATTTATTTGACTTGTTTTATTATATTATATATGAGAATTGATACGTTAATGTTTACTTTTGTAATTCTCAGGTAAAAACAAGTATTATGTGAAACTTGGCGATTTTGGACTAATTATGGAGCAAAACAAGCAAGATGTTAAGAGTCTACTGAAATGTATAAGATCAAGATCATTCTGCTCCAGATACGCCGCAACATACTTCTTACATACGGCGTATCACTATCAAGATTTCACAAGTTACAATCCAAGACAGCAAAGGACATGCGCCGCATAGAGAAATGGGGTTACGCCGCATCTTAAGGTGGTGTACGAATATTCCTGAATATATTAATCTTGGACCCCACGCGAAGTTAAGTCAATGCGCCGCATCTACTTATCCTATGCGCCGCATCTAACCCTCAGACAGAAACTATAAATACCCCAAAGTCAGACGAATTTTGTGTGCAAGATACCATACGTACGAGTACCAAACCAGAGACGAATTCAGACGTATTAGCAGCACAAGACACACCCTGAACGAATATACAAGAGCTGTAAGAAGGTCCTGCATGTATTCAATTCATTAAGTAGTTTTGTTTTATTGTATTAGTACACTTTAATTCATCAGGATTGATGGGCTGATGTCATGTGACTACGGAAAATCATGCACACCCCTTAAAATTGTTTTCCCATTAATTAAAGTTTATATGTTGATGTCTTTGGTGACTTTTATTAGTGCATTGATAACCTCTGTGTCTAGCTGAGCATTGTTTGGGTCGCCATGCCCCTTCCTCGCCTATTTATTCTATCATTTCTAGGATAGTGGGATAGACATAAGTGATCATTAAGGGTTTACTTGCCGATAAGATTAGAGCCAACGAGAAAGGGTTAATTATATACACTTCATATAAAACTAGCAATAAAACAAGTGACAAGCTACTTAATTATCAGGACAGGTCTTCTTATTGTCTCAAGTATCTATCTGTGTACGTGTGTGCTAATCGCTGATTCGTGCTCATTAGTTTAGTTTACTATTTAATCATAACCAAACCGTGCCAGTCTCTCAGGCTGAACCCCCTTGCGTTAGATTAGGTTGTATAGCTAACTTAGGATATTAAAATACTGATTAGAACAACTAGATAATACGTTTCACTCTTAGTGATCGACACTCTACTTACCATTATATTCATACTGACCGGGTACACTGCTCGTTAAGTGTGTGTGTTATTGATAAGTCGGCTAAATATAAATTTAAAACTTGAGTAGGCATTAATACTGCTAAACCGCAATGACACACGCGCGCATCAGTGCACATGCGGGATAAGCCCAAGGAAGCCCATTTCCTTTCGGGAATCCCATTTTCATGCATGCGGGAACTGTTGGCAAAACAAAAAAAGCATCCGGATCGTGACTATAGTCCCGTAGCAAAAAGTAGAGGGAAGTATTCTTTTTTAAGAGAAATTATTGTTTATTATGTTGTGAGTGGGTATTTGTGTTTTGGGGGTATTTTTAAATAATAAAATATAGAAAAAAAATTATTAGAAGAGAGTGAAGGTGCTGCAATTGTTGAGAGAAAGTTGAAGGAAAATATTTAAGAGAGAGAAAAATCTGATGTGACGAGGGAAAATGTTCATCCACACCCTCCACACTTAGAGCGCTAGGTACCCTGGTGCCATGGCTTCAAGCCATGGCCAAAAAATGCATGTCACGTCAGCAAAAGTCTCTATGGCACCAGAAATCACATGTCAGCACATTCTGGCCGTTACCCTTGGCACCAGAAAATGTGGTGCCGCCGTCCATTTTTTTTACATAAAATAAAACATACACAATATTAACTAAAATAAACTTCATTAATTAAAAAAAAAAAAAAAAAAAAAAAAACACACACATTACATTAAAAAAAATAAAAATTGCATAAAAATAAAAACCAAATACATAAAAATAGAAATAAAAACCTAGTAATTAAGGTTCCATACATGCTCCACAAGGTCTTGTCGAAGATCGTCGTGCACTTTTCTATCTCGAAGTTCTTTGTTTTTTATAACATGTAAATCACATCTTTTGGTCCAAGTCTCTGGAATGTTCGGCCTTGGATCAACGAACAAATCTCTTAAATTCACTTCGAATCCTTCGTCTTCCAATATCATGTTGTGTAACATTATACAACAATACATGATTCTTTTCAACGCGTTGATTTCGTAAGCACGTGCGGGTTGTCGTATAATTCCCCAACGACCTTGTAGGACTCCGAAAGCTCGTTCAATATCTTTTCTAGAACTTTCTTGAACTCTTTTAAATTTCAACGTTTTTTCATTCCTTGCAACAGAAAACATTTTGACAAACACGGACCATGTCGGATAAATGCCGTCGGCTAAATAGTAACCTTTCTTATATGTATGTCCGTTTACTACAAATGGACATTTCGGAGCTCTACCGGCAAGTTCATCATCAAATAACGGGGGACCATATAACACATTAAGATCATTATTTGACCCTGGGACACCAAAATATGCATGCCAAATCCATAATTTTTGATCCGCAACCGCTTCTAACATAAGAGTTGGGTATTTATGATCACGTCTTTTGAATTGAGCTTGTAAGGCCTTTGGGCAATTTCTCCAATCCCAATGCATACAATCAATACTCCCGAGCATTCCCGGGAGTCCATATTTTTCTTCATGCAATGCATATATTTTTTCAACATCCTCTGAAGTGGGCTTTCTTAAATACTTTTCAACGTATAAAATATGTATGCATTTAGTAAAATGCTCTAAACATTGTCGTGAACAACGTTCACCAATTTGCAAGTACTCATCAAACGCATCAGGCGCAGTGCCGTACGCCAGTTGGCGGATGGCGGATGTGCACTTCAAAATAGGACCAATACTTAAACGACCGATAGCATCGTAACGTAGTCTAAAAAAATTAAAGTACTCGGGAAGAGGATGAACATCATAACTTAAAATATCGTTGAGTATTTTATTAAAAAGTCTAGAACTCATACGATAACTTCGCCTAAAATTCTCTTCGGGATATTTAGGAGGAGTCTTATCGTCGCCAAAATAGTCGTCGATTAAACGTTGTTCCGCCTCTTCTCGATCACGTGGTATGTATTGCCTCGTCCTCTTAATACCCGATCCCGATCCCCCGACTTCTTGATCACACAGAGCTACAAATTGTTCATACGCCGCATAATCACGAAGATAGCGCTCCCGGTCGTCTTGAAAATAAACATTATAAGGGTCGTAATAGGTGTCGTTGGGATTGTTTGGATCCATAATTGAAAAAAAGTTGAGTATTATTGAAGTATAAATTGAATTGGAAGAGTGTGTAAAAATGGTAGAATAAGGAGGTTTTTATAAGATTTTTAAGGGGTAAAAAAAATAGTATTTTTGATATACTAGCCGTTGGGTAACGTTCAAATTCAAAAAAAAAAAAAAAAAAAAAACCCACGGCGTGGGCTGGCCACCACGGCTCAAGTTGCCATGGCGCCAGCCACGGTACCGTGCGCCATCAATCTTTCTCCGCTGGTGGTTCGGCGCGAGCTTACCAGCTCTCGATACCTCCCACTCTTATAAGATTTTGCACAGAGGGATATTTTAGTCATTTCAATTTGAGCAAAAGACACTTATAAAAAATAAACAAAAGTTTCCCAAGACAAGAGTCGCCCTGGTCTTTTCTGGGATTTAAATAAAAAAAAAAAAAAAAAAAAAAAAAAAAAAAAAAAAAAGGTTATGACCTAAAGAGTGACCGAACCCCTTCATGAATTTCCCATTAAAAAAAACCTATTTGACTTTGGCAAAAGTTCAATATAGATCTCATATTTGTCATACATCTAATGAACCAATCTTGGCCATTCATTTTTTTATCAAAATAAAAAAAATTAACTTTCACCTTTTTTTAAAAAAAATTAAATATCTCACAAACCGTTAATCGTTACGCGAAAAAAATCCATACCGTCGCGACGAGAATTAAATTATCTTTCTATAGATATGCAATTTTATATACTTTCGACGAACTTTTTTTTTTCAAACTTTTCACCCAGAAAATTCACACATGATTTGTAAAAATCACATGTGATTTGTAAAAATCGTGATTTTTATAAATCATGTGTGATTTTTACAAATCATGTGTGATTTTTATAAATCATGTGTGATTTTTACAAATCATGTGTGATTTTTTTGGGCGAAAATTTTGAAAAAAAAAAAAAGATCGGCGAAAGTATAGAGAACTACATATATATAGATAGATAATTTAATTTTCGTCGCGATGATGTATTTTTTGTAGCTTGAAGATTTACCGTTTGCAAGATATGTTTTTTTTTTTAAAAAAGGTGAAAAATGAGTTTTTATTAATTTAGATGAAAAATGAATGGCTAAGATTGTTTCTTTTGGATCTATGACAAATATAAGAGTTATGTAAAATCGTTTAGCCTTTTGCATTGTGTGAACCTTGTGCAAGTTTTGAACTTGAACTGTTGATATAAAACATATCAACTTATTTGTTTACATCTTTTTGCAAATGTTGATGTGAAGTATATCAGACAATATGTTTACGAGTTGTATAGTTTTCTTAATTTTTTAATCGCAACTTTTGACGTTAAATGCTAAATTAGTGTACATCGATTTTTTATTTAATAACCTAAATGGAACGTTTTTCAAACCATCACCATGTGGTAGGAATGTTTTGTTTGACTCCATTAATTGATGACGTATAGTCCGTATTCGGGTCACGAACCCGGCCCATACTTAAGTCCATCACGAATGGACTCAAGCCCGTCACGATATGGGCTATTGCGATAACGGTTTGGGCTCACGATGGCCCAAACCCAACGCTATTTATGGCTGCGATAATATATCTTTTATTTATGGGATATATATTGCCTAACCGCCCTACGCGGGATACACCGAAGATTGGGGAACACGAAACCAATAAGGATTTCGTGTCCATATATAGAGGGCATCTCAACCCTCACAAAGGTACGACTTACACAACCCTAACTCTTCTACAAACCCTAAAACCGATTACTTACTCTCACGCCGGAGGATAATCGTGGGAGACAATCCCACGATAAGCCTAACGGTGTTTTTTCTGTTTTCTTAGTGCGCAGGTCTCAAGCATTAAGATCGAATTGGTACGGAATCAAGGAACGCCCAACTTTTGTATCAACAACTCCATTAATTCAAGAACAGTGATCATTGCCCAAAACAAAGAAAAATTATTTTGTTGCTCATTTGAAGCAGAGTAATTAATTGCAAATATCGTCTAGGTTTATTAAGATTTGAGGAACTTTTAGTTCATGGCCAAGTGAAATGTAATCGGTTAGAAGGTTGAATCTGTAAGATAGTGTTTTGTGATATATGAATGATGATTATTATTGCTTGAAGATTACTGCCAAACCATGGGCTACATATAGGAGGATTACATAAGCTATTTTGGGTAAACCCCATTAATCAAGCTAATTGACAACTAATCACAACTAATGACAGATAATAGTCTAACACTCCCCCGCAGTTGCAACGGAAGGACACCGGACGCTGAGGCTGAAGCGAAATTCTTCAAACAGTGCAGACGGTAAGCCTTTCGTGAAAATATCTGCATATTGGTAACGTGAGGGAACATGGAGAACCCGAATCTGACTAGTGGCAACTAAGTCACGAACAAAATGAATATCAATCTCTATGTGCTTCATTCGCTGATGCTGAACCGGATTACATGACAAGTAGACTGCACTAACATTGCCACAGTAGACTAGTGTAGCGGAAGATAAAGGTGTGTAAAGCTCACGAAGTAAATTCCTTAACCAACAAGTTTCAGCAACAGCATTTGCAACCCCACGGTATTCTGCTTCGGCACTAGAACGAGATAGAGTTGGCTGTCTCTTAGATGACCAAGATAAAAGGTTGTTGCCAAGGAAAACACAGTAGCCGGAAGTGGATCTCCTAGTAGTGGGGCAACCAGCCCAATCTGCATCAGAATATGCTACCAAGGACGAAGTAGAAGAAGCAAACAACTGTAACCCATAGTGTAATGTACCCCGGACATACCGCAAAATCCGTTTAAGAGCTGATAGATGAGGCTCTCGAGGATCATGCATATGAAGGCAGACCTGCTGAACTGCATATGATATATCTGGGCGAGTGAATGTGAGATATTGAAGAGAACCTGCAAGACTCCAATATAATGTAGGGTCAGAGACTGGATCACCATCATCCCCCAGTTTGGACTCAGTGTCAACAGGAGTCCGACTGGGATTACAATTAACCATATGAGCTCTCTCCAAAACCTCAAGTGCATATTGCTTCTGAGATAAAAACAACCCTATAGAATCACGAGAAACAGAGATACCCAAAAAGTAATTAAGTGGACCCAGATCAGTCATAGCAAACTCCTGATGTAAGGAACTAATAATCCGCTGTAACAAACTATCAGAAGAAGCTGTGAGAACAATATCATCCACATATAATAATAGATAGGCAGTATCCGTCCCCTGTCTGTATATAAATAATGAAGAGTCGCAGCGACTATGTGAAAATCCAACCCGAGTGATATAAGATGCAAATCACTGAAACCATGCTCTAGGGGCCTGCTTGAGCCCATACAGAGACCGCTTCAATAAACACACATAATCAGGGTGCACAGAGTCTCAAAATCCCGGAGGCTGATGCATATAAACAATCTCGTTCAAATCTCCATGTAAGAAAGCATTCTTGACATCAAGCTGGTGAATCGGCCAATGTCGAGAAGTAGCTAAACTTAGTACAGTCCGAATAGTGCCCGGTTTAACCACCGGACTAAACATCTCATCCACATCAACCCCCTCAAATTGATGACTACCGTTGGCCACAAGACGAGCCTTGTAGCGACTAAGAGTGCCATCAGCCAAATACTTGTGGCGAAAAAGCCACATAGAGCGAATAATGTTGGTGTCCGTGGGTCTAGGAACAAGAGTCCAAGTTCCATTCTTAATAAGTGCAGTGTATTCATCACGCATAGCATTTTGCCAATTAGGATCAGTTAATGCATCACGATAGGTTTTTGGTAATGGTGAGACCGAAGACACATGCATATTGAGACGCTCAGTAGGACGATTAGTCCCGACACGAAATCGTGTGACCATGGGATGAATTGAGACAGGGTTTGGGTTATTAGGAGGATTTGGGATAATATGTTGTTGGGCGGCGGGTGGTGATGTATTTGGTGTCTGTTGTTGGGCGGCGGGTGGTGATGGGGATGGTAATGGGTCATGGGTTGCGTGATGTTGGGATGTATTAGGACTGGTGGGAATTGGTGTTGTTGGCGTGTTTGTGGGTTGAGGCACAATGGGTTGCACAACGGGGGCGGATGGAATGAATGGAGGATTTATATCTGGTGAGTCATCCAAGAAATTGTATTTGGGTGCCGATGTTGGTTTAGGGGTGCCATATGGAAAAACAGTTTCATCAAAAGTTACATGACGAGAAATGATTATTTTATTGGTGTTTAAGTCGAGGCAACGATACCCACGATGATTTGAAGCTTGTCCCAAGTAGATGGAGGGTGTGGCGCGTGGTTCAAGTTTGTGATTAGGATATAAGTGGGGGTAACATAAGCAGCCAAATGTGCATATAAGGCTATAATCCGGGTTTTGGCCAAACAGTCGGGTATACGGGATTTCGTTGCCAATAGCTGTGGAAGGTAAGAAGTTGGTTAAATAGACAGCCATGTTTAAAGCTTCAACCCAAAAGGTTGGTGGAAGGTTGGCCTGGAAAAGTAGGGTTCGAATGAGATTGTTGATGGTGCGAATCATCCGTTCTGACTTCCAATTTTGTTGAGATGTCTTGGGGCATGAGAAACGAAACTGAATGCCATTGTCAGCAAAAAGTTTATGAAGGGTGCGGTTATCAAATTCACTGCCATGGTCATGCTGAAACGATTTGATTTCACACTTAAATTGAGTGTGAACGTACTTGCAAAATAGAACAAGTTTTGATAATACATCAGATTTGTTTATCAACGGGTAGACCCAAACAAAATGAGAATAGTGATCCAAAAACATAACATAATATTTAAAACCCGAGAGACTCGAAATTGGTGAAGTCCATACATCAGAATGAATAATATCAAAACATGCATTAACAATAGTATCGGAACTAACAAATGGAAGTCGAACGTGTTTGCCAAGCTGACAAGCATGACAAAGCACAGGTGGCTTCTCCTTATTACAAGATATAAAATTATTTGAGACGAGACGGCGTAGCACTTCGCTCCCTGGATGTCCAAGGCGCTGATGCCACGTATGTTGACTTACAAGTAGAGCTTGGGGAATAGGACACGGGGCCGTGACAGGGTATAGGTCGCCCGTGCTGTCACATCGGAGAAGCACCCGACGTGTCATGAAATCCTTGACGGAAAACCCAAAAGGATCAAATTCAACAGTGCAATTATTGTCACAGACAAATTGACGGACAAATATAAGATTTTTGACAATATGAGGGGTAATAAGGACGTTATTTAAGTAAAGGGGTCGAGAAGGAGTAGGCAAAATGCTACGACCCGTATTGGTGACCGGAATGTTATGCCCGTCACCAACCGATACAGATGGATACATGCAAGTATTAAAAATGTTACTAAGACTATTAACAGATGCATTAAGGTGTGAGCTCGCACCTGTGTCCATGTTCCATGCGCCAGTAGCGGGAGCATGAAGTGTCCCGGCAGTAAAAACATGAGGCAAAGTGGGTCCCACCGACCCTGTAGGAACAGCTATGGGTCCAAAAGTAGCCTGTTGTGCCGAACCCATGATTGATTATTTGTTCCTCTTCCTGTGCGTCCTTAATATAAAATAATCTATCCCACACTTAGTATTATACTAGTATATATTTATTCTCAATTGAATGAGAATTAAATATATATCTTCTACTGCTTGTGTGAACACAACCACCAAAACTTATCCTCTCTTTTTCATATCTGATTACCGCAGCTTCTAAACACAAACACAAATCGTCCCTTTGGTAAACGGAGAAAAAGAATAACAGCAACAAGATAAAGATCCGTGACCTAGCACGAATAACCACAACTGATTCGTGACCTAGCACGAATACCACAAGAACGTTTGTGTGGATCTGTGACCTTAGCACAAATCACCAACACTATGAAGAAGGTAACCGGTTTTTAGGGTTAAGGTTTGTTTGGTTGCGACAGTGATGGATGTGGTGGGTCGGCGTTGTACGAAGGGAGAGAAAGGGGTGGGGGTCGACGGTGACTCCGACAGTGTTGTATGTCGGAATTTTTGAAGCTATTGGAGTTTGATTTTGGTTTGGGTTTGGAATTTCTTGCGGAAGATTGTAGATGATGAGCAGATTGTTCCAAGAATCAAGAACACATCTCTGATACCATGTAAGATAGTGTTTTGTGATATATGAATGATGATTATTATTGCTTGAAGATTACTGCCAAACCATGGGCTACATATAGGAGGATTACATAAGCTATTTTGGGTAAACCCTATAACTCAAGCTAATTGACAACTAATCACAACTAATGACAGCTAATAGTCTAACAGGTTGAATCTGGCTATTTTTGTCATTTCACTTTGGTCATAGACGAAAAGTGAACTAAAAGTTCCTCGCAAAAACTGCATATTCACTTTTGAAATTATAAGTATTGCGCATGTAATTTGAACAACCACGTAGACGGTTTTGCAATTTACTCTTCGTAATATCAAGATACTGTAATTTACTAGTCATTGTAACATGGTGTAACAATATATATATTCTAACCATACCAACATACGTTCACTTAATTTGTTAGCATAATATTTCATGTTGATCATGCATGGCTTCTATATAAATAACTACGTAGTATATATAAAAGCTATGTTGCTATTTCATATTGCCATTTGCATAAAGTTTTATTAGCATAATAACCATAAACTCCAAGAACCACAATGCCCACCACCACAGCTGTCACTATCACCTTTCTTGTTCTCTTGCTAAACTTCCTATCTATGTTTGTATTTGTGATCTTCTCATTCAATGGCCCATTTTCCTCAAATCGATCTAAAGACTTAACATCGTTTTTTTCTTGATCGATATGGCTAATTTGTGGTAGTGGTTGTGGCGCGAGAGTGGTGTTTCAAGTTGAAGAACTAGGCTTAGATGAACTTATGTCTTGTTTGGTTCTTTGCATTGGTTCTTGGACTTTAGGAGGGGTGGTTGTCATGGGTGCATTGACGATCTTCTTAGGCATTGTAATGGTGAGAATTCCGCCATTGAATTTGGCCCGAATTTCACTCATTTTACAAGTATTAGGAACTTTGAAATATTCATGAAACCGATTCCATTTGTTTCCTACAAGAAGACGTTCTCCACGCACTTGAAGGATGTTTGGATCTTCAGTCGTAACCTTGAGGAAACCCTTTCGGAATCCTACATAACAAATAAAAAGCAATCAAATGTGCATACACATTTTGAAAAGAGAAAATTATCAAAAAGGTAGAAAAATCCAAGCTTGATCAACTATTTAGTCACTTTTAGCATTATTTTTCCCAACATACCCTTAGTCATACTCAACTGATCAACTGCTCGACTCCACCCATTTTGTGACATGTGTCCAAGGCAAGTACAATGTTAGGTGGATATATTTTATTGTTTTATTGTAAAATTACAACAATACCCTTATCTTCATATTTTATTTATCTCTCTCTATTGCACCCACCAACCTCACCAATTTACTGGTCCATCACCAACGACACACCACAGCTTGACTTCACTGGTCCATCACCACCACCACAGCTCGACTACCACTGCTCAACTGCTCAACTCATCAACCATCACTACTCAACTGCTCAACCACCAAGTTTTATATATTTAAACTAAAAAAACTAACATTTGAAAGAATATGAATTATAGTGCTATGTATATACATTCTATTATATATATATATATATATATATATATATATATAAAAAAAAAAAAAAAGAAAAAAAAAAAAAAAAAAAAAAAAAAAAACAACAACTAACATTTGAAACAATATCAATTAAGTTGACTTATTATCACACGAATAAGAAAAATCGTCCCTTAAAATTCAGATTTGGCATGGTCAAAAACTCAAAACTCAGAATATTTGGGCTTAAACATAACTAATTAATTAATACATTTATTTGACCTTTGAAACATAACCACATTTAGAATATGAAAAAGGGAATTAAGTTTACCGGGAAGATACAGAAGAAGATTGTCATGATCATCTTCTCGTCTCCACTCATGAATAGGCTTGAACTTTTCATAAACACGGCCAGCAATGGTTCGTCGTGGCCTATTGTGATTAACTCCATCATCTCTCGGCCTCATTATTGTTTTTTCTTCTTGTGTAATTAAACTTAACAAAACTATTTATTCTTGAACAGTGTTTATTAACAAAATATGGATTAAACGTGTGTTTTATAACAGACTCGGGACAGATTAGCCGAAAATGAGGTTAAGTTTTCTTGCAAATGGTTGTCTTTAACAAGTTTGCTTGGGGTGTGGTCTACATATCGATCAGGTTTACAGCTTGCTATAATGTTCTTCAAACCAACCCATGAAGTCATGTCATGGTTTTCTTTAGTTTCAAGCAAAACCAATTTATATTCTATAGTTATCATAATCGCATTATCAGATTAATTTTTTAGGTTTGAAATTCAATTCTTCGGATTATAACTTTTATAAAGACAATAATTCTTCCAAGGCACCCTCAGCTCTAAAGTCTTCTATCACTTTTGTCATTGTACCATTATCATGCAACTAACATGGTGTGTTCCATTTACACGAACTGGTTCTAATGTTTTTTATTTCTAAAAGAAGCATCCTTACCTTTTATTATGTTCTTTATAATAAATACTATCAATCCATATCATATGACTGTATTATCATTTTTTTCTATTTAGAAAAAGAAAAAGAATATTTTATTTTTGCACAAAAACTTACTAGTTAAGGTTATTTTTAATTATTTATTTACAATGTTAACATATGAATGCTCTACAAATGTTACACGTAAATTTGATATCATTTTGGCCGATAATGATTCGATAAACAATTTACGTATCATCGGAAGAAAATAAAAAACAGGAAAAAAAAAATGAATATGTAAGAAAACAATACAAACTTCTTAATTATTGGAATAGATGCTATAATAAAAATAAATAATAAACATTTAACAGAAAAAATTAAACAAATAAAATGTGGAAGAAGCAATGACAAACTTTAGTAAACGATAATTAGACACAAAAAATTGTAGTTGAGGCTGGTGTTTGAAATCATTTCCTCAAAACAGTACAATGGTTAAAGTAGATGAAATATGCATTGCTACTTGCTAGACTTGACAAATTAACTGAGAGCACTTTCAACAATAAATCTGGGTTAAGCTTTAACACACTGTCACATCAACGACATATCAGCTTTAATATTTTCATCTTTAACTCAAAAAAACACCACAATCATAACTCACCATTAAATCAAATATTTTCAAACTCAACCCCTAAACTTAAACTAATACTTCATTTATTAAAAACATAACATTCATTCTTAAACATATTACAATACGAATATTAAACATTAGAATACGAATATTAAACATTACATAACATTAAATATTAAACATTATAATACGAAACAAATAATTATTCATCGTCTTCGGAATATTCTTTTTTTTGATGTTGATGTTGAAGATGGTTCTGCCAAAGATGCTCCATAAGGTCTAGTTGTAGTCGAGTATGCGTTTCTATGTCGCTTATTTCTTTTGCCTTTCGACGTTGGACATCGCATCTGTCGATCCACCTGTCTTTCCTCATACGTGCTGACGGATCCACCCACATTTCGGAAAACTCACGTAGTGCAAACTTTTGATCTTTCAAAATCATATTATGCAAAATAATGCAACAATACATGATTCTACGTATCTTGACAAGTTCCATTTGACGTGCCGGTTGTTGTAGTATACCCCAACGTCCTTGAAGCACACCAAAATCACGTTCGACATCCTTTCGTGCACTTTCTTGTTTCCTTTTAAAATAACCATGTTGTTGCCGAGAAGGATTTGACGAAAGTAGCCCACTGTGGGTAAATTCCGTCAGCTAAGTAATAGCCCTTTTCATACCTCGTTCCATTTACCATATAAGGTGCTGCAGGGGCGACGTCATTAATAATTTCGTCGAATAACGGAGAGTTATCTAAAATATTAATATCGTTATTCGCCCCCGCCATCCCGAAAAATGCATGCCAAATCCATAAATCTTGCGAAGCAACTGCTTCAAGCATTATAGTTGGGTATTTTTTATCACCCCTACCAAATTTCCCTTGGCAAACAACCGGGTAATTTTTTCACTCCCAATGCATGCAATCAATGCTACCAAGCATTCCCGTAAAACCATGGTACGCCTCATGTCTTTCATAAATACTTTGGATGTCGGACCATGTTGGTTTTCTTAAATATTTCGGCATAAACAAATCAATAACACACTTGGTAAAATTATCAAGACAATCAAATGAAGTACTCGCATCCATTTGCAAATATTCATCAAACGCATCGGGTGACGTGTCATACGCCAATTGGCGTATGGCAGATGTACACTTCATAAGAGCACTTATACTCATTCGACCCGTAGCATCGGGTGATTGAGTAAAATACTTAAAATGATCCAGAAGAAAATCGGAGGTATAAGATTCAATACCTTCGACTATTTGTAGAAATAGTTTCCGGCTCATACAAAATCTTCTTCGAAAATACCGAAGCGGATACTTACAATTGTGATCGAAATAGTCGCTACGCAAACGTTGTTCAGCAAGCTCACGTTCACGATAGATATGACTACGTGATATCGGAGGTTGAGCTGCTGCTTGTTCCATCTGCAGCTGATATTCGTACGCGGCTGTCATAAACTGAATGTCAGTTTCGTCATCTACATCTGACCAGTTGCTAAATTCTTCGTGACTTTGATTCGGATCCATTGTGAATGAACAAGTTTTTTTTTTTTTTTTTTTTTTTTTTTTTTTTTTTTTTTTTTTTTTTTGTGGAAGTTTGAAGATGGAAGTATATGAAGTATTAGATTGATTTGTGGAAGCGTGAAAAAAATGTGGTGTTAATTGGGTATTTATAGGGGAGTGAAAGTGGTTTTGATTTTTTTTTTTTGGATATAGTCGTTTGATTCAACGGATATAATGGAAGGGGTTGTTTTTTTTTTTTTTTTTTTTTTTTTTTTTTTGAATTCAACGAATATAATAGCTGTTATAGAGGGGTGGAATGATTTTTTTTTTTTTTTACAGATATAGCCCTTAACGCAACGTTAAAGGATTAACGCAGCCCTTTAACGTTGCGTTAATGCACGTAACTTTCAATGGATAACGCGAGTTTAACGCACCCATGTTAAACTTTAACGTAGGGGTGCATTAAACATTGGGAATGCTCTAAAAAATAACCATATTATAGGCATGTTATTGGAGCTGGATTTCTTTGCGTGAAAAATGGAAAAAAAATCGTTGTATTTATACAATTATACTGTAGAAACGGATAAATATAAGTACACAACCTCGAAAGCCAGTTATTTGAATAACTGAATCCCATATAAATAATACATTTATCAATATTCTAAATGTTTTGAAATATATAACGTGAATATATAAAAGCTATAAATTATTAGTACAAGACACAAGATAATAACTTGACAAACATTCATAATGTTAAAAGGCTTTGACTGACAGCCTTTACAATTTGTATTTATCATGGAACCAACACACACCATTCCACAATACAAAAGATACATTACACTATACTTCTCTTGTTACCTTTGCTCCTTGTGTAGCTTTCAACAACAAAAATGTCTAACAAAGCACATAAGAGCTTCTTCATGCCAATTATATGTCGATTTTCAACAAACGACGTCGTCGTCAAACCATGCAAAGTATCTGATTCCTCATCAACTGATCCATCGTCACCAAAACTCAGCTGCATAGGCCAAATCAAGAAACGATCAACCAACATCAACAACAATGAAAACAACAATTATCGTGCAAAATCCTCAGTCCATTCGGACAGTTACATCAAGCTCCACAAGCTTTTCTCGGGTAAAAACTTATTATCTCCCGCTATTGATACTATTTCTATAAATAATTCTACTAGCAAACGAGTTATGCATAGAAGAAGTAAGAGCTGTAATGCTAGAGGAAGAACAACGCCAATTGAATCAAAGAAATATCATACGTCTAGTACTCGTGATGATCATGATATAATGAGAGTTGTGGTGGCTAAAGAATTAGATCCCCCATTGCCAGTGGTGAAATGTTCTCGACGAGATCAAGATTTGAACGTAAATCTATGGAAAAGACGTGGGTTCGAGATAAAAAGTTTGCAAATTCAGCCGATTCAAGTGACTATGGATCGAAAAAGTTTTAGTAGCAATAGCGAATATTCACTTCCTACATTGGCAACCTTTTCATAAATGGATCAATCGTCAAGGTAAATAAAGATTAATCGCACCAAAATGTAACATATTCTCGCCTCGTTTTTCCAGCATTTGTATCATTTTTAAGTTCTTGATCATTGTAAGTAACATTGTTACATTAAGTGGTACAAAAAAACTCAATTATGTTGCATATAATAGTGATGATAATGGTTGCGTATATTTTGTTATGGTTAAACGAATACTTTATAACAACAAATCCCTTGGATAATGGATATCGATGTTGGAATTTTTATTAATGATTATATTCTATTTGGTTTTTTATGGGGATCGTTTTCACACTTTTGCTCTGTGTTCACGTGCTCATGTATTGCTACTTTGGAACATAGCTTGTGTTTCCATACATAAAGTTGTGTAACGAGTTTTCTTTTCTTTGTTTAATTACTTGAATTTCTTATAGCAGTTTCCATACGAGTTCCAAATGAACTTTACATGTAATGCGATACTAGATAAAATGTCTGTTGATTATATATATAGTAGAGGCAAACAGCTCATGTGGCCGTGGCATTGGCAAATTCCCAAATATCGCACCTCGTTTGCAAAATCAATTTTCTTCAGATGAATCCTAAGCACATGTTGTTGTGCCGATTCATTTGAAGAAATAATTTTTTTTTGTGTGTGTTACATGTGCGTGTGTATGTTTTGAATCTATTTTTAATAATAGAAACATACAAAACATTTAGACAAAAAAAGATAATGTGTTGTAAACTATTATTGAAAAAAAGAAGAGAACGATAGTAGTTCTTTTTACAATTTTGACTTCTTTATAAGTACAAATAGCGTGATTGTAAAGCTTTTTTCATGTGACGTCATCAATTTACAAAACATATGTTGTGTTTTGAGTATTTTTGAATCTTCTTAACTCTTAATAAAATTACTGGATGTAACTAGAAAAATATGGTATGACCCGATTTAGCAAAGCATTTTGGTTTCGCAAAGAGCAAATTGTTTTTAAAAACAAAACTTGATCAACGAAGCAGACTTTGGTCACATATGTGATTAAAGATTTAATTTGTGCCAAAGGACCTAAAGACAACGAGTCTGCCACTCGCATTAATTAACATATCAAGTTATTTAGAAGATGATGATATAACGGTGATAGTGATGGTTTTTGCCGTTTTCAATTTTTTTAATACTTCTAGAACTTCTAGAATCGTAAAAGATAGAAGATCGATCAAATGCCATCGATTACATTTAATGTAATTGTTTATGAAAAATAATAAATATTCCTACATTATAAGCCTACAAAGTGTCATGCTCACAGGATGCTGCCACTTAACAGAATTAACGGTTTAGATGCAGAGAAAGAATGAGTGAAAAAAAATGTATAATATTGTTGTGAGTGTAGGAAGATTTGTAATATAAAAATGTATGATTGTGTAGCAAAGCTCATTGTTTATATATATCTATACTACTTATAATAGAGGGATGTATCTCTCTCTTATTTATAGTCTGAATTTTCAGACTTACAATACATAAAGCATAATGTACAACATCAATAAGCATGCTGACTAATTTTAACAAACATTAACTGCTATTATTAAAACACAGCTCAGATTTTCCCTCCAAACATTAACTACTATTATTAAAACACAGCTCAGATTTTCCCTCCAAACATTAACTACAGGTTGTATCTACACAGCAAAAAACCTGGGATATAAACCACAGGTTGTAGTAGTCAAAACAGTTACAATTTTCATGATTCCTGATTTACATCCATATTCCTGATTTACATCCATATTCCTGATTTTTCTCATATGCTGGTACTATAAAAACCCACTCAAACAACAAAGCAGTCATCACTTCACCCATTTTCTTGCTACTGGAATACTGCAACTAAAGAACAAACACTCTTGCAATCAAAAAAATGAATGCACCAAACCAAAACAATGCAATGCTTGACCTGCTTCCACTCAACATTCCGGTTGCCCCAATAATGGTTTGCCTCATCTTTGTCCAAATGTTACATTCATCCCTGAAAAATAAGAATAAAAATATTTAAAGCATCATGAAACAATTTTTTTTATACAGATCATAAATTTTCACATTTTCAGGTTTGGCAAGACAATAGACAAAGGCAAAGAGAAGAAAATCTTCGTAATTGGAATTGGGAGGAAGTCATTGATGTGGATATGATTCCGGATGAGGATGATATGATTCCGGATGAGGAGGTCAATGATGTTGATATGATTTTGGATGAGGAGTTCGTTGATGTTGATATGCTTTTGGATGAGGAGGTAGACATTCTACTTTGTATAAAATCACATCTTTGAGACTCAAAATTAACAAGTTTCATACTTTGCAGGTTGGTAATGGTCTTCATCTAGAGGAGCTATTTGGGCTCGGACTCAATGATGAAGATATAATGCCAAATGGTGTTGGACCCAACATGCCCAATATCAATGCACAGAGGGAAAACACGATTCAAGTGTTAAATAGACACCGTGTTTACAGCGTCATGGATGAGAGCGACCTCATGGATGAGACTGATGACCAAGAATGAAATAAATGCTTAATTGTCTTTAGAATCATGTCCAAGATGTTTTGGATTTTTCTTTCAAGTTTTCTAGATTTGACTATAATAAAAACCTATGTTTGATAATTGTTAACATGTTGTCTTTAATCCAATACCAACAATCAACTTAAAACATCACATACCTAAATCTTTGAAGGCCGATAAACAAGCAACCAACTCTTTTCCAACAGGTAGAAACTGAAAAACAGAATAATTAAGTGCTTGCTGAGTCCCGTTTCTTCTCAAATAAAAGACAAAAACCTCTAAGGACCTACCTTGATAAGTCTGAAAAGCTGGAATAAAAGTGTTGAGCAATCCTCTGATGTCAATATCTTTGTATCGTGCCTAAAGTATATAAAAATCATGAAAGGTTATTCTCCATAGGAATTGTTAAACATAATAAGACTTCAATGCTCACCTATCATGCCTGGAGTCGGATATAAGGGAAATTGATCTAGATGCAGGGATGGACCAGCTAAATTGAGAAAGGTTGGTACAGCTTTTAAGCGCTTCAGATAACATTTGTATAACCCCTTCACCCAACAGTATTGGCTGTCAAGAAAGGATGCTTAAAATAAATACAAACACATATATCAAGGACAGACTTTAGGCAACAACTTTAAAAATGTATAATACCTTTGCACGTGGATGCTCAAGTAAGCTAGCAAGAAAATCTAGCAATCTGCAAACCTGAAACAAACAACCAAACTTCTTATGACACAGATCTAGAAGTGCCATCTGTAATCCCCTAATTTACACTCTTCACCTCCATCATTCAGCGACGGCCAGGAACATATCTAAGGTGGTTCCTTAAATTAGTTTATAAAAAAAATCGAATGGTCAGCCAGTCAATGGGCTGAGGCGGTCAGGTCGGGTCGGTTGGGTATAGTTTAACATAAACAAGTTAAAAGTGTGGTATTTTTGTAATTATTAAATGAACTACCAAAAAACACTTAATCTCAGTGCGTAAAAAATTCTGATTATTGTACAAATAAATAAGCAAAAGTTGATAAATTGATGTTTGAAAATTTTGTATACATGTTTGACTATATCATTATTAATTTAAAGAACCACCTACCTATGCCTTGGGTCCGCCCCTGCCATCATTGGTTTTGCCATGTTTTATAATCGAATGTGTAGAAAGATTCGTAGGAAGAAGTTTTATAAATTATTTTAGAGTGTTTGTGTATCAACCCAGCCCGTTTCATTGTGATCCATACTAAAATAGACCTACTTCAAGCATTTCTTGTATTGACCGGTTACTAGCAGCACGACATGCCAATCTGCCACCTATACGCAGATTAAGTCCTTAAGATCATTGGGTCAAACAGATATAACAGTATTACCTTATATGCATCTGTATCCGTTAGTGAAGATGGCTCTGATAGCCATTCATCTATAGAGAGTATCATGGGCCGCAAGAGTATAGCAGCACTATCAGCATGCACACAAGCTATACGGATAATAAAGAACCACAATAAGTCTTGTATAACAACCAACGCCTGTAAAAGTAAAAAAGTGTTAGTATCATGAACTCATGATCAGTAAATAAAAATATAAATACAAATCCATTTTCACATACACTAATAGCACAATTTAAAACGATCTCTGCAATCTTGTGAAGCATTGGCATCAACTGACCAATCAGCTTCTCCTTATGCCCAACCTGTAAGTACCAGTTGACATTTCTCTCCTTCTCGGGGCCCAATAGTGTTCCAACTGCCATCTGTCGAAAAGCACTTAACATCGGCATTCCATTTTTCCACAGTGAGACACCTTCATCAGGTAAAAGATCGTTCTAGCAAAGAAAAAGCCACAAAAATATTACATCTTTGACAGAAAAGACGAGTAGATAAGAAAGATCAGGCTTGGCAATTGAACATACTTACCAACAAAAAAAGAAAACTGCAAGTTTCTTTTGGACCAATATGCCACAACCACACAAGCACGCCCTTTACACATGTACGTGATGTAAGTAATTTGAACACATAATTCTGATCGAGAAGGCATGCCCACACAACGAATACATAAACGGAATTAATGTCATAGCATAAACAAAGAAATACTTACATTTCCTCAAACTCAGAACCTGCTCTGTAGAAAAAAAGAACACCAGCTTCTCCAGCAATTGCCTTCACAAATATTTTGTCACAATGTTGTTATAATTTGTCTCTTGGATCAGTTTTCATGTTTTTAAGAATGTTTTCTTATAGTGCATGAGTTTGCAAACAGGTGGCTTCCCATCTGGTTGAACCTGCAAAATAAATGAAATGGGAGCTAATGAGAACTTGAGCTTATAAAGCAAGCTCTCATCAAATATAAGCATGTAACTACTACTCGGTCTTGAAAAGCAAAAGTTCAATACAAAGTACAAGTAACCCTTGGGTCATACAAGAGCATCTAATCTCTAATATAGGTCAATTAAACAAATGGCGAGAGGTGGAAAACGTTGATTTAACTCTTTACATTAACCAATTTTTAGCATCTTATCGGTGTATATGCCTTTCAAATTCTCTTCTTCTAGGTAAAAGTGTATGAAATTGTTTTTTGTTGTTATGAATGTTTGATTATATTAAGCATTAATTATGAGTGTCAATTGGCTTTTTATATACAACCTAAATTCAAAATATAATGCATTCATTATTATATCAGTTGAGTGTATTTCCTTGTGAAGAAAAAACACAAGTAGCGAACAAAAAAGTGTATATAAAAAATCCACGATATTAACTTAAAAATCTTAATTTTGTAAACAATAAAACAAATTTATTAATTTCTGAAAACATAATCACAGTACAGGATGAAATCATTTATCATATTGAACAGGAAAATCAAATAAGTAATCCCATATTATAAAAGTGTCCCATTTAAATATGTGCAAGATCTGTAACTTCCATGTATTTTGTGTGGCTAAAAATCAGGAGTACATTCAAAAGTGATTTGTAACAGTGAAAATCAAATAAGTATCAGAAATTCTAGCACAATTGTATCCCAAATTTTAGCACAATTACCATACATATCACCATTTGAAATACTATAAAACCCATTCCAACTTCAGCATTTTAGTTCATCTACTTTTCTAAAACCTCATTCAAAGTACTCACAGATCAGCAACCATAAACCTATACACTTGTTTTTATAACAACAAGAATGGACTCACCAATCAGTGTCGAACACAATTATCCTGGAGATGAGTGGCTCATGGTTGAAACACACCAAAACCAGCAACTGGGCTCACAAAGCAGCAATGTGATTGCTCCCACGAATGATACTATGATGGTTGATTCAAACCCGCAGGAAGAAGTAAATTTTCTAATCCCCATCTTCCCAAATTGTTGTCTGTCATGCCTGAAATATACCACATCTTTTATCATAAAATATTTTCATAGATTTTTCACAAAAATCAAATGGCCTCGCTTTATATACATCACTTGCTTTATTCCTTTTTTCATAAACAAATAAAAAGTTTTGTTTGATATATAATTTTTCTTTGCTTAATTTCTTTTTCACAAATATACATCTAAACCCATCTCACACATACAAGACTCGAATCAAAAAGAAAAAACAGCTAAAAGACATCTCAGATTCACAAATCCATTAAGCTTTACAAGTTTTTATTGAACCCATCATATACCTATTAGAACATAACATCTCTATTAATATCCGAAATTCATAAAGAAAGAACAAAGCAAAAGTGTTTCATTATTTTTCTTTTTTTCGGTCTAATGATAAACGAAAAAAAAAAATTAACGATTTCAAGTGAAGCCGTTGATTACCTGATCTCTTTATGGCTGATAAAAATTAACGATTTCAAGTTTAGGTTTTTAACCGAGACCATCAACAGCTTTTTTGTTCATAGCAAAAAAACTCATGCGTTTTAAACCGAGACCACGAATGATACGAATGAAACACATAGCAACTTGTAGAAAGTCTCATGGTTGATAACCTGATCTCTTCATAGCAAAAAATCTCTATAGCCGTTGATTATATGATTGGCTGATGAAATGAATGTGAAATTTTGTGTAGATAAAAATTAGGTGGGAGAAAAACACATATGGGCGGCGTGAGTTTTAAGTTTAGGGTTTATAATGACCTAAACTTGGTAGATAGACTTTGGACCGGGTTATGTTTTTTATAATAAACATGGGCTTTTTACAAATATATTTCATGAGTCATAGCATTCTTCTGAGCAGATAGACTTTGGACCTAAAGTGTATTTTTAATACTTTATTGATGCTATTGCGTGTAATACTAGCTTATTTACAAATATATTTCATGAGTCATAGCATTCTTCTGAGTAAACCCTAAACCATGATTTTCTAAGTGACTACAAAATAATATGAATTGATTTGTTTGGATAAGAATATGCTATCGACAGTCATAGCATTTTGAAAATGATATGCCACAAGTGAGATAGAAAATAGTTGTAAATTTGATATCACATCATGTACACGCCAATCGAATACATAAATTGCCCAATCTAACGCAACTGGAGTTTTGACGATAGTGTAATCTGTAGTAAACTTTATTTTTTATAATAAACATGGGCTTTTTGTTTTTTTTAACATAAACTTTGTGTATACTCATAATCAACAAAACATCTATGCAGATATTTGATGGGTGCTTTAGGATTGATAGTTTTTTTCAACTCTATGAAGTTCGGTTATGGTACAAAATTGATGTTGTTCAAGTCCATTATGTCTGGAAGGACACCCAAGAAAACAAGCTATATTTGTTTTTACTTGATAAACATGTAAGTTTCAGATACCATTTTCAGTTTTTATTTAGAGATACAAATTGGTTTCTTACATTGATTTTGGCTAATACCACTTTGTATTGTAGAGAGACATAATTGCAGCAATTGTTCCAAAACGCTTAATACAATTTTATGAGGGTCGAAGTCTTGTGGGTCGTGTGTTTTCAATGAGCTTTTTCCAAGTAGATCGAAGTGACCCCTACGTTTATGCAAGGTTTGAACACTACACTTTTGTTCGAGACAATCATGTGATTAATATTAACCAACAAACACAACTTACCGAGATCACCAATGGAGAACACAACAACTTCGCCAAATACCCAACCATGCCTTTCATTAAGTACCTTGTCGAAGATAGGACTCCACGAAGAATGATGACCGGTACATCTATATTTTTCGGTTAAAAAATTATTTCTCTACATGTAAATCGTTTTAACTTATCATATGAAAAAATATGCGTTAGATGTCATTGGAAAAGTCTCGAAAGGATATTTTATGGGATACCCACATCCTAATGGCCAAGTTTCCCTATTTTTACGAGATTGGTCGTAAGTACACAATCACATAATATAATATTTTTGACATATAGAAAGTTTCATTTATTAATTCAGTAACACACATTTGTGTCTCATTAGCGGGTCCGAAGTTCGGTTGATATTGAATCACTGTGCAACTTCACACTTAGCAATGCTTGCCAGAGCAATAAAGGAGCAAGGAATAGTATACGCGGCAAGAGTCAAACTTATACACCATGCTACAGGCAAGTTATTATGACTTGAAAAATATATACACAATTATGGCAAGTTATTACAATTATAAATATTATACTACTATGGTGGACTAATGTATTTTATGTACTCTTTAGGTAATTATTTGGAGTCTACACCTTTGACAGTGATCGAGTTTAACCCGGATATGGATGAAACAACATACATTGGACGTCTTGAAATACCTGTGTTGCCACATTTGATGATTGACGAGTTTAACCCAGAGATGCTAGGACTTGAATTCCTTGAACGTCTTCATATCTAAAAGATGCTTGAAGAAATAAACGTCGTCATTTTCATTTTCTTTTGTTTGTTTTGTTTTCGTAATCGTGGAGTTTGTTTTTTGCCAATTATTGGCGAACACATTTTGGTAATAAAGATATGTTCGTGTGATTTTTGTTGTTTATTTATTTGTATCTCCGTCTTAATAACTTCAAACACCTATGGGGGTGGAGGAAGCTTACCGCCATACCTAATACAAAAACTGCAATGACTAATGATAAATATGAATGTAGAGCCTATTAAAAGTTTAAACAGAACATTCAAAATCACATGGAGTACATGAACTCGTATAAAGATATCTTATTAAGCATCTATAAGACATGAATTTGGATAAACCTCCACCACCATCTGGGGGAGCAAGCGGTTTAAATTAACTAGAAAAGTGTGCAAATGCAGGTCCATTATTTCAGACATCAATAGTAAATGTAACCAAAAAAATGAAAAAAAAAAGAGACAACAACAGTTGGATGTGTCATCCACATGCAAATGTTTTACAACCCACATATTAAAAGTTTACCACCACCTGCATCCCCTGGCAACAAAATCTATTTTTAGTTAAAATACTACCAGTATTATAGGAATGAACAATTATTTATTCGTGTGATTTTTTATTTTTTTTTATTTTTTATTTTATTATGTAGCAACAGCTAGCATCTCAGAATGAGAATCAAAAGCGGAGAAAAATCGTTCGTGGCGATGTCTCTCAGACCAACATGGATAAACAGAAAGGTATGTCTACTATATACATAGCTATCATTAATTACATAATGGTACAAATAGTAAAGTTAAAATCTCGCTCACAAAACGCATATAGATAGAAAACGTTGCTCGCCAAAATTTTAATTTCAGGGTACCCGCCGCCGCATCGCGCGGGTACCCTGCTAGTTTATATATATACCTTAATGAAAGAAACCCATATGTTCTAAGCCTTTTATCAAAGCACACATTTATATCTCTAGTTATCTTTTATTTCATTTCATGAGATTGTTGGTAACATTGTAAAGACACAAAACAAAATGCAATTTTGTGATGCAAACAAACAAGTTACTTTCTATGTTGGTAATCCAGGTAATGCTTTGCCCTTATTAAGTTTCTTAGTAGGACAACTTTCTCCCTTTATAAAATTATAAATACAAAACCCTTATTAGGGTTTCTTCCCATAATCCGAACCCCAATTTAAGGCAAAACCAAAATAAGCAATTGAAAAGAGTATATACGTCCTTAAACTAACCGTAGTGGTGGACCTAGAAGTCGAAAACACAAAGTCATAAAGTTTGTTCAAGTGAAAATAAAGAACACTTATGTTTCCTATGCAAAAGGAGGTTAATGTAATATCGGTATGTGGACCTACTACTACTATAAATACAAGTGGAAAATTCGGATAGTGATGAAGTCAATGAGATTGGTGATGATATGGCTTCACGTATGGCTAATTTGAATCGTGTCGGTGGAGGAACTAATGATGCAAGTCTCTGAGAGTATGAAGATTAAGATGACTATGATGATTTCGAATATGATGTTGATGATATAAATGAAGAACAACTTGCTTTTTATGACGCGCAGGACATCCGTATCCGCGGTAGAGTTAGAAAGTAGTTTTAGTTTTGTTATTGATATTTTATTTTGGTAGTTTCGTAAGATATGCTTGTCTCTCTTATGATAGTGTTGTTTGAAACACAATAGGTGCGTTTATTTTGCCTGTAATGGGCTGAGATGTGGGATTCAACCTTATCTTATGCATTTTAATGTTTTTTTGGAGTAATATATTTACCGAGGAGACCCTTTACCTGATATTTATTTTTTTAATTTTTATTATTTTATTAATTTTTTTTTTTTTGTACAATGCGTAATTCACTAAATTCGGATTCTTTTGGCAAAATATTAGACTATGAAAAAATCCATGTGGTTCATCGAAATCCCGTCGGTCCACCTGCGTAATTCTAATGCATCATGGCTGCAAAGTGCAGGACTAACGTTAGTACAAGCGATTGGAAGGTAAAGTTATTTTTTATGCGCATATAGTGCATGAAGTACATGAAGTTGTCTCTTTTTACTGAAGTTAATGCTATAATTTGGGAAACAAAACCGGCATGAAGCATAACCTAATCATGATTGAGACATAGACACGCTCGGTAATTTTTATACACGAGCAAGTCGTTATATCACATATATGGTATGTTGCATGACATTGTTGATATTTCATGTGCATTTAGTCATTGTTCCTAGGATTTTGTTTAATGCTCTGTTGGAATATGTGAATCATAAAAAACTATAAACACATAAACATCAAAGCACACACAGCGGAATAGATCTACAATAACATGTAAATTAATTAACTAAAACTAAATAGAAAGCGTACCTTTTGATTCCTAGCAAGAACAAGGAATCACGTGTACTTCAAGAACAATGTAAACCCTAATATGGGTTTGAGATGGATCGATCTAAGGATGGATCGAATAGGGCAAATCACCACAAGCTAAAGCAAGCTTGTTACTCGTTCTTGTACACACGTAATACTAGCGTTTCAATGGGAAAAGCTAGGTTCAAGATCACAAAACAAACCAAACACTTTAATGCAAAAACTCGGATCGAAATTCCTAGTGGAATTAAAAGAGTCGATCGGTTTTGACAAGAGGGAAAGAGGAAGAAGTTTGGCTTGCTTGGAGATTCAAGATTAGGGAAACAATGAACACAAAGGGTTGTATTTGTAGTTTCTCTTGTCTTGCTCCCAAAGAAAACCCAACCGACCCAAAACCCTAAGGGGTGGCCGGCCATCTAGAGCCCATGGGGTTCTAGATCCTTCTTTTTATCTTTGCAATCTTAGTCCTTTAACGAGCGTTATCCAAACCCCATTAAGTCCTAACGACCGTTAAGTTCTAACTGTCGTTAAGTTAAATTGTTTGTGAAATGAATAAATAAAATATAAAATATATTTAATTTATTCAAACCATTGAAACTCTTACGTATTGTGTGCAATCCCGAGTCTCGGGTTCGAAACCGGACATACTAATATTAATATTTATACACAAACTCTAACAGCTCCCATTTGGATAACTATTAATATAGTAATGACATGGGTTAGTCTAGCTTAACCTTCCCAATGCCCCCAGCTCGATCCGAGTATGGTTTTCCTGGAAAAACCACGTGATGAATTTAATCATCATACTTATCCTTTTGTTTCTAATACCGCGTTAATATGGATATGGATCTAGTTCATTCCATAATTAACAATTAGTTTCTCGTTTATACATAATTGATCAAGATTACCAAATCATCTGAACGTCTTCCAGATAGACTTTGGGCGTGCGTACGCAAACATCTTGTCAATCCTACGAGTGGCCAAGCAGTATTAAACTTCAACACAAAGTTGAAGGAACAAATCCTTTATTGACTACGAGCATAACCCTCGAACTTCGCATCACTTCCGAAAATAGCCCTTATAACCACCTTTTACGGATAGCGTTAGACTACCTTACAGAAAATGAGCTACATCCTCGGCAATTATCTGGTATCTCAAGTCTGAGGATAAATATTCATGATTTACTTAATGACGACGATCCATAAAGTATAATCATGTGGTTGGGATAAGTCCTATATTCAATTTATCCAATATTGAATATCATGTGATATTGGTATCTCAACCTTACAGTACATTCTACCAATCCTAACATTTGTCTTAGTTCAATAATATTCCCATATTATTAATTGACAACGGACTATTTAGAATAAATTAATTTATTCACGGATTTAAACATGCAAATATAGGACACAAATATTATAAATGAGAATAAACGTTATCCGCACTTTATTTCATTAAAATAATAATTGTTTACATGTCCCTTATCCAAAATACTAATCACAGATTTACATGAAACTATCGGCTAAACGAAGACCAATACCCTGAGCATGTCGAGTAAACGTTTCCTTAGGTAATGCCTTCGTGAAAGGATCAGCCAGATTGTCATCTGTGTGAACTTTGAGTACATTGATTTCACCCAGTTCGACTTGTTCTCGAACATAGTGGTACTTTCTATGAAAGTGTCTGGCGCCCTTCATAACTCCAGGTTCATTGGCGAATGTGATTGCAACAGAGTTGTCGCAATACACATTTATAGGTAATTCATTTGACGGCATCACTCCAAGATCCGATATGAATTTCCTTATCTAAACAGCTTCTTGTGCAGCTTCCGATGCAGCAATATACTCAACTTCTGTAACAGACATAGCCGTTGTACTCTGCTTTTTGCTCTTCCAGTCTACTGCTCCTCCATTGATGACAAAAATGTAACCCGTCTGAGACTTCGTATCATCTTTATCAGTCTGAAAGGACGCATCGCAGAAACCTGTAACATTTAGTTTTGCGTCTGGATTTCCCCCGAATACAAGAAACATATCTTTAGTATTCCTTAAATACTTAAGAATGTTCTTAACAACATGCTAGTGATCTTTCCCTGGGTTTTGCTGATAACGACTAGTTAAATTTTGTGCGAATGCCACATCTGGCCTTGTACATCTAACTGCATACATGATAGATCCTACTGCCGAAGCATATGGAACTTTCTTCATGTATGCCACCTCTTCAGGTGTAGAAGCACACATTTCGCTACTTAAGCCATGTTCTACTTGCATGGGCAAATATCCCTTCTTGGAATTTTGCATATTGAATCTCTTCAATATTTTATCCATGTAAGCACTTTGGCTTAAACCGATCAACCGCTTAGATCTGTCTCTATAGATCTTGATTCCAAGGATATAAGCTGCTTCTCCTAAATCCTTCATGGAAAAACATTTACTCAGATAAGCCTTAACTTCATCAAGACTTGGTATATGATTTCACATGATTAATATGTCATCGACATATAGGATAAGAAAAGTAGTGTTACTCCTACTAACTTTGTGGTATACACATGGCTCATCGAAATTTTGAGTAAATCCAAACTTCTTGATTTCCTCATCAAATTTCTTATTCCATTGCCTGGATGCTTGCTTCAATCCATAAATAGATCTTTGAAGCTTGCATACACGCTCAGGAAATTTTGGATTCACAAACCCCTCAGGTTGCGCCATATAGATGTCTTCATCTAGGAGACCATTCAGAAAAGCGGTTTTGACATCCATCTGCCAAATCTCATAGTCATAGTAGGCAGCTATGGCTATAAGAATCCTAATAGCTCTAATGTCGGCCACATGAGAAAATGTCTCCTCATAGACAACACCGTATGTTTAGGTAAAGCCTTTAGCTACCAAACGAGCTTTGTAGGTGTGTACATTGCCATCCATGTTCGTCTTCTTTTTGAAGAGCCACTTACTCCCAACTACCTTAGCATTGGGAGGAAGGTCTACTTCAATCCAGACTTTGTTGTCTTTCATGGATTGCATTTCTCCATCCATAGCAACCTGCCATTTATCCTTTTCAGGGCTATTAATGGCAGCACTATAACTAGTTGGCTCATCAAGATCCCCTAGTATAGTTTCCTCACACACTACGTTTAAACATAGACGATCAGGAGCTTTTGTAGATCTTGAAGATCTACGGATGGGTACCACATCAACTTCTGGTGGAGGACCTAAACTTTCAGGTTCCACAGGAATTGTGTTAGTGCCTTCAGAAGGTGACGTATCTTCATGATCACTTTCAAGATCATATACTCTCCCACTGAATTCTTGAGATATTAGATTATCCTCAAGAAATTCGCCATACCTAGCCACGATGACCTTATTTTCTGGTGGTAAGTAAAAGTAGAAACCCTTCGTTTCCTTAGGGTATCCTACAAAGGTACACTTAACAGATCTTTGTTGGAGTTTATCAGGTGAGTCACGTTTAACAAACGCCTCACAACCCCAGACCTTTAAGTAAGAAAAGTTGGGAGCTTTTCCAGTCCATACTTCATATGGAGTCTTATCAACCTTCTTAGTTGGAATCATATTCAACACGTGAACAGCTGTTTCAAGAGCATAGTCCCAAAAGGATAAGGGAAGAGTTGTAAGATTAAACATAGATCTTACCATATCTAAAAATGTACGATTTCTCCTTTCAGATACACCATTTTGTTGTGGAGTATAAGGAGAAGTGAGTTGTTGGACAATGCCACACTCAGCTAGATAATCTTTAAACTCTTGGCTTAAATACTCACCACCACGATCGGATCGAAAGGCCTTAATCTTCTTTCCGAGTTGCAGTTCTACTTCATTTTTAAAGACCTTGAATGTCTCAAAGACTTCATGTTTATGTTTAAGTAAATAAACATAACCATAACGACTATAGTCATCCGTGAAGGTCAAGAAGTAGCTAGCACCGCGCTTCGACACATGTCTAAGTGGACCACACACATCCATGTGTATTAATCCAAGTAGATCTGAAGCCTTTTCCATATTGCTATGGAAAGGTTTCTTCGTCATCTTACCAGATATGCAAGATTCGCATTTATCAACTGAATCATCATTGATATTTTTCAAAAGCCCATCGTGTTGCAGCTTTTCCATGCGTTTCTTGCCTATATGAGCAAGACGACAGTGCCATAGATAAGACGAATTCAAGTTAGACTTGATTCTCTTATTTCCGATGCTATACACAGAATTATTTCCGTTGGATGCATGATTTTTCATATCAATTTCAAACACACCATTTAATGGAATTGCATTAAAATAAAAAACAGAATTTAAAGAAACTGAAATTCCATTATTATTAAAAGTATGCTCAAAACCATTATCCAACAATAAAGAAACTGAAATAACACCTCTAACAATAGATGGTGCGTAATGACAATTGTTCAATACTAAAATTAACCCCGAAGGTAACAGTAAGTCAAAAGTCCCTATGGCTTCCACTGCTGCACGTATACCATTTCCGACATACAAGTAGCATTCCCCATAGTTCAGCTTCTTCACTCCTCTAAGCCCCTGCGATGTATTACAAATGTGAGTACCACATCCTGTATCATATATCCAGGCATTTTGCTTACGAGGAAAAGAAAATAATTCAACCATAAAAATACCTGATGTGCTGGCGCCATGCCCAGCCTTGGCATTTTTATTCTTGCGACACTCCTCAAGCAGCAATGGACAGTCCCTCTTCCAATGTCCAGGAGTGTTACAGTGGTGACAAGCAGTCGTATCCTTTTTAGGATAATCCTTCTTAGGAGGAGGATTCTGCTTCTTGGGCTTCTGCTGATGGATCACGACCTGTTTTCCTTTGTCAGCTTTCCTTTTGCCCTTCTTGTTCACATTGTGCGGTTTACCGGGCTTAGCAACCCTACCACCTCTAATTGCCATCACAGCAGGTGTAGGAGCTTTCTTAGCGAGTCCTTTCTCATAATCAATGAGCATTGCATGCAAGTCAGTAAATGTCTTCCCCTTGCAATGCATGTTAAAATTGTGCACAAACTCACCATACAATTCCTCATTGAGGGATCTATTGATGAGGCCAACTTTAACATCTTCCACATACCCGCATTCGAGTGCATCCAATTGGTCAAGATATCCTTTCATCTCCAATACATGTGCACTCACGGGTTTGGTTGCTTCCTGCTTGCACTTGGCTATAGAATCTAGCACATCATATAACTCAGCCGTTGGAGGTTTCTCAAACATACGTTTGAGTTCCTCAATCATTTGCATCGGACCATAATTCTCAAACTGCTTTACCAGCTGAGGATCCATCCCCGATAGCATGAGACAAGCCGCATCATTGTGCTTGTCATAAGCTTCGTTATACTCTCTAAGTATTTCATTAGGAGAGTTAGCAGGAGGAGCAACGGGAGGAGGCTCACTAAGATATTCAAAACATTTGGCTATTCTAAGAACAATCCTTAGATTACGGTACCAATCGTTGAAATTTTTAGTCCCAGTCAATTTCTCTTTTTCAATCATCATTTTGAAAGTAGAGGTTATGTTTGACATGTTTCCGGGTTGGGCCATTTCTACAGAAAAAGTTCAAAAGTTAGTACTTTCGATAATTAAACTTTTCAAGAAAATTAAACACCCATGGTAAATAACCATTTAATTTTCACTGAAAACTAGGATCCTAATTGACGTCGTTTCATTACATCAGCTTTGGCTGCTAGCAATGAAAGTGCTCAATAAGGTACGGGATCACCCAATTGCCAATATCCAATTGCAATTCCTAGAAATCTTGGGACTTACATTATATTGCCAACATCAGTTGCAAAATGTAAGCATGTTTCATCCCCAAATCTTTATGCCTTGACGCCGTTCCATTACATCAGCTTTGGCTGCTAGTAATGGAAGTGCTCAATTAAGTTAACCAACTTAAGAAACATGTAAATTGACGTCGTTTCATCACATCAGCTTTGGCTGCTAGCAATGAAAGTACTCAATTTACCCTTAGACAACCACCCTTTGAACATCACATTCAGCTTTGGCTGCTAGTGATGTAGGATGAAACCTTAGGTGTTCCTTTTTGTAGTTGGATGGCATATAACTTAAATTTTAAGGGTATTAAATTTTGATGTGTGTAATCAAAAAATATGTACAAAGATGTCATGCATTCATCTTTGTATCATATGTTTTCTACAAAAAACTGTTTACTCATTCGCAGCTTAAATCAACAAAATTTAATTGATGGCGTTGAGAAACTTACAACATTGCCTTAAGATGCTTCGTACTTTTTCATGGTGTACTTGGTAAGTCTATTATTGACGCACAGGCGAGCGGAGGGGCAAACGTCCGCCGAAGCTAATTAAAAACGCGCCCCTTTCGGATGACAATTTAATGTCAAACCTCCTTATACCCACTTTATAGTTTGTCAATAATAGGTCCGCCGCTTCGACCACTTTTGTACAGTCGCATCAATCAATTAAAACTTTAAGATTTAAAGCTTAAAACTTTTATGTAGTAAATTATTAATTGCTAGTCTCGCCTGGGAGCAAATTACCGTGCGAAGCGAACCACTGTCGGCACATAAGACTTGGCAATTAAATAGTTTACTACAAAGGTTTCATAGTTATTAGGTTCATTTATTTTTTATTCAAAAAATTACCCTCTTTGATGTTACAATCCATCATAATTAAACACAAAGAACAAGTAATTGAAAAAATAAATAAACACTCAATAACACATATATGATCATTAACAATATCATATAGCCACATGCAAACCTTTTCAATAAATCATATTAATAATTCTATGTGAATTTTAATGTATGTAATTAATAAAACTCCCATTGGTTTTCGAGCTCATTGTGCCCAATGGACCACAGACGCCAAATAACTTGGCCGCGTAAGTTTTGATTAATTAGATACCACATTGCACATAACCAATTAATTAATATATATATTAGGGTCTTCCCTAATTTTAGATTTATCTTAAAAAATCATGTAGCAATTAAACACAAAACATTCCATGACAAAACATGCAAGATTTTGTCATGGATCCCATATTGCACATATAATCATGTAATCACATATTATCATGTCAATATATATTGTACACAATCTAATTAATGACATCACATAGGTACTCATTAATTAAGCCCTAAAAATTGCATGCAATCCTAGGGTTTCTACTAAATTTTACAAAGCTAAAACCCTAAAAATTATTTAATGGGTGTCGACCCATCTAAAAAAATTAGGGTTAGCAAAAATTAAAACCCTAGCTAAAAAATTGCATGTATCTATACAACAAGATTCAATTTTTAAGGTTTTTAGTAATTAATTACATGTTAAAAACGGGCTCATGATGCCACTGTTGGAATATGTGAATCATAAAAAACTATAAACACATAAACATCAAAGCACACACAGCGGAATAGATCTACAATAACATGTAAATTAATTAACTAAAACTAAATAGAAAGCGTACCTTTTGATTCCTAGCAAGAACAAGGAATCACGTGTACTTCAAGAACAATGTAAACCCTAATTAGGGTTTGAGATGGATCGATCTAAGGATGGATCGAATAGGGCAAATCACCACAAGCTAAAGTAAGCTTGTTACTCGTTCTTGTACACACGTAATACTAGCGTTTCAATGGGAAAAGCTAGGTTCAAGATCACAAAACAAACCAAACACTTTAATGCAAAAACTCGGATCGAAATTCCTAGTGGAATTAAAAGAGTCGATCGGTTTTGACAAGAGGGAAAGAGGAAGAAGTTTGGCTTGCTTGGAGATTCAAGATTAGGGAAACAATGAACACAAAGGGTTGTATTTGTAGTTTCTCTTGGCTTGCTCCCAAAGAAAACCCAACCGACCCAAAACCCTAAGGGGTGGCCGGCCATCTAGAGCCCATGGGGTTCTAGATCCTTCTTTTTATCTTTGCAATCTTAGTCCTTTAACGAGCGTTATCCAAACCCCATTAAGTCCTAACGACCGTTAAGTTCTAACTGTCGTTAAGTTAAATTGTTTGTGAAATGAATAAATAAAATATAAAATATATTTAATTTATTCAAACCATTGAAACTCTTACGTATTGTGTGCAATCCCGAGTCTCGGGTTCGAAACCGGACATACTAATATTAATATTTATACACAAACTCTAAGAAGGATTTTGTTTAATGCTCTGTTAAAAGGATGCACATAGCCCAATTAGGTGGGCGTTAGATGCAATTTGAACCGTTATAGCTCTATGTGTATTTCATGAGTTTAATGTGCGAGTGTTGCTAGATGTTTTTGAACTATTTTATCAATATATTTTATGAGTTAGTATCAAATGAGAAATAAAATAAAATGAAAAGAATTTATAAAAATATAATCGCGCATTTCAGATATACCTACAAAAATAAATGCATTTCTTTTTAATTTCTCTCTCCTTATTTGAATTGTGCACATATTGTTAGATCTTTAACATTGTATCAATCACACAAAAGGTTATTTAGAAGATGTTTTATAATGACAATAAGAACAAGAGAGAGAGTGGTGAGACGTGTGAGTGTAGAGAGGGAAAAGGAAAGTAGTAAGGTGAAATGAGAACTGTTATTCCAAGAGAAAATACACATCCCCTTCTAGAAATGAGAGGCTTGGATAAGGGCTATTAATGGACTTAAACAAATTATGTGGCACAAAGAGAAAGTAATGGGCCTTTGTTGGGCTGGGCTTGGATAAAGGCAATTACATTGACTTAAACTAATTAAACTATGCTAGTTTATCCAAGCCCAATACAAATAACTAGCCTACTTAAGTTAATAAAAACTAATACAAGGTTCCTCTAAGTGTTAATGACCAACACATTAATGCTAACACATATAAATCTTTCTCATTTTTATAATCTTATTTTATTGCTATAAAAAATAAAGGTACTAAGGGTCCATTTGGTTTGTGCATGAGTTTAGTATTAGACATACAAATCTTTCCCATTTTTCTAATCTTATTTTATTGCTAAAAAAAAAATAAAGGTACTTAGGGTCCATTTGGTTTGTGCATGAGTTTAGTATTAGGATTTTGATTTGGATCAAGATTTGGTTTTATTTTAGATTTAAAAGATAACAGGGGAGATAAAATAAATTATGTAATAAATGTTGTTTGTTTTAAATTGAGGTAGAAATTAAGTTTTAAATTTATGTAATTTTTAAGATTAGAAAGAAAGAAAAAAAATATCAATTAAAATAAGATTGTGGTTGGAAATACATTACACGAGTTCCCATGTGAAAAATAAGATGAATCCAACCTTAAAACCTGCCTATCCAGTGGAGATTTTTGCAAAGTAGATATTTTACCAACGTTCTTATATCTGAGACCTAACCTTGCAAGCAAATAACTCTTTTCATCATGCTAAACTAACCCTAAATGTTTCTATTTTTGTTCGTTTTTAGATTAAATCAGACCTAAACTGGACAATACTCACCCCTCCCGTTTCCTATTACACATTACGTATCTTTGTATAAAAGAAGAAATTCTCATTCCAAAAACATTACAGAAAAGAGGATCTTTATCAAAGTTCAATTAAACTAACATGAAAACTCAATTACGCGATGTTGCAAAATAGAGTATTCATCTATGCCAATAAAGATCAAAATTGGGGCTCGATTTTGTTGAAGTTTAAAAAACTGATATTATAATAAGCAAAATACGCGATTACAACAATTTTTTCTTTATTTGCACTCAAGTTTAAATATGTTCTAAATTTAGGTGACACTAATATCAAAATTACGAGATTAAAAGGGTTAATAGACAAATATGTTACCAAAGTTTGCCAAAATGTTCGCCTAAGTTACTAAAGTTTAAAACATTACAAATAGGTTACTAAAGTTTGGTCTCCGGTTACATAATTTACTGAACCTCTTAAATGATGACATGACTTATTTTTTAAGTACAAAACGGTCCTTGTCGTTAGCCGAGTTTTACGGATTTAGTCCCTAGACCACTATTTCTGTTAGTCTGACTGTTTTTATACGTTTTCAAATGTTTTTATCCGTTTTTATACGTTTTCATACTTTTTATACGTTTTCATACATTTTTATCCGTTTTCGTACGTTTTATCCATTTTTATCCGTTTTCGTCCGTTTTTATCTGTTTTCATACGTTTTTATCCGTTTTCGTCCGTTTTTATACGTTTTCATATGTTTTTACCCGTTTTCGTCCGTTTTTTAAAAGGTAACAAAACATCTGAAAAAAATAAGAAAACGGGCCAAAACGTATAAAAATGGATGAAAACAATAAAAACGGATAAAAAACGTATAAGAACGGATAAAAACGTATGAGAACGTAAAAAAACAGACGAAAATGTATGAAAACATAAGAAAACGGGCGAAAACGTAAGAAAAACTGGCGAAAGCGTATAAAAATGGATGACACAGTATCAGAACAGATGAAAATGAAAAAAAAGTATAAAAACGGACGAAAACGTATAAAAACCGTTGAAAACAAATAAAAACGTAAAAAACAGACGAAAACGTTTGAAAGTGTAACACCCCCATTTTCGGATTACGCAACGGAATATAAGCTTGGGGTGCTACTTCATGGTTCACAGTCATGGAAATAGAAAACGACTCGAAAAGAGACGTTTTTCAATAAAAATTGTTATCATTCATTTATTAATATCAGAGTACATAAGATAGGTCCTAGAGGGAGGTTCGGAAAATACATTATAAAAGTTACATTATTCTTTTGAATGATAACAAAGTGGACACCCTTTTATTTTTAAGAAGAAAGTCCACCGCCGCTCCGTGCCAGTAATCATACTTCTAAATACCTGAGATAAACATGCTTAAAAAGTCAACACAAAGGTTGAGTGAATCTATAGTATTTAAAATTATAATTAGTTTGAACACAAGCCATAATATGAGAAATCAGTTATATCGTAATTCAAAAATATTGCACTAAACCTCATGACACGCAATGCGTTAACAGTTTTCAGGTTCCACAAACATGATTGAAATGAGAGTGGTCTCGCCCCCGAGTTAAAGATATCAAATATAATGCATTTGCCTAACCGGCTACCACGAAGATATCCATCCGGTTAGAACAAATGGGTCGTCAGGCCAATAGATCTATTCACATATTCGCGCTCACCCAGCAGGTGACTAATGGTGCATGATATGAGGGTCTTTTAAATAAATAATTCAATCTCAATAATAACGAACAGTTAGCCTAGTGCAATAACAATCAGGAAAATACTCGTGTTCGATTTAATAGCATGTATCTCCCCACATATTTGGAAAACACGTAAGTAAGAAAAGTGGGACTATAAACTCACCTGGACAATCTGGATGGAAAACAAAGTTATACAAAGTTGATAAACGTCTCCGGCTTGCAACCTGAATTGGTTATATCAAGTTTCTCAGTAATTGTTTCTTAATATATAAGTTTTTATTATTCGTTTCGTTATGTTTTGGTTTGATAGTTAAGTATTTAATAGAGCCAATATGTAGTTTCAAAAGTAATATTTTATTATATTTTCTTATCTGTAGTTTCGGTTTCGTCCGTTCGTTAAAAGGACACTTTGTCAATTAGTTATGACCAAAAACGTATTCTAGGTTTTAGTATTCCTAAAATAATAATAATAAGAATAAGAATATTGATAATAATATTAATAATATTAAAATATTAATAATATTAAATTATATTAATATAGTTACGTTTTCTACCCTAAGGTTTCTAGGGTTTACGACTTTTACCCTTAGACTTTAAGAAAATGACAACTTTTACCCTTGATCTTTTATAACTTGACACTTTATACCTTTAAGTTTCAAAAAGTACTGTTTTTACTCCTTAGGGATTCCCCGATCACGATTTAAGTCCAAAACAGAATTTTTATAGAGTTTTGACAAGAATGGTCCTTGTGTCTCTAAAGTTTTTCACTCGACATCCTCTAGTTTCAAAAATAATTTATTTCTAGCGATTTAAGCCATGATCTTTTATAAAACCTTTTCTAAAGTGTTTATAAATGTTTTAAAAGTATTTTTGTAAAGTTTTAAGGGCTGAATCGAACCCATGAATTCGAACATCAAAACAGAAACTCGTAATCACATGCTACTCGACACAGAAAAATAACCCAACTTGTTTTGCCCCGTTCTCCCTCGTTTCTTAACGAAAATCCCTGATTCTTTTTCCTACTTTTAGACCTCCTCGAGTAATTTAAGTATGTCAAAGGAAATAATTTTTAGTGATCGTTTGATAGGGTAAAACGAGCACCAAAGCAGCAGACCTGCTGTTGGTCTCGACAGAAAGAAAAAGGAGAAAACTTGTGTTTTTCTTAATCCGATTTTTAGGCACTATGTTTTTATGATATAATATGTTATTTTAACATGTTTTAAGTATTTCTAAACCACTTTTAACAACCTAGATCCATTAGAACATTATTTCGAATTTTATGTGTATATATGAACTCGATAGGAATAAAAATTAAACAAATTGTGTTTTAGTTATTTCTGGGTTATAAAACCTATTATTACATGTTTTAAACTTCATTTGAACATAAATTATCTATATGAAAGCAAGTAAAAAGGGCCAGAACTTACTTCACTTGAAATGGTCGACTAGGGTTATATTGGATGAGGTATGGTTCGAACTTGGCTTCTACTGGACGTGGCTTGCTCCTACTGCTTATCTAGGCTTAGTTTAGCTTATGTGGGACTAAAGGATCATTGGTGTGAAAGGGTAGTGGCTGTTTGTGGTAGTTCGAGTGGTTGGTGATGTCCTAGGGTTTCATTTGTGTTGCTATTTATAGAAGGCTAAGCTAGGGTTTCCTGGGACTTCTAGGGTTTCTATGGGGATGTGTGATATGAGGTGTAAGGCCAGGGAGTTGCCACATGAGGGGGAAAATGATTAGGGAAATGTGGAAGTTTATGGTCCTTACACATAGGGCTTCTTCTAGAGAGAGGCTATGTGTACTCCCTCTTCTCCATACATGTGGGCTGTTTAGGGTTTAAGGTTGCTAGATATTTAGTTGGTTAGGGTTAAATTTGAACTAGGATGTGTAACTAGTTAGTTAGAGTTCGATCCTATGCTTAAAGGGGTTGTACTATGGCTTTGTGATCTTGTAAACTAGGGTTTTGGGTAAAGTTAGGGTTTCCTAGGTTTAGGGTAAGTTAGAAATAAAATTTGAATCTAATTAACCTAATTTTATAAGTATCGATTTGTATTATTTAGGTGGAAAATAGTTTTTGTGCTTTGGGTAGTTGTACTTTAGGCTAAGGAGACTTGTACTTATGTAAGAAAAATAAGAAAAATGTATTTTTAATTATTTCTTAATTTTCTATAATTCTTATGTAATTTTTATTACACTTTAACTGCCATTAATTGAGTTTTTATATTATTGTGCATAAAAGAGTTGTACATTATGTTTATGAAGTTGTACATATATAAAATAAATAAATAAATTATTTTTATAATTTATTATATGAAACTATTACAATAAAATGTTATTTAAATAATTATTTCTAATGTTTTTATAAGGTTTTTATGTTTATTTAGATTTCATGCTTAAAGGACTTGTACCTTAGTTTAGAAAACTTGTACTTTTATTTAATGAGTTTAGGAAAAATAATTTATAAGAGTTATGCATGTATGGTTTGTACTTTATGATTTAAAATAGGATTTTAAATAGGTTTTTGTAATTAAATGATTTTATGCATAAAAGACTTGTACATTGACTTTAAATGACTTGTACATTTATATTTTATAAAAATATTATATAAATAAATTAGGTTTTGTAAGTTTTGTACATAAAATCATAATTACCTGAAATTAGGGTTTTACCGGGAGTTATTATGGAATTAGGGTTTCTATGCTTTAGACACTTGTACATTAATCAGATAATTTATACTTTAGTATTTCTAGGGTTTTGTTGTTCATAAATATTGTTATGGTAGTTTAGGGTTTTATAAAATTATCGTTAGTTAAGGAACGTTCAGTTTTAAATATATATTAACGAAATAACGTAAAGTGATAAGTGGAATCTCATAACATTTTAGATTAAAGATGTTTACTTATTTAAATATGAAATCAGTTAAGGTTGGGTTGCAAGCACGGTTATTCGGGATGTGATCTCCGTCACATAAGATAATAGTCACAATCAAAATAAAAAAAAAATTTACACGTAGAAAATGATAAATATTCCAAGAGATAGTTTATTTAAATAAGGGATTTTTCACAGTGGTTACAGAAAGCATAAGAAAACGGGCAAAAACGTAAGAAAAACTGGCAAAAGCGTATAAAAATGGATGAAAAAGTATAAGAACGGATGAAAACATATGAAAACGGGCGAAAACGAAAGAAAACGGGCGAAAACGTAAAAAAACGAACGAAAACGGATAAAACGTATGAAAACGTATGGAAACGTATGAAAACATATACAAACGGGTAAAAACATATGAAAACGTATAAAAACGGTCAAACTAACAGAAATAGTGGTATATGGACTAAATCCGTGAAACCCGGCTAACGACAAGGACCATTTTGTACTTAAAAAATAAGTCATGTCATGATTTAAAAGGTTTAGTAACTTATGTAGCCGTAGACCAAACTTTAGTAACCTATTTGTAACGTTTTAAACTTTAGTAATTTATGCGAACATTTTGGCAAACTTTGATAACATATTTGTCTATTAACCCAGATTAAAAATATCAAAATAAAAGCAAACTTTACATTCTAAACTAATTGTAATACCAAAAGCTATAACACCATATAATTTTTGTGTCATAACAACATTTATTTTTGCTATATTTAAGTAATACCACAACTCATATACATGTGAGTTTAGTTATAACTAAACGACTCACGATAAACAGTTATTGTTTTATTATCCGAATTAAATATATTCTTAGGTCAAAACTCAACCCAAACGAACAATATTCGCGATATAAAAATTCACGATATAAAAAAGATCGTTTTGCTAACAACGGTTTTAAGGATTGTTGATAAGCACATAATTTGATTATAATACAATATCACTTGTGAATGATTCCAAGTGAATGACAGTTCTAAAAAACATGGAAACAATCCTGAAAAACCTGTATATACAATTAACATTTGATTTTGATTCGATGAATTGTATTCTTACTACCAGTTATGATAAAACTAGATGAGTACCTGTGCATAGCGACAGAACTTTATAATGTCACACCCCCAAATTGGTACAAATTTACAGTTATATCGAATAACCTATGTGAGTCGTTTGAAAATGTTTCATTTGATTCATTTAATCATAACAGAGTTTACAAAAGAAAGGTTCCAAATGTATTTCCCAAAAGTAACGCTAAATAAGTTTTGGTACGAATCAAACGAATAAGTAATGCTGAAATCTCCGTGTGACGTAATTGTAATAGTGGCTCGAGTGCTCATGCTCCATATAATGTCAGTCAATAATCTTGTACCTGAGAATACATGCTAAAAGTGCCAACTAAAAAGTTGGTGAGTTTATAGGTTTAATATAAAGTTTGACCACTAGCAAAGCATATGAGAATTTCATCGATCATAATGTCATGCAAAAGTTAAGGAAAATATTTCGATTGCGCTAAGTTCATGACACCAAAACCTTAAGTATTCTATGTAGGTGTCTCCACACCCAAGCAATGTAGGTATCTTCATACCCAGAATATGTAGGTGTCTCTACACCCAAGCAATGTAGGTATCTCCATACCCAAAATATGTAGGTGACTACGCACCCATGCAATGTAGGCAACAAAGTACCCAAGATATGTAGGTAACTACGCACCCAAGCAATGTAGTTACCAGTTCCTAACTTATGCAATCTGTAAACAGTTTAAATTTATGCACTGGTGTCCATGAGTAAAGATCAAGTAGCTAATGAGTAAATAGTATTGCATTCGAATAATCAAATCAGTATTAAATCAAAGCATAAAATGTTTCGAGTAATTGAATCATGTATGAGAGTAAATTGGTGTAAATAGTTCGAGTAAATCGAACAAGTATTTAGGTAAAGCAAGAAATGTTTTGAGTAATCAACCATGTGTTTAAATAAGGCGAGTAATGAGATTAAGTAAAACGAGCATGTATCTCCCCCAAAGAGTTTATAAAGTAATTAAACGAGTAAAAGTGGGGCTATGACTCTGCTCAAATGATAGTATTGCAATACTAGCAAATGTGTGTATGGAAATCGAGGCGCGATACTCTAACCGAAACCTAAATTAATAATATGTTTTAGGTCATGCAATAATGTCGTGTATGCAATTTCATAAAAAAAGTCATATCACCCGTACATGTTTGAAATAAATTTTAGTGATTAAAAACGTAGTTACATCAATGTTCCCGTTTAATAGTCAAAGTATACCTTTTATGTAACGTAACTAGTTCATCTCGTAATTAAACTTTAGTCGTCTCGTTAATAAATATTTTAGAAAATCTCCGACTCGTCTAATTAACAAGTATAAATAAAATGATACAACTTTCGTGTAGGTTGTTTTGGCTAATTCCGACTCTAAGGTTTCCGAAAACCATTTTTAAAATTTATAACAGCTTGTTATTATAGCACAAATGCTGTCAAATTTGTATTTTCTGACAAAAGCTTCTACAACTCATAACTATCTCGTTTTAGCTCCGTTTTAGACATTCTACCTATCCCACGAACGTATATGAGTACACTAATCTATTTTTAGTGTCTCGGATAGTCGGTTTACCATTTAAAGTCCAGTTTTACTTCTTAAAAAGTTCTAACAGCAACATCATTTTCAGAAAAATAATTCTTGTTGTCTAACTCAAACTAACGTAACTTATTCGTTAGAGCTCGGTTTCAGTTGATATAAGTTGCCGTGTTTATAGGGTTGTGTCCTCTATATTTTACATAACTACCACTGTTCGATAAAATAAGTCTAGGGTACGATGCTCGTAAAATGGCTCGAAGAGAGTCACTTGGCTAAGTCTTCACATAAAATTATGATTTTACCGACTTTATTATAAATATGAGTTCTCTTCCGTTCGACCTAGATTTCGGATATGTTACTACTTTTTTCATCATATTAAAGTGCGGTGTTGAGTGTTTTAGCAATAAACAAATTTTAAGTGATGAATCAACTATATGAGTGTATCAGGTAGTTGGCCATATATTCGAAAAACATAGTTTTTAAACATGCTACACCTCCGAAAGTCCTAGATTTTGAACATGTTATGCTAATATCATTGTATTTCAGTGTAGTGTCGAGATTTTTAGAAATTTTATATTTTTAGGTGCCGCAAAAGAATGGGACCATATACAGGTTATATACATTTTGGGTTTGAAAAACACGTTTTTGAAGCCGCGAGCATATATTGGTGATACAAGTTCAAGTATGTATGATATATACGTAGTGAATTTATAATAGAGATGTGATATTGAAATGCTTACGAATGATGATGATGGAATGATCAATGAACTCGCGACCTAGACCCGAAAATCCTATCTTGCAAAAACTCTCGTTTACCCCATGCTAAACCCAATATGCTTCCAAAACTTAACCCAAAATGCTTTCAATATTTTGTAACACAAAAAAGAAAGTTGTGGTCTCCTTGTGTTTTGCTAACTGATGTCGAACCAAGAAAAAAATAAAATAAAATAAAAATGTGTGTGTTTAAATTTTGAGATGAGATGCAAGTGTAAAAATAACTCACCAAGCATCCTTTTATAGAGAAATCAAGTTATGGGTCTTAATATTTGTTTAATGATCTAGTATTTTAGGCTTAGTATAAAATTCAATGTTGTATGTTGGTGTGCTTTTGGGCTGCTGTTTGACAAGGGGAAAAGGCAAAGACGCATCAAATCTTGCCCCTAACTTTGCTTATTACATAGTCCCTTTTAAAAGATAGTCAATTAGGTCTAGTAGAAAAAAAAAATAGGTAGGGTGGCGTATTGTCGTGTTCAGCCGAAACAAGGGAAAGAAAGAAATGAGTCAAGCCAACAATTAGTCTTAGAGCATGGGGTGTGTGGAAAACTAGAAGGGGGGGGGGGGGGGGGGGGGGGGTTTGAATAGTTTTACCGTTTAAAATTAATTCACTTTGTTACTTTATGTTATTTCAAAGGAAACAAGCACAAACAAATATTCACACAATATATATATGAAAAGTAAAGAGAGGAAAGATCAAACCACACAACACGGATGTTTATAGTGGTTCGGCTACAAGGACTCTCTTCCTTGCCCTACTCCACTCCTCGAGCCTCTAACTCGAGAGTTATTCTTCACTAAGAAACAAACTCTCTTCTAGGTGGAGAAAACATTTACACGTCGCTTACTTCCTTTTCCGGTACTAAGTTAAACACCGGGTTCTTTACAAGGGTACAACCACTCCCGTTTGGTTCTTTCACAAGGGTACAACCACTCCCTACACTCTTTGTGTTTTGAGGACTAAAACACTAACCACACTCACTGAGATAAATGATACAAATAATGATGTGTGAACTACAACTATATCACACAGTAACTATGCTAAAGGTTTTACACGTCTGTGTTGAACCTTGATGCTTAATCTCCTTTGCTACAAAAGGAAAGTGTGGAAAACTAGAAGGGGAGGTTGAATAGTTTTACCGTTTAAAATTAATTTAAACCGTTTTGTTTGTTATGTGAATTCAATTAAACTTATGCACATAGAGATAATCAAACAATATATCAGAAAGGAAAAGAGAGGAATGATCAAACCACATAACACGGATGATTATAGTGGTTCGGCTACAAGGACTCTTTTCCTTGCCCTACTCCACTTCCCCGAGCCTTTAACTTGAGAGTTAATCTTCACTAAGAAACAAACTCTCTTCTAGGTGGAGAAAACCTTTACACGTTGCTTACTTCCTTTTCCGGTACTAAGCTAAACACCGAGTTCTACTTCAGGGCAGAACTAACCCAACGTCGCCTATACACTTACCGACACTAAGCTAAATGTCGAGTTCTTTCACAAGGGTACAACCACTCCCTACACTCTTTGTGTTTTGAGGACTAAAACACTAACCACACTCACTGAGATAAATGATACAAATGATGTGTGAATTATACAGAGATCACACAGACACTAACTACTACAACTTGCAACAGTATGTTTTGTTGAAGTTCTTTTGCTTGATCTTCTTTGCTACAAAAGATAGATCAAATGATATGAATAAATGATGTTAGTAATATTAATGAGTATATATGTTTTCTACTTTCTAAGTGATGAAAAGGCCAAGTGATCAGCTTGCTATTTATAGGCAAGCTGAGAAACACTCGGCGGATCCGGCGGATCCCTTAAAAGGGATCCGTCCTTTATATCGAAAGGATCCGTGGACATGCCAGAGGTAAGACAGCTAAGAGATTTTCCAAATCTCTCCAATCTCTCCATATCTTTGTGTTGTCATATCAAGATCATCCAATGTCAACTATCTTACTTGAAGATCTATCTAAGATATTACAAGATCTTACCAAGATTACATGTATGATGCATGCCATGATGTCATTGTATCATTTAAGAAATAAAGTTTCCTTTTAAGGAAATAAACATGTATATGTATAAAATGTATTTACAAGTAAACTTGTGAAATGTAAAATGTTCTAAAGAGACTTTAGCTAGTATTTATAATTTGCTTAAAGATATACTTTGTAATTGTCATTAACAAAACTAAGCAAAGATTGTAAATATAAATAACGTTTTTGGGACGATATTTGTATTAACAATCTCCCCCTTTTTGTTGATGACAAAACATAAAGTATATTTTTGAGCAAAAGAATAAGTATAGCATGAGTTCTTTAAAATATAGATTAAGTTTGTTTTATTTGAGTTTAAAAACTATTTTTATGCAAAAAGGTATATGTATTGTGATGATTCACAGTTAAGCAAACTTAATCCTTTCTCCCCTTTTTTGTCGAAACAAAAAGAAGAGTTGCGTAGCGGAATGCGATTTTGAGAACTTTAAGAGCTCCCCCTTGTTTGATACTCCCCCTAAATGGAGTAACAAGGTAATGATGCATGATCCTACAAAACAAATGGTTAGAATATGATATTCTCCCGCTCGGTGTATACTCCCCATTATAAGAGTCCCAACGTATACATTTGAAGAGTATGAGATGCTACAAAAAATAATGTTAGTTGTGAGTAGCTTCAATGGAGAAGCATAATGCATATGAGATGATCATTCACATAGGACTTTTAATCTAGTTGACTTGAAAAAGTCAAAATGTAGTGTCTGATCAAAATTTTGTACCTGAAGACATGAGTAAACTATAATGTAGGTTCCAAATAACTATAATGTTAGTCACCTAAATAACGAGAATATGCTATGTTGATCACTTATAATCATAAAAACATCACATTCATTAATTGAAAATTGTGTGACAAAAGTCACAACCATAATATGATACTACATGAAAAAGAAACATACATCCTAAAAATTTAAAAAGGTCCTATATAATGAGACTAGAATACTCCTATTGAGGAGAATGAGAGATGGCGTTTAGATGCTCAAGAATGTGGTTCAATATGAACCTCATTTCATTTTGGAGCTCATGCACCAAAATGTTTGTCCTTTGAGCTATGTGAGTGGTTCTTTCACACATGTTGTAATCATGGTGAGAAAAACCGGGCGGAAAAGTAGGCTCATTTTGTTGAGGTGGTGGTGGTGTTTAGAGGAAGTTCATGAGAATGTTTTGGAGGTTTATAGCTTCATTGAGGCGGTGATCTACTATACCCAAGAGAGTGTAGAGATGGTTAGGTTCTTCACTAATCTCCTCGTGTGTTTGAGGCAAATTGATCCACATTGCCTCGTCTATGGCAATGAGAGTTGATGTGGGTGACAAAGGTGGTATTTGAGGTTGAGATGATTGTGCATCATGATATAAAGTGCCATGGATATTCGTAAACATCGGATGAAAAAGCATAGGTTGTTGATTTTCAAAGGTTATGGGTGGAGGATTGGTTGATCTTGGTGGGAGATCCTCCAAGTTATCAAGGTATGGATGTGGTGATGTAGGTGGAGTCCTAAATAGCTCCATAGGTTGCAATCTGGGTAATTTTGGGGGTGATGGAGATTTGATAGTCTGTGATGGAGTGGGTGATGGTGTGGTTGCTATGGGTGTGATTGTTAGAGGAGGAGTTTGTATGACCATATTTGATGGTGTTGGTGTTGATAGTGTGAGGAAATTTTCACTAGCAATGGGTGATGATATATTGAGAGGAGAATTTTCCTCAGATGATGAGTTTGCTAAGTTGACAAAGCAACATGGTTTAACACTAATGTGGGCTGTTCTTCTTGGAGGTCTAGAGATGGAAGAGTTGTTTGACTTGGTCATGGTGAAGTATGATAGCTAAGATGTACAGGAGAGGAAATGGTTGTTGTGTGAAGTGATGATTCTAAAATACTAATTTTTTGCAGAAGGTATATGAGTTTGGATTTGATGTGTATCCAATAGAGAATGTTGGTTCTGAATGATTTGGAACAAAGATTTGTGCAAGTCACATCACATAAGTCAATCCATAGAACTTATGTTGAGTAAAAGGAGGAAGATATGCAGTAAATGCAAAGGGATAGTGGAAAATCCTGTGATGTGATGTACTCACGGATTTGAAGGATCCCTAAAAAGGGTTCCTTACTTGTAACAGAAAGGTCACTTACTTCCTAAGATCAAATTTTGGTGGGAAATTTTGTTCTTATGTTTCTAAGGGTTTCTAATTCATTCTTAAGGTTTATAGTGATCAGTGAACCTATTCTAAAGAACACTAGAAACTAAAGTCAAAGAATCGGGATGAGTCGAAAAGTTTTAAGAATTTGACTGTTATACCTATGGATCCAAATGATAACACGTGCGGATCCAATTTATGGGATCCGCAGAATCCGCAAGATGAAGGTTGGCGGAACCAACGATAACACATGGCGGATCTAAAATGAGGGATCCGCTAGATCCGTACTACAAATATTTGATCACCAACAAACATTGAAATATAACTTTTATTCATTGAAAATTTGTTTGTGACAAGCATCTCACACTTGAAGTTACATTAGAAAATCCATATAGATTGGAGAAATCATAGAATAATTTTATGAAGTACACTTAGATGATACTTAAGAAAAGCTAACAGCTTTTATGAAGTGGAATTTGTTGGTGTTGATGGAGATATGATAGAATCTAGCCACATAGTTTCTAAATCCTTGGTGTCATAAGGGTTAGTGTCATGTTCTTCATTTTCTTGAGTGTTTGTTTGATTAAGCCACATTGAATCATCAATGTTTTGAAGTGTGGTGAGTAAATCATGTGGTTGAAGATTGGGTGAATTTGGTGGTGATGATGATTTTCTTCCTTCAGATTGTGAATGTGATGGTGAAGAGGCTATTGGTGTAGTTATAGGTGAAGGTGTACTATACGTGGGTAATAATGTTGTACCTAGTGGAATTATGATTGGTGATGGTGAGTTCGGAGATGAAGGCATGATAGAAGTTGTAGTGGTAGTAGTGAATATGATTGGTGAGCCTAAGTTTGGAACTGGATTGATGAGCCAGTAAGGTCTAACACTAATTCTAGCGGTTTGTCTGTATGATCTAGACATATGAGATTTGTGAAGTTTATAGGAGTGGTGTGCAAAGAAGATGATGTTGGTATTTGTTATGATCATCTTAAGGTTCTAATATGTACTTCCTATTTTTATGGAAATTGGTGTTTGGATTAATGGTTTGTAAATTTCAAGGACTTGGAACAAGAAAAAGTAATTTGTCCTAATGACAAAGTCAATCCATAGGAATGGAGTTGACATGAAGGTATGCAGAATGATGACTCAAAAGTGAGAAATGTGATTGATTCACTGTTTTTGAGAGAGAGAGTCTGTGAGTTATGAGTAGGACAAGATATTCAAATTTTGGTGGGAGGTGGATTTTCCTAAGATGTTTAAACAACACTCTAAGTATTGGAATGAGTTTGGATTTTGTGAAACAGATTATTATGTATTCCTGCGGATCCAATTGCCAAGGCATGCGGATCCAAAACTTTTGAATCCGTCTGATCCGCAGGTTTAAGATTGGCGGATCCAACATAAACACTAGGCGGATCCAATTTTAGGGATCCGCCAGATCTGTCGAACAAATATCCTAAAACAAACAGAGAGCAATGCAAATTTCGCGTTTCTCGAAGAAGACTTGAAAATACTCCTAGAATATATCAATTAGCTAATATGTACTATAAACATGCTAAATATGTATATTCTAACATACATTTGCATATGGATAAATCCGTTCATCATAACTTACTTAAAATTGAGTTAAGCCAAATAGTAGCTTATTCTCGGAAAATTGATAACATTAAATGTTATCGACCTGCAAATATGAGTTAGTTGACATCAAGTACTACCGTAATAAGAAATACATATGTCTAACAAAGCATTGTCTAATAAAGATTAGTCCCAAACGCTCCCCTATCTTACTTATCTCTTAACATTTTGAGTATTTTCTTCTGATCCTTGCGAAGTTTCATCATCCATCGTCCTACATTCTTCAAAATTCCCTTTCTTTGTCGATGTTCCTCAGACTCATTATCAATGGAGGAAGTTGACGTAAGTAATCGAGTGGAGGGATCTTGGAGTTAGGTAAACCATCTTCATCGCTAGTCGATGATGATGAAGATGAAGATGAAATATAGGCACGTTTTCCTTTCCCAACTGTTACTCTCTTTTCACTAAGTGGAACGAAAATATGTTGGATTTCGGTGTAGTCTGGAAGAAAACCAACTGAGTTTGGAGGAATGGGAACTGAAGCTTTAAATAGACGGGTGAGGAGCATTCCATATGGCATTGCGGTTTTTCCTAAGATAGGTATGTCAACCATTCTTTTGGCGATGTAGTAAGCCAAATTGAATTGTTGATGGGTTGACACACAGTAGAGCATGTAACATAAGCTTGCATTCACATGATCTTTGTTTCCAACAGTGCTAATAACATTTGCCCTAAGAATTTCTTCTAGTTTCTTAAATTCAGGTTTGAGTTCATTAAGTTCCATCGCAAATGGATCTAGATTAACTTGTTTGCCACGGAGTTTCTTAGATGGGTTGGTTCTAGGTTTGAAGAGGTGATCACGGATAATTTCTTTGGGAGTGAGTGGAGTGTCGTATGGGAATTCACGACCAAGGTTAGACTCAAGAATGGATAAGGGCCATTTGTCTGAGTAGAAACAAGTTCCTTGACTAGGAACACCTAAGACTTCTGCGAAGTGAGCTAAAGGAAAACTGAATTGATTTTGGTTTATTTTGAAGTGAATGTTTAGCAATCCTAAGTCATCAGTACTAAGTTTTACTGAAGCATAAAACTCAAGAATGAACCTAGGAACGATAGGCTCATCTATGTCTAGGAGTGAATCAAAGTGGATGAAGGCCAGTTGTTCACGAATGTTAGTTTCTTCTAAGAATGATGAGTCTATAGTTCTACCTTCATGAACATAACGGTTTTCTAGTGTTTTAAAAATCTTGACCTGAGCATCAGTTAGACCTTTGGTTTGATGATGTTTGGGTAGATACTTGGTAGTCTTTTTGTGATCATAATTAGTTGCGGGAGGCATGATTTACCTAGACATGAATGTTATAATTTTAGTTAGAAATATCCTAAATGAGTGCAATGTGAAGGTGCGATTATCTCGACTTCTTTGAAGCAGGTTTTTGCGAGATAATTCAAATGCTTTTGTTTTAAAATATCCAATAAGTACATTTATGATGTTTTTAAAACATAACGTTTTTGATTTTGTATGAACAATGATTGAGAGGTGTTTTGAGAAGTATTTCAATGGAGTATTTGATGATATTTTTAATCAAAAACTGATTCAATGTATTTTTGAAATGCTTCATGATTGGACCAATTCTAATTTTTGATTTTTGGTGTAACTAATTAAGAATCCTAGACATTGATAAGAAATTAGAATGAATTAGAATACTTACAGTTTGATTAAGCACGAGTTGATTGTGGAGAGAAGTCTAATTTTTGAGTTTAGAGTGATGGGGGTCGACAATCAGTAGGTTAATTAGTGTACTGAGAAATAAGGAGTGTTTGTTTATTTGGGAATTTTTCTCAGTAGTCTGCGGATCCGGCGGATCCCGAAAAAGGGTTCCGCCCTTGTTATCGAAGGGATCCGCAGGATCAGAGAATGTGTTAGCTTATCTCCGTTTTTGGTTTGAACTAGGATTCTAACAAATGTTTTAACTACTTTCTAGGTTTCAGTAAACCATAGATAGAAGTAAGGTTCTTACTTGAGGTATTTGTGAGAGGTTTATTTATCTTTTGAGAAACTTTCTCACCTCGGGATATTTACTCATCTAAGCATTGTATAATACGGAGATGATGATGGAAAGCAAAACTTTTGCTGGGATGAATGGTTTGCAATTGCAACACAGGAGAAGGATTATAGAGGTCAATATCGTAGACCACAAGAGTTTTCTCCACACTTTGCTTTAAAAGTAGCAAGGACTGTTTGTTTCTTAGTAAATTATGATGTGATACAATGTCTCACATTAGTACACACTTTGTTATTCCTATATCTCTAATTACAGAGTTAAATATGGTTTTTACACCTGATTCTTTGGGATATCGTAAATGTCTCTTAAGTTGTTTGGTGGTTTCAAGTAGGAATCATTTTGAAAGTGTAGACTATATCATATTTTGAATACTAGCTATGGGATAGAGTATTCTATCTAATGTATTTCTGTGTTTAGGGTCATCTAACTTTATCCTTGGTGAGTGATTTTCAAAGGTCATTATTTACCAAAGATGATGTCTTTAGGAAGAGGAGGACCTTTGTTAAATGTTGAGTTTCAACAACTCTTTTGACTTTTGAGAATGATGTAAATCTTATATTTTCATAAATTCCTGAGAAATGTACCTTTTTATGATTAGGGTTGAAGTGGTGAGATTATTCTAAATTAAATTCTTTCTAAGTATTTTGAGGAATCCTAGAGTTAAGTCGGAACTTAATTTATAATATTCATGGAAGTGACAACATATCTAATTACTCACAAAGGTGTTGGTTATATCTCAACTTGGTTAGAATCCTAATAGATTTATTGAACTCGTTGAGATATTATCCAAGAAGATGAGACACTACTTGTCTTTAGGTGTTTTATGTCATAATTTACCTACTTATTATGCTAGCTTAAATGCTTTATTACTATCACCACAAAGGATGTGATACTAATCACGTTACCTAATAACTTATACTTAGTGAGTATGAATCTGAATTATCTATGAGATCAATCATCATGAGAAGTCAAGAAGAAACGTACCTTTTTACAATGATAGTTTCTAAGAATGCTATGTAATCTCCGTTGAACACTTTGAGGACTAAGAAGATACATTTGTTTTCAACAATGTATCTTGGAGTTCCATAAATCCATAATCCTTTCTTTCAAGCGTACCAAATGAAAGCTCAAGTATAAGATCCCCAACATCTCATGGGTTCATTTGGTTTAATCACAATATTACCATGGTTCACTAATATCTTGGAGGTAATCAAATGGAATTTGTTCACTAAACACTGTTTCTTTACTTACTGGAGTATCTATTTTCGTTTTAACTTCATTATTATCTTTTCTTTTAATTGTATTATTGTTAGGTTCTCTAGATAACTTAACAGGTTTAGTATTTTTTAAGTTTTGACTTTTACCTACGGATCCTTTGGTTATCTCACGCGGATCCAAATGTTTGGATCCGTGGGATCCGTGGGTCATTGATTCAGTTGGTGTAGTTTGATTATGAAAATCACTTAAGCAACCATTTTTCATAAAATCTGGTTTGAAACTACCATGAGGTATTTTTAGTAACCTCAGTATGTCATCAACATTGTTTAGATGTTTATCAAATCTCTTAAGTTTGTTGTGTTTGATAAAATCTTTCTGTGTGAATATTACTGTTTCTATTTCGTGTTTTAGTTTCTGACATGATAAGCAAGTTCTAATACCATTGTCTCTTTCTAATCCTATGATCTTTTCTTTTAACCGATGAATTTCATTTTCTAAGAGTTCCTTTCTGGTTTTTAAGATCTTATTATTGCTTATGATTTTAGGAATGATTTTATATAATTTATTATATTCTATATCTGACATGTTATAATTAATGAAAGAGTATGAATCAGATTGTACCTCATTAGCCATAGGAGCAACCTTGTTGTTTATTGGCTTGTCGTCATCTTTTTCACTTTCATTCCAAATTCTACTAGTGGATTTGTTCTTTGAAGGCTTTGAACATTCTTCTACTAAATGACTAGAATTCCTGCATTTAGAGTAATCCCTACGATTCTTTGATTTCACATAGATCCCAAAACGGTTTTCCCAAAATGTAAAATTGTCTTGTTTAAATAGTGGCGGTTCTTGCATAGATTTTTCTTCTTTAAAGTTTTCAAAATCCATGGGTCGTTTTAAGTTTTAAAATACAGTATATTTTAAAAATCTTAAGTAACGTGGCTCTTGATGCCAATTGTGGAAAACTAGAAGGGGGGGGGGGGTTGAATAGTTTTACCGTTTAAAATTAATTTAAACCGTTTTGTTTGTTATGTGAATTCAATTAAACTTATGCACATAGAGATAATCAAACAATATATCTGAAAGGAAAAGAGAGGAATGATCAAACCACATAACACGGATGATTATAGTGGTTCGGCTACAAGGACTCTTTTCCTTGCCCTACTCCACTTCCCCGAGCCTTTAACTCGAGAGTTATTCTTCACTAAGAAACAAACTCTCTTCTAGGTGGAGAAAACCTTTACACGTTGCTTACTTCCTTTTCCGGTACTAAGCTAAACACCGAGTTCTACTTCAGGGCAGAACTAACCCAACGTCGCCTATACACTTACCGACACTAAGCTAAATGTCGAGTTCTTTCACAAGGGTACAACCACTCCCTACACTCTTTGTGTTTTGAGGACTAAAACACTAACCACACTCACTGAGATAAATGATACAAATAATGATGTGTGAATTACACAGAGATCACACAGACACTAACTACTACAACTTGCAACAGTATGTTTTGTTGAAGTTCTTTTGCTTGATCTTCTTTGCTACAAAAGATAGATCAAATGATATGAATAAATGATGTTAGTAATATGAATGAGTATATATGTTTTCTACTTTCTAAGTGATGAAAAGGCCAAGTGATCAGCTTGCTATTTATAGGCAAGCTGAGAAACACTCGGCGGATCCGGCGGATCCCTTAAAAGGGATCCGTCCTTTATGTCGAAAGGATCCGTGGACATGCCAGAGGTAAGACAGCTAAGAGATTTTCCAAATCTCTCCAATCTCTCCATATCTTTGTGTTGTCATATCAAGATCATCCAATGTCAACTATCTTACTTGAAGATCTATCTAAGATATTACAAGATCTTACCAAGATTACATGTATGATGCATGCCATGATGTCATTGTATCATTTAAGAAATAAAGTTTCCTTTTAAGGAAATAAACATGTATATGTATAAAATGTATTTCCAAGTAAACTTGTGAAATGTAAAATGTGTTCTAAAGAGACTTTAGCTAGTATTTATAATTTTCTTAAAGATATACTTTGTAATTGTCATTAACAAAACTAAGCAAAGATCGTAAAATATAAATAACGTTTTTGGGACGATATTTGTATTAACAGAAAGATCAAATGAAATGAATGAATGATGAGGGTTAGATAATATGTAAATGAATGAGTATGAATATTAGGTTATATGAGTGATGGTGTGTTCAAATGATCAGCTTGCTATTTATAGGCAAGCTGGTGAACAGTCGACGGATCCGGCGGATCCCATAAAAGGGATCCGTCTTTGATGTCGATTGGTTCCGCCAAAATGACAGCTAAGAGATTTTTCAAATCTCTCCAAATCTTCCACAATCTTTCCATATCTTTGTGTTGTCATATCAAGATCTTCCAAAGTCAACTATCTTGCTTGAAGATCTAACTAAGATATCACATAATCTATGTATGATGCATGCCATGATGTCATTGTATCATTTTAAAAATAAAGTTTCCTTTTAAGGAAATAAACTAGTAGATGTGTAATTCTAAGTAATCTTGTGAAATGTAAAATGTGTTTTAAAGTGACTTTAGCTAGTATTTATAATTTGCTAAAAGATATTCTTTGTAATTGTCATTAACAAAACTAAGTAAAGATCGTAAAATATAAATAACGTTTTTAGGACGATATTTGTATTAACAATCTCCCCCTTTTTGTTGATGACAAAACATAAAGTATATTTTTGAGAAAAGGAATAAATATAGCATGAGTTCTTTAAAATATAGATTAAGTTTGTTTTATTTGAGTTTAAAAACTATTTTTATGCAAAAGTGTATGTACTGTGATGATTCACAGTTATGCAAACTTAATCCTTTCTCCCCCTTTTTGTCGAAACAAAAATAAGAGTTGCATAGCGGAATGCGATTTTGAGAACTTTAAGAGCTCCCCCTTGTTTCATACTCCCCCTAAATGGAGTAACAACGTAATGATGCATGATCCTACAAAACAAATGGTTAGAATATGAAATGCTCCCCCTCGATGTATATTCCCCATTACAAGAGTCCCAACGTATACATTTGAAGGGTATGAGATGCTACAAAAGATATGTTAGTTGTGAATAGCTTCAATGGAGAAGCATAATGCATATGAAATGATCATCCAAATAAGAATGTTAATCTAATTGACTTGAAAAAGTCAAAATGTAGTGCTTGATCAAAATTTTGTACCTAAAGTACAAGTGATCAAACTATAATGTAGATTCCAAATGGCTATATAATGATGTTAGTCACCTAAATAATGATAATATGCTTAATGTTGATCACTCACAAGCATAACATATAACATTCATATATATTGAAAATATGTGACCAAAGTCACAAAAATATGAAGTTACAAGAAAATGAAAAATACATCCTAAAAATCCTAAGATAACATCCTTAAAGGTCCTATATAATGACATTAGAACACTCCTATTGAGGAGGATGAGAGATGGCGTTTAGAAGCTCAAGAATGTGGTTCAATATGAACCTCATTTCATTTTGGAGCTCGTGCACCAAAATGTTTGTCCTTTGAGCTATGTGAGCGGTTCTTTCACACATGTTGCAATCATGGCGAGGAAAATCGGGCGGAAGAGTAGACTCATTTGGTTGTGGTGGTGGTGGTGGTGATTGGTTGTTGGGTGGTGGTGGTTGTGCTTGTTCATTAGTTGGTGGTGGTGTTTGGATGGAGTTCATGAGGATGGTTTGGAGGTCCATGGCTTCATTGAGGCGGTGATCTACCATACCCGAGAGAGTGTAGAGACGGTTGAGCTCTTCACTAATCTCCTCTTGGGTTTGAGGCAAATTGATCCACATTGCCTCGTCTATGGAAATGAGAGTTGATGTGGGTGAGAGAGGTGGTATTTGAGGTTGAGATGATGGTGCATCATGGTATAAAGGACCGTGGATTTCCGGATGAAGAGGATGGAAAAGCATGGGTTCTTGACCTTCAAAGGTCAAAGGTGGAGGATTGTTTGATCTAGGTGGGAGATCTTCCAAGTCATTAAGGTATGGATGGGGTGATGTAGGTGGAGTCCTAAAAAGTTCCATAGGTTGGAGTTTGGGTAAGTTTGGTTGTGATTGGGATTTGACAGTCTGTGATGGAGCGGGTGGTGGTGTGGTTGTTATGGGTGTGATTGTTGGAGGAGGAGTTTGTATGACCACATTGGATGGTGTAGGTGTTGATAGAGTGAGGAAATTCTCACTTGCAATAGGAGATGAGATATTAAGAGGAGATGATTCCTCTGATGATGAGTTAGCAAGATTGATGAAGCAACAGGGCTTAACACTTATGCGGGCAGTGCGTTTTGGAGGTCTAGAGGTGGAGGAGTTGTTTGATTTGGTCATGGTGAGCTAAGAGAACTAAGATGTACAGGTTATATGTTGTGAAGAAGGTGAATGAGTGAGTTTTGCTCTAAGTTATGATCTTAATTTATAGGAAGATGGTTTATAGAAACTAGTGTTTGGATTTGATGTAAATCCAATAGAGAATGTTGGTTCCTAATGATTTGGAACAAAAATTTATGCAAATCACATCACATAAGTCAATCCATAGAACTTATGTTGAGTAATATGATGAAGATATGCAGTAAATGCAAAGAGATAGTGGAAAATCCTCTGATGTGATGTTCCCACAGATTTGAAGGATCCCTAAAAAGGGTTCTTTGTTTGTATCAGAAAGGTAACTCACACATAAAATTTGAAAATTCAAATTTTGGTGGGAAATTTTGTTCCTAAGTTTCTAAGAGTTCCTAAATGAATCTAAGATGTTTAAGCATCAGTGAATATACTCTAAAGAGGACTAGAAACTAAAATCTAAGAATCAGGATGAGTCGGGAATTTGTTGAAGATGGTATTGTTACACCTGCGGATCCAATGGATAACATATGCGAATCCAAATTATGGGATCCGCAGAATCCGCAGGTGAAAGGTTGGCGGAACCAACGATAACACATGGCGGATCCAAAATGAGGGATCCGCCAGATCCGTGGATCAAAAATACTAAAACTAAACAGAGAGATGTGCATATTTTTCGTTTTTCGACGAAAACCCAAAAATTCTCCTGGAGCATATCTATCATCTAATATGTAATGCAAAACAATCAAATATGATGATACTAACACATGTTTAATCATAGATTAATCCGTTCATGGGAACTTACCTTAAGAGGAGTTAAGCCAAACATAGGCTTAAACTCGGAAAATTGATAACATCAAGTGTTATCGACCTACAATTCTTAGTTAGTTCATATACACATCAAATATCAACATAACAAGTTAAGAAACAACCATTTTTAATACTACATTGTCTAATAATGTTTAGAGCCAAACACTCCTTCAACTCAACTTCTTCTTCAATTTCTTCATGCCCTTATGAAGCTTCATCATCCAACGTCCTAAATTCTTCACCATTCCTTTGATGTTGCGATACTCAGCTGATTCATTTGGGATTGGTGGAAGTTGGCTCAAGTACTCCGGAGGAGGAATCCTAGAGTTTGGCAACCCATCATCGTCACTTATGGATGATGATGATGAAGATGTTTGAGCACGAGGACGTTTGCCCTTGTCAACTGCTACCCTAAAGTCGCTTAAGGGAACAAAGGTGCGTTGGATCTCATCATATTCGGGAACAAATCCTAAGGCATTTCTAGGAATGGGTGCAAAAGCTCTAAAGAGACGGGTCAAAAGCATTCCATAAGGCAATGCCATTTTTCCTTGAATTGGAATATCGGCCATTCTCTTGGCGATATAGTAAGCAAGGTTGAAAGGTTGATGGGTTGACACATTGTACATCATGTAGCAAAGACAAGCATTGATGTGATCGCGGTTTCCTACCGTGCACATGACATTGGCCCTTAAGACTTCTTCCATTTTCCTAAATTCGGGCTTAAGTTCATTGAGCTCCATAGCAAATGGATCTCTAGCTACATATTTCCCTCGATACAACCTAGTTGGGTTGTTCCTAGGTATGAAGAGATGCTCACGAATGATTTCTTTTGAAGTTAAGGGAGTGGCATATGGTGCCGTTCGTTCAAGATTTGACTCAAGAATGGTCAATGACCATTTATCAGAATAGACACTCGTTCCATGACTTGGAACTCCTAGGACTTCTCCAAATTGATCTAATGGGATATTGAATTGATGTCCATTGACGCTGAAGCGAATGTTCATGTAACCTTGATCGTTTGACTCTAGATTGACACTAGCATAGAATTCTAAAATGAATCGTGGAATTAATGGTTCATCGATAGTGAGGGAATCAAAGTGAATAGCCGCTAGTTGTTCCCTAAGATTGGTTCCTTCATAGAATGAGGGGTCTACAAACCTACCCTCATGTACGTAGTGTTTTTCTAGAGCTTTGAAAATTTCAACTTGTTGATCACTAAGTCCTTTGGTTTTATGGTGTTTAGGTAGGTAATTGACGGTGTGTTTGTGATCATAGTTGGTCGCGGGAGGCATGATTTTCCTAAACACAAAAAATTATATAGTTTTAGTCAAAATTATCGAAAATACGTGTATAGGTCTAGTGTGTGCCTACATGGGGACTATGTGGAGGTACGGTTATCTCGACTCATTTAGATGCATGAAAATTTTGTTTATGCAAGTTTTATGATAAAACGAGAGATAACCCAAACGCTCCTACTTCAATGTAGCTACATTTGAATGTACCCGAAAATACATATTAGTTATGTATTCCCTTTAGCATTCAAGAGACATTATGCAAGTGATGTTTAAAAACTAACGTTTTTATATTTGTATGAACAATGTTCAAAAACCATTTTTCCTAGTCGTGAGAAGATTTTAGCAAAAATTTCTCATGGGGTTTTTGATGAATAATGATAATGTACTACAAGATGCAATTTCTAACTAAGAAAAACATGATTTGAAGTGCAATTCAGTAACTATGTTTCATGATTTTACAAGAATTATGCATATTCCCCAAGTTTTGATTTTGTGCATGAAATAGAAATCCTAGACACATATCAGGAGTATAAACATGATAAGGATACTTACAGTGATGTTTGGAGCACAAATTTGTGGAAGAAAATAACCTAAATTATGATTGTGGTGAAGTATGAAACGAATTCAGTAGGTGATAAGTTTTAGGAGAGTGATGAATAGTACTTGGTGTTGTTTATTATATAATAAAATAACCTGTGCATGTGACGGATCCGGCGGATCCAAAACAAAGGATCCGCCTTTGTTATCGTTTGGATCCGCGGGATCAGAACACAATTTTTGGTTTAGTGTCGAGTTTGGTTAAACTAAGATTTATGCTACTGTTTTATCTAATCACTAGGTTCCATTAATCCTAATCCAAGTCTAAGGTAGTTGAAAGGTTTTCTTTTGAGAGGTTTTGTGAGGATGTCGGCAATGTTGTCCTCTAAGGAAACTTTCTCAATTGAGATGTTTCCCTTCTGAACATTGTCGCGTAGGAAATGATGACGTATTTCAATGTGTTTGATTCTAGCGTGTTGGACCGTATTTTTGCCGAGGTCGATAGCTCCTTTGTTGTCACAAAGAATGGGGATGTCGTTGAGTTCAATTCCATAGTCTACGAGAGCTTGTTTCATCCACAGTGCTTGTTGACACGCCTTTCCTGCAGACACATACTCTGCCTCGGTTGTTGAAATTGCAAGGGCCGTTTGTTTCTTAGCGAACCATGAGGTGAGACAATGTCCTACAAAAGTACAAATACCGCTAGTACTTTTCCTATCAACATAGTCACCAGCATGATCTGAATCGGCATACACTATGGTTTCTAAACCCGTTCCTTTGGGATACCATAATCCTAAATGTGTAGTACCTTTAATGTATCTAAATATCCGTTTAACGGCTTCAAGATGGGATATTTTGGGATCTTCTTGAAAACGTGCACATAGACAAACACTAAACATAATGTCCGGCCTACTAGCCGTAAGATAGAGTAAACTACCAATCATTCCCCTATATTTAGTGCTATCTACGGATTCATTTTCTTCATCCTTTGTGAGTTTGGTTTCGGAGGACATGGGTGTTTTCATTGGTTTTGAGTCTTCAAGACCAAACTTCTTAAGCATATTGATGAACTCAAATAAGTACATTTTATTACCATCATTTATCCTATTTATTTGACTTTTTTTATTATATTATCTGTGAGAATTGATACGTTAATGTTTACTTTTGTAATTCTCAGGTAAAAACAAGTACTATGTGAAACTTGGCGATTTTGGACTAATTATGGAGCAAAACAAGCAAGAAGTTAAGAGTCTATTGAAATGTACAAGATCAAGATCATTCTGCTCCAGATACGCCGCAACACACTTCTTACATACGGCGCATCACTATCAAGATTTCACAAGTTACGATCCAAGACAGTAAAGTACATGCGCCGCATAGATAAATGGAGTTACACCGCATCTTAAGGCGGTATACGAATATTCCTGAATATATTAATCTTGGACCCCACGCGAAGTTAAGTCAATGCGCCGCATCTACTTATTCAATGCACCGCATCTAACCCTCAGACAGAAACTATAAATACCCCAAAGTCAGACGAATTTTGGTGCAATATACCTAGTACGAGACTTAGCAGAAGACAGAAGAAACCCTAAGGCCGAATTCAGACGAATTAGTGTAAGGTCCTGATTAGATACACGGTTAAGGTGGTTAAACCTTGTGTCTTTGTGTATAAGATATATTGAGTTAATATGATTAAGCACGCGGAATTTACTTAACCACACTTAGAAGGTTATGTATGTTATGGAAATGGAAGAATTATATTTGTTACTTAACAATGAACAAAGAAAGTTTTCACTAAACGATTCAATATTATTCAAAATAATACGAGTGATCTTGTGTTTTTCACTAGGGTTACAAAACCTTGAATCTTATACTTCTAGATTTGTAATATGTTATTTTTGTTTGTTCTATGTCTTAACAGATATTCACATTTATATTTTCACTAGACTAAGATCTCTTTTATAGTTGCAAAAGATCTTTACAAATTGCTTAAAGTCTTGACCGACTTACTTGTTTAACTTATGCTTATTGTGTCAGTACATAAGATACAACATGTATCTATGTATACAACTTGTTAACTAAGCACATGGAGTAAGATATTATCTACCGTATATGTTTGACCAAAATACAATAAATATCTTTTCGATCTTATCCTATGAGTCACTGATCAGCAGTACCATATACAACTAGCAGTACCTTCAACTTGAACTAGCAGTACCTTCTTGCTCTAGCAGTACCTTTATGTACTAGCAGTACCTTGATCATGAACTAGCAGTACCTTCGACTTAGAGTAATTTCTAATACTCTAACTTCAGAATATTTAATTCCCAACAATCCTCCCCTAAATATGTGAATTAATTCAAACATGTTTTCTGAATTAAATGAGGACTTGTGAAGATCTTTCAAACACTTCATGAATTTGAACTATTCTTCTATTCTGAACTCATCTGCCTTGTTCTTCTTTGACTTTAGCAATATCAAAACATTGTACCAAAAGATGGTGCAATTTCCTTGGATGGAGGAATTGTAAGAGGCAATGATTTCAACAAGTGAAATCATCTATCAGCATGCCTTTGCAAGTGATAAACAAACATAATGAACTGAAATTGAAACTTTCCTTCGTTTGATCTAGATAGAACTTTCTCCTTTAGAAATGCTTCATCCCTTCTAGATATTTGATCTGTTCTAATCATTTTCAACTTCTACATCATCATCTTGTATGCTCTTGTCTTCTCCTTCCATATATTGGTTTATTCTTCCTTTCTGGGCAATTATTTCCTTCTCTAAGATTGTAACCTCCCCTGAAGCAAATAACTTTTGTTTCCTCCCCTTGTTTGGAAGATCTCACTATGTACCTTTGACTGATCCATCAATATGTAACTTTTGTTGTCAGACAATATTGTACATGAAGCCATCAATTCCTTAAGAGTTTAAGTTGCTGTCCTCATCACTTCTAGGTGTGTTAACTCCTATGAGAGGTGAATCAGTGGACATTTTGATTCATAGTCCATCAATGAATGGTTTTTGAGAATCCTTGAAAATCCTTTTAAGAAATCATTTAACTTAGTAGTATGTTCATGATTTTAGAATTGAAAAATCATACTACTTCCAACCATTTTGAAGAAATCAAGTGTATAACAGTCACCTAATCAAAATTTTGGTTTAAAATAACCTCTGGTTGTGTGAGAACCAATGTATTTCAGTTATCACTAACTGCCTGTGAAAAGATAAATCTACTCAAAAGATTTTCTTGACAGGGTTTCCAGCTCATAGCAATTGTTACCTCCAACACAAGTGTTAGATTCACTTTTACTAGCTGTTATTTCTATCAGATGTCCTTAGACTTGCACATTATACTTAAAAGTATAAAATGATAGAAAGTGAGTTGTATCAGTTACTATCTGATCAACTAAGTCATCAATTCAATGTGAAATATCATAACTAGATTTCAAGAAAGAAGTTTTAAGGAGGTTAAATTCCTAAACTCAGTCCATCATAAACCTATTATGGTCAGCAATTTGATAAGCATTCTGTTGTTCCCATTTCACTTGAAATATCCTTTGTGTTCACATATTCATACCTGAAATAGTTAGTCTAAAACCAAAAGAACAATGTACAAAGTACTTTGTTTTGTATTAGAATAATCATAAAACCAACTGTATGAATAACACAATTCAAATTTGGATATATTAGCAGTACCTTATAAATCCAGCAGTACCAACAAAAATTTATGTACAAAAACACATCATATTGAAAATTTAAAGATTAAGCATTCCAATACTTGCTATTAAGTACTGAAACCTTGAAACATCAAAAGCTTTGGTTAACAGATCTGCAAAATTATGCTCTGAAGCAATTTTAAGAACTTGAATTAATCTTTTCTCATTGCAATCTCTTATAAAGTGATGTCTAATTTCAATGTGTTTTGTTTTAGAGTGTTGTACAGGATTTTTAATAATACAAATTGTACTACTATTATCAATATAAATAACAGTGTTTAAGAAATTGTACCCATAATCAAGAAGTTGGTTTTGAAGCCATAGAACTTGACTAGAGCAACTTGCAGCAGCTATATATTCAGCTTCAGTTGTTGAATTTGCCACACTTGTTTGCTTCTTACACTGCCATGAGACAAGTCTACATCAAAGGAATTGACATCCTCCAGTTGTTGACTTTCTGTCTAAGCTAGCACCAGCATAATCACTATCCAAATATGCTACCAAGTCAAAAGGAGATTCTCTAGAATACCATATACCCAACCTTGGTTGACCTTTGAGATATCTAAAAATTCTCTTGACTGTAATTAAATGAGAAACCTTTGAAGTAACTTGAAATCTTGCACAAACACAAACAGGAAACATGATATCAGGTCTAGATGATGTAAGATACATCAAAGAGCCTATCATAGATCTGTAACTGTGTACATCTACATTTTCTCCATCTTCGTCTTTCAGAAGGTGCTTCTCTGGGTCCATTGGTGTGCTTGCTATTTTTGAATCAGCAAATTGAAATTTTCTAAGTATCTCTGCAACATATTTGTCTTGACTAATAAATATGCCTTCAGATGATTGCTTAACTTGCAAACCCAAAAAGAATGTAAGTTCTCCCATAGAACTCATTTGAAACTTATCTTTCATAAGCTTCTCAAATTCTAAACACATTTCCTTCCTTGTAGATCCAAAGATAATGTCATCCACATACACCTGCACTAACAGAAGATCCTTCTTGTGCTGTTTGATGAAAAGTGTCTGATCAATCTTCCCTCTTTGAAATCCATTTTCTAATAAATAGGAAGCAAGTGTTGCATACCAAGCTCTTGGTGCCTGATGAAGGCCATAGAGAGCTTTCACTACTCTGTACACTTTGTTTGGATGTAATGGATCAATGAAACCAGGAGGTTGTGAAACATACACCTCTCTTCCAATTTCACCATATAAAAATGCGCTTTTAACATCCATTTGGTAGACAGTGAAGCCTAAGAATGAAGCATAAGCTAGAAACAGCCTAATTGCCTCAATCCTTGCTACTGGAGCATAAACTTCATCATAATCTATTCCTTCTTCTTGTGTGTACCCTTGTGCTACTAATCTAGCCTTATTCATGATCACAATTCCTCTGTCATCCCTTTTGTTCTTAAAAACCCATCTAGTGCCAATTAGCTTCTCACCTGTAGGTAAATCAGCTAGCACCCAAACCTTTTGAATCTTGAACTGAAGAAGCTCTTCTTGCATAGCCTCTACCTAGCTTGAATCATCTAGGGCTGTAAGAATATTCTTTGGTTCCTTTTGAGAGAGAAAACATACAAATAAACAAGAGTTTGAAAGCTCATGATGTTTTGAAGCATAAAGGGCATCAAGAATCCCTTTTTGGTCTAAAGAGACTAGTTGTCTTCTTGTCTTCACACCAGATTGTATATCTCCTATCACATTATCCAGGGAGTGAACTTTGTGAATCCTTGTGTGTGGTGTAGTAGGAACATGATAAAATGGTGAAAGATTAGTTAAATCCACTTCATCTTCTTGGAACTCTGCATCTTTTGAGTGTGAAGGACCAGCAGGACCTTCAGCTGAACTAACAGTTCCTTCAAAAGAACTACCAGTACCTTGAGAAGTACTAACAGTACCTTGCTCTGTCTCAGCAGTACCATCAATATTCAACATATTGAGTTGTTCCTCTGTTCCAACATCTTCTCTTTGAGCCTCAACATCTGCTTTTGCTTTACCAGAAGAAGATTCATCATTGTTTGAAGCTAAATCCACACTGGTACTTGAGCACAATGGCATAATGACATCAGATTGATCTTTACCTAACTCCACCTCATTTGTTGCTTGTGAACCTGAAAAATTGTTAGTTTCTGCAACAACAGGTATATAATTCATAGAATTTGTTAGATAATCAAGATCAAATATCCATTTTGGTCCTTGACCTACTACATTGGATTTGTTTTCCTGAAACTCCACATGTAGTTCTTCTTGAACTTTCTCAGTTCTTAAGTTGTAAACTCTAAAAGCTTTGCTAACAAGAGAATATCCAACTAAGAAACCTTCATCTGCTTTACCATCGAATTTTCCTAAATGGTCTAAGGTATTGAGAATTGTCACATGACATCCAAAAGGTCTAAGAAATCCTATTGCAGGAGTTCTACCATTAAAGAGTTCATATGATGTCTTATTGTGAGGCTGCACAACTAAAACTCTATTTTGAACATAGCAAGCAGTGTTAATTGCTTCTGCCCAAAAGATTATAGGTAGCTTAGAATCAGCTAACATTGTTCTAGCAGCTTCAATTAGTGTTCTATTCTTTCTTTCAACCACTCCATTCTGTTGTGGTGTTCTAGCAACACTATATTCTCTTCTAATACCTTTTTCTTTGCAGAAATCATCCATAACTCTATTTCTAAACTCTGACCCATTATCACTCCTAATGAATTTTACTTTCTTGCTTACTTGGTTTTCTATCAGTGTAATGAATTCCTTAAGGATGTTTGATGTCTCATCCTTAGTGGCTAAAAAGAAAACCCATGTAAATCTGCTATAGTCATCAGTTATAACAAGACAATATTTTTTATGTTGTATACTCCTTACTGAAACTGGTCCAAATAAGTCCATATGCAGCATAAACAATGACTGATTGATAGAGTTAAAAATTTTGGGCTTACAAGTGGCTTTGTGTTGTTTGCCTTTTAGACAAGCAATGCATGTTTGATCATTTTCAAATCTTTTGTGAGGTAAACCTCTTACTAAACCATTCTTAACAATTTTATTTATGGTTTTGAAATTAATATGACCAAGCCTTCTATGCCATAACATTGATTCATCTAATGTGGCCTTTGATACAAGACAAGTTAAATCCTTTTTAGGAATGATGTTCTTCATATCAACACTATACATGTTGGCCTTTCTAGGAATTCTAAGAAGTACTTGATTTTCATCAGGCATCTTAAAATCCTTAGATAGAACAAGACATTCAGTGTCAGTAAAAAGGACATTATTCTTTTTATCACACATTTGTGAAACACTAAAAAGATTATACTTTAACTCTTGTACATAGTACACATTTTCAAAATCTAAATTTCCGGTTTTAATAGTACCTTTACCAGAAATTTTGCCACGAAAACCACCTCCAAAGGTAACATATCCTCCATTGAATTCTTGAAAATCTGAAAGATAAGACATGTTGCCTGTCATGTGATTGGAACATCCACTATCTGAGTATCCTTGATCTTGATGATCAATAGAATGTTCCTGCACACAAATAAGAGTGTTAGTTTTCTTTGGGGATCCAAGCCATTACTGACTTGGATCTGCCTCTCGCATCAATGTAATTTAATCTTTTAAGGACTGTTGATGCAACATTGGATTTTTGAATCCAACATGCTGAGGCCTTAACAGCATTTGCCCTATTACCCTTAGCAGCAGAGTGAATAACATGCTTAGCAGAGTCTGCTAACTTTGAAGTCACACCCTTTGGTCTCCAAATTTGTTTGTGGACCACTGCTTTTGATTGAATGGGTCTTAGAACAGTTTTAGATGCATGTATAAAAGTTGTTTTTGCATCCTTAGTTGTTGATTTTGGGTTAACAGTCATCATAGGTCTAACAGTACCTTTTGATCTACCAGTACCTTTAATTTGTTCTGGCAGTACCTTTTTGTCTGTATTAGCAGGACCTTTTTGTCTGTCAGGACCTTTGGGTCCAGACTTATTTGAGACTGTTCTGGGTTTAGTTCTATGAGTATTAGAGTGAAAATGAGTTTGAGAAGTTTGCCTTTTGTAGTTCACCCTATTATTTTCATACCCAGTTACCCTTTGGTTGCAGAAAGCTACAAGATGGTCAAAACTACCACATGTATAACAAGCTTTATTGTAAAATGCAAAGTCATCACCTAATTGGTTAGACTTGAGGTTGTTCCAATTCCTTTGGTTACCTCTGGGCTTGTTTGTAGTTCTATATTGTTCACAATATCTAATTGGTTTCCTAACAGTCTTAACATTTGACTTAGGCCTGTTAGTGTTGTGATTGACTATCTTAGGAATACTTGTTCCTACTTTCTTAACCAAGACAGGTTTAGACATAACCTGTTTTTCTTCATCACTATCACTATCAGTTGTACAATCTTCAACAACTATAGCATCTCCTTTCTTAACAAAGGACACCTTGTCCTGATAAGATAAAGTTTTATCTAAACTTTTACTTACCTTTTCTATCTTAGGAGATTTAGTGACCATAGAACCATATTCCATGATTGGTTCTTGAAACTCAGGTAATCCTGTGTGTGCTAAATCAATACCTGGAGGTGAATGAACACCTCTGTATGGTAGGGGTACAGACTTAAATCCAACACCAGAATTAACCTTATCAATAACTTGGGCTTCCCAAAGCTTATTGAATCCTTCTGAGGAATGTGCCAAAACATCCACAGAAACCTTTACATTTTCTCTTTCATTTTTGTGTTTAGCTAATGAATCATTCAACTCAACAATACACTCATCTCTGATCTTAATGTCATTTTTTAGTATATTGATGTCATCAGCAAAATGAATTTCATTATCTTTAAAATGTAAGACTTGTTTTTCTAAAACAGCTAGACCTCTTTTGTGATTAGCCAAATTAAAAAGAGAGTTAAGTAGCTCTTCTCTATGAGCTTCAAATCTCTTATTAAGGTCTTCATAAGCTTTAAGATTATGACATGATTCAGTACAAGATGTAATATTGTTTACCTCTGAATCAGAATGGGCCATTAGAGCAAATTCATTGGCCAAAAGAGCAGCATTTGGTGGTGCATCCTCTTCAATAGCCATAGAGCTCCAATCATAACCAATACCATCAATAGCCAACATAGCCTTTGGCTCTTCAACAGTAACTTCCTTTCTCCTATCTTGCTTATACCATGTGTTTCTATTCTCCTGCTTTCTTGGGCTTCTACACTCCTTAGCAAAGTGTCCTAACCTATGATAGTTGAAACACTCCACTTTCTTTTTATCAAACCCAGCAGTATCATTACCATTTATGGTAATTTGCTTCCCAGTTCTTTGCCAATGCTTCTTGGCTCTCATGCTGAGCAAAGCAACCTGCCATTTGATGTCCATCTCTTCCAAATCATCACCATCAATCTGCTCTAGGTCTTCATGATTTAGAGGAGAACCACTAGACTGACTAGATATAAATACATAGAATGCTGGATCACCAAGTCCTGCAACAGTCTTTTGTGAACTAGTAGAAGGACCACCATTTGTAGCATTAGAAACACTTTCAACTTCTTCTACCTCTTCAGCCTTACCAATACTAGGAGATGACAAAAGTGCCACGTTTCCAGAACTAGTACCATAAGTTCCAGACTTTCTAAGACTTTGTTCAACAATTTTGAAGTTGTCGTACAAATCATTGAGCTTCATTGTTTCAATGTCTGGTTTGTTCATCCAGACAATAACATGAGTGTGGAACTCATCAGGTAGACTTCTTAAAAACTTCATGTTGAGATCTTCCTTCTCTGTCTCAACACCTAACACAGCTAACTGACTGACAAGCTTATGTAATCTTGAGAATAGCTTATCAAGAGACTCATTACTAAAAGCAGTAAAGTTTTCAAATTGTTGCTTTAGTAGTGTCTTCTGTGTCTTTTTGGTAGTTTCATTACCACCAAAATATGCACAAATCTCTTCAAAAAGAGTTTTTGCATCAAGATACTTGTTAAATGATAGCATCTGCTCACCAGGAATGGTCATGAGCAGCAAATTTCTTGCTTTCTGATCATTTCTCTTCAGTATCTTCTCTTCATTTGACACTGGTCCAGTATTTCTTTTCCTACTTGTTTTACCTTCTAGGACAACCTCTGAGTAGCTTGGTGAAAAAGAATCACCATATATAATTATATCCCAAAGAGTATAATCTTGGACCATAAAATATTGCTCAATTCTCATCCTCCATAACTCAAACTCATTGGGTTTGATCATGGGCAACTTTGCAGCAACATTTGTTTGAGCATCATGTGCATCCATTTCTGTTTCTTCTAAATCAAATATATCAACCTCTAGCTCTGATACCAACTGTGAGGTCCTGATTAGATACACGGTTAAGGTGGTTAAACCTTGTGTCTTTGTGTATAAGATATATTGAGTTAATATGATTAAGCACGCGGAATTTACTTAACCACACTTAGAAGGTTATGTATGTTATGGAAATGGAAGAATTATATTTGTTACTTAACAATGAACAAAGAAAGTTTTCACTAAACGATTCAATATTATTCAAAATAATACGAGTGATCTTGTGTTTTTCACTAGGGTTACAAAACCTTGAATCTTATACTTCTAGATTTGTAATATGTTATTTTTGTTTGTTCTATGTCTTAACAGATATTTTTACATATTTTCACTAGACTAAGATCTCTTTTATAGTTGCAAAAGATCTTTACAAATTGCTTAAAGTCTTGACCGACTTACTTGTTTAACTTATGCTTATTGTGTCAGTACATAAGATACAACATGTATCTATGTATACAACTTGTTAACTAAGCACATGGAGTAAGATATTATCTACCGTATATGTTTGACCAAAATACAATAAATATCTTTTCGATCTTATCCTATGAGTCACTGATCAGCAGTACCATATACAACTAGCAGTACCTTCAACTTGAACTAGCAGTACCTTCTTGCTCTAGCAGTACCTTTATGTACTAGCAGTACCTTGATCATGAACTAGCAGTACCTTCGACTTAGAGTAATTTCTAATACTCTAACTTTAGAATATTTAATTCCCATCAATTAGCAGCACAAGACACACCTTGAACGAAGATACAAGAGCTGTAAGAAGGTCCTGCATGTATTCAATTCATTAAGTAGTTTTGTTTTATTGTATTAGTACACTTTAATTCATCAGGATTGATGGGCCGATTCCATGTGACTACGGAAAACCATGGGCACCCCTTAAAATTGCTTTCCCATTAATTAAAGTTTATATGTTGATGTCTTTGGTGACTTTTATTAGTGCATTGATAACCTCTGTGTCTAGCTGAGCATTGCTTGGGTCGCCATGCCCCTTCCTCGCCTATTTATTCTATCGTTTCTAGGATAGTGGGATAGACATAAGTGATCATTAAGGGTTTACTCGCCGATAAGATTAGAGCCAACGAGAAAGGTTTAACTCTCGGTGCGTCGCATCGAACTATACACTTCATATAAAACTAGCAATAAAACAAGTGACAAGCTACTTAATTATCAGGACAGTTCTTCTTATTGTCTCAAGTATTTATCTGTGGACGTGCGTGCTAATCGCTGATTCGTGCTTATTAGTTTAGTTTATTATTTAATTATAACCAAATCGTGCCAGTCTCTCAGGCTGAACCCCCTTGCGTTAGATTAGGTTGTACAACTAACTTTAGATATTAAAATACTGATTAGAATAACTAGATAATACGTTCCACTCTTAGTGATCGACACTCTACTTACCATTATATTCATACTGACCGGGTACACTGCTCGTTAAAGTGTGTGTTTTATTGATAAGTCGGCTAAATATAAATTTAAAACTTGAATACTGCTAAAACCACAACGACATCCGTGGATATAAAAGAATTAGAGCAATACACGCACACATCACATATCTTTGATATACTTTGATTGGTTGAAGAATATCCCATCTTCTAGTTGTTTTATTTAGAGACCTAAGAAAAAGTTTAGTTCCCCCATCATACTCATTTCAAACTCGTCATGCATGATTTTTGAGAAATCGTCACATAACTCTTGACAAGTTGAACCGAATATAATGTCATCCACATATATCTGGACGATGATAATATGTGATCCCTTTTTCTTGGTAAAGAGAGTGTTGTCTACTAGGCCCATAGTGTACTTATGGTCAACTAAGAAGGTTTTAAGTCGATCATACCAAGCTTTTGGTGCTTGCTTAAGTCCGTATAAAGCTTTCTTTAGTTTGTAAACATGATTTGGTTTTTCAAAATCGGTAAAGCCAGGAGGTTGTGCAACATATACTTCTTCAGTTATAAATCCATTTAAAAATGCACTTTTGACATCCATTTGAAATAATTTAAAATCATGTGCACATGCATATGCAAGTAGTATTCTAATAGACTCAAGTCTAGCTACAGGTGCAAATGTTTCATCGTAATCTATTCCTTCTTGTTGATTGTAGCCTTGTGCTACTAGCCTAGCTTTGTTTCTAGATACTATGCCATTTTCATCCATTTTATTTCTAAAAACCCATTTGGTACCGATAATGGTTTGATTTTTAGGTTGTGGAACTAAAGTCCAAACGTCATTCCTAACAAATTGATTTAATTCCTCTTGCATAGCAATTACCCAAAATTCATCTTTTATAGCTTCATTTTTGGTTTTCAAAAATTTAGTCCATGTATATCTAGAGTAATCATCTACTATAACTAATGTGTAAAAATTTCCTCCATAACTTTGTATAGCCGACGGGCCAAACAAATCCATATGCAACAATTCTAGACACCTAGATGTAGATACCATGTTTTTAGCCTTATGGCTATTATGCACTTGTTTCCCAATTTTGCAAGCATCACAAAAGTGTTAGTCATATTTCAACTTAGGTAGGTTCCTAACGAGTTCTTTAGATGATAAGGATTGAAATAGCCTCATGTTGGCATGTCCTAAACGTCGATGCCATAGAGTTGAGTTTTTGTCCAGGGAGGTAAGATATAGCTTGTCTTTAGGTGTTTTATCTAATTTCATAACATAAACGTTATTCTTTAAAACACCTTTTCCTACGGTTATGCCATCTTTAAGTATTTTACTTCCATTTTCACTGAAAAGGACGTTATACTTTTTGCGGCATAATTGACTTATACTAAGAAAGTTAAAAATCCTAAATTATCTACATGAGCAACATCATCAATAGAGAGAGAGTCATGAGAGATCGTACCTTTTCCAATGATTTTACTTTTAAGTTTGCTACCGAATGTGACATTACCTCCATCGTACACTTGGTAAGTTGAGAAAAGGCTTTTGTTTCCCGTCATGTGCCTCGAGCACCCACTATCTTTGATCCACTCATCAGGTTCTAGTTCAAATTTTAAGCACACCTAAGTTCAAGAAAAACTCAAGCGTTTGGTCCCCAATATCTCATGGGTCCGTTTGGGTTAAACATAACATTATCATGGTTCATGTAAGCAAATGGAGGATAATTGTTCCATGGCATGTAATTGGGACCTTGGAAGTTTCTAGGCATATTTTTGTTCCAATTATTTTGATAATGATGTTGTGAGTTAACATTACTCTTAGGAAAGGGGTGTTTGGGAAAACTAGTTTGAGGTCTCTGTTGAGTTGTTTTATGTAAAACCCTCAAATTTCCGTTCACTTGAAATTCCTATTTTGCCCCTCAAAATTTTTTTTTGAAGTTATACGAGCAAAACAAAAATAATAAATAATTTACAAGGATTAATATATATCCTAACTATAAAATAAATTAGTAGTATCCTACACTATATATATACTCTGAAAGTAAATACAAGATTGTGTAAACAAAACTTTGCCACGTGTTGTCTTTGGAATTTCACTGACATAAAATTTCACACGTCTAGTTCTTTTGGAAATGATTCAATCACACCATGCTTTCCTATCTCATGCACTCTCACACATTATTCCTTAACAAGATAAGACCAAATTCTGTCCCACAAATCACGCCTATGACAGTCAATCACATTCCTTATATAAAAGATTTTCATGCTTATCAATAGACACGGTAGTACCAAATCTCTCAACACGTTTTTGCCAAATCTCCTAACCCGTATATCTTTTACTTCCTATCTTTCTGTTGCACCGATTAACAACCAGAAAACACCCACAGCCATACATGCTTTCTTATTCCGGTCGACCACAATACACGCCACAATATCAGCCCAAATCGTTTAAAAGGTTAGAAGATTTCTTCCCTATTTTACTCACCCAAAGACTCGGCCAGATTTCAGCCATAACTTCCTTATTTTCTCACCATATAAATCGACTTATACTCCTTCAAAAACTCACAAGAAAACCCTAGAAATACTTTCACATGACGGCTGTTCCATTCTCTCAATATCCGAGTGGTACAAGGTGGTGCAAAAGAGGTGTGCAAGGTCCAGTCATAAGATGGTTTTGATCGTGCTTTAACTGGGTCCAAGAGTCGACTGTTCAAACCAGATTCTGGTTTCCCTACTCCTTGTTCCTCTCCTTCTTGTTCCATTCGACACAAGGTATCCTCATCGTAATTTTTGTTCCTCTCGTCATGCCCACATGTAGTGTTATATTTGTAATCGAAAACAAGTTGTGATTGACTAATAATATGCACTGAATGAAAGATTATGAAAACATAAAATAATGGAATCAAGTTCACACGTAAAATAATGGAATAACAATGCATGAAATATAAGTGCTTGTTCTGTCGACATGGGGTTTTAACTGGATTTTTAAAAACAGACTAACTGTATGAAGAAACTGGAATATTATTGCTCATAAAATAACAAATCAGTGCGTAGGTTTGCAAAGGCTTATGATCTAGTATTGGAATGTGTAAAACATAATACCTAAAATATATTAAAACTTTGTTAAATATCATTTTTTAATCATGCACTAATAATTGACATTTTAGACCCGGCCTAAACTCTAAAAGTTTACACATTTAGATCCTAGATCTTGGTATTTGTCATAAATAAACCTTAAACTACTATATTGATCACACTACACCTTTAAGTTTATTTAATTGTCAATTGTGACCCTAATATATGAAACCTCCTAAATATAGAAACTTACTAATTCGCGGAACCGGCTAAAAAGGGAAAGTATACTCACAAGAGTAACTTAATTAATTTGGACTTAAAGTAATATATGATTATAAATTCGTATAGGTTCCATGAAGCGGGAGTGACCTGGTGTCTCATGAGTTGTCTTTAGTTTGCTTTGCTATCGGTTTGAGGTACAGATATTCTGACCTTCTCTGTAAGGTTTCCTATGATTCTTTTCTGATTCGTTAAATCTTTGATTTGATACTCTATTACGATCCTTTGCTATGACACCTTTGCTTCGACCTTTGATCTCGGATTTTGGACCTATGATATGAAGACCTTTTTGATATGAGATGGAAACGTTTTAAGTAAAGTATTTTGAAAGGATTTTTCAAGCATGATATATTGACTTTAAGAAAATTATTTTGAAGTTCGTTTTATGAAAACTATTTGAAAGACCATTTATGAAAACTATTTTGAAGGGTTGTTTTAAATGAACCTTAAGAGAAAACCTTTTGAAAAGTATTTTGATATTGAACCTTTTGAAGATTTGACCATATAATACTTTAACCCTTTTGGATATTGACCTGGGATATTTGATCTTCTGATATTGACTTCTGATATTGAACCTTCTGATATGACACCCTGATTATGATATGAACCTTTGACCTTTGACCTTTGACTCCCAGTTTGATACCCGAGCCAAATTTGTGACCCTAGCCATGAAGGTAACATGGCCGTGTCTGTGATGCACCACTGGCATGACTAGTGTGTAGCCCTAGTGATTTGGTTACACCGTCCCCATTCTGATTTTGATTATGCATGCACACTATATGATTTATTATGGCCGATCTGTTCTGGGGGGCGAATGGATGCATCCTAGATTTGTTCTGGTTCTGATATATCTGGTATGTCTGGTGACTGGTACTGTGTGCAATACATGCCTTTCACAACCCTGGGAGCTTGCAACTCCAACCCTGGAGGTATCCCCTCAACCCTGTCTTGGTATGTTGAGGTCACCCCTCCATACACCCTGGTATGTGATTTGATATGATATGTTTCTGGGCTCGTGGTGGATTACTGTCCTAAACCTTACTCTTTATACCTTTTCATATATCTCTTTCATTATGATATGCCTGTTCATTTCCGTTTGCTTTCATTTCTGTTTGTTATATATATCTGTTCACTGGGCTTTTTAAGCTCAGCCGCACGTTTTCTTTTCGTGTGCGGCAGGTTTTAGTTGGAAGCTGGGTTGTTATTAGAGAGAGCCTTAAACTTAGAAGACCTTGTTGGCTATTCTGGAGTAGAGATAATTAGAAGAGATTCTTTATTCAGACTTAGAAATTTTTGTATCTTTCACTTGTAACCTTGTAATTTCAGATTTTTGTTTGTAACCCTTGGAATCCTATTGTATTATTTATGTCATATGCTTGTGTTTGTTCTGATAAGAATCCGTATTTGTGACACCTTTGCCCTTGTCGGGTTGGGGTGTTACAATTATGGTATCAGAGCGACAGGCTGCGATTTCGTAATACAATTACCCTTGACCTGTGTAAGTTTGGACCACTAAGCTTTCCCTGTAGGCGCTCGTAAGACAACCTTTGAAAATTTGCTTTAGGATTTCCCTATAGGAGCTTAAGTTCTGACCGGTGAGAAATGGGTAGACTATAAGGCATCTGTTTAGGTATCATTGCTTCCGCATCACTCTGATTCGTACCTTACTCTTGGTTTAAGCCTCTTAAGATCCCCTTGGAAATTGAAAGCTTATGCCTTGCACCCCCCCTAAGTTTTGAAACCTAAATAAATCTTGAAAGCATTAAGAATTGCATAGTAATTTCCTGACACTATTTGATCCTTACCTTCAGATTCCGACTCTGACCTCTGATCTTTGTTAATCATTTCGATGCTTCTTGGGCATTTTGAGAATCTCCATGGCAAGTAGTTTGGCTTCCTCTCTTGATTATGACATTTGTTTTTGTTGACCTCTGAGACTGTAGAAGTACTAGGTGGATGAAGATAGATTGTTTTGCTTACGACTCGAGATAAAGTATGATCATCATGAAGGCATATTTATGTGGTGCTGGTATTATTAACGTGATAATACTTACACCATATAACGTGCCCTCATTGTGGCCATAGGATATCTTGGGAAGTACCTAAGAAATTTAGAACTTGAATCCCGATGAATTATCTGTGATTAGTGAGACCTTAGGTTCATTCCACCTATGCGTATACTCTACCTTCGTTCGTTAAATATCTAGATTAGTTTGGACTCTCGTTTTGCATCTTGTTGACCTTGGTTATAAATCTTAAATTCTTGTAAAACTCTTTTCTGGTAACACAATCAATTCGATTTGAACTCTTGTTCGTATTTCATGTGAGATCCTGAAGATTCACCTATCCTCCATTTATGTTGCATGGACCTTTTGATCAGAATCAACCCAATTCGTCTCCTTCTGAGAATTTTGAACCCACCTTGTTTTGCTTGAGTCATGAGAAATTATTTGGTCTGAAGATCCTTTTGGAAGAACCTCCTCGGGCGTGTGAATGTTTGTGACGATCTTTTGCGACCTACTACGACTTCGTCTAACTTTGCGACTTCAATTTTCGAGGACGAAAATTTTTTTCTAGAGGGGAAGAGTTGTAAAACCCTCAAATTTCCGTTCACTTGAAATTCCTATTTTGCCCCTAAAATTTTTTTTTTGAAGTTATACGAGCAAAACAAAAATAATAAATAATTTACAAGGATTAATATATATCCTAACTATAAAATAAATTAGTAGTATCCTACACTATATATATACTCTGAAAGTAAATACAAGATTGTGTAAACAAAACTTTGCCACGTGTTGTCTTTGGAATTTCACTGACATAAAATTTCACACGTATAGTTCTTTTGGAAATGATTCAATCACACCATGCTTTCCTATCTCATGCACTCTCACACATTATTCCTTAACAAGATAAGACCAAATTCTGTCCCACAAATCACGCCTATGACAGTCAATCACATTCCTTATATAAAAGATTTTCATGCTTATCAATAGACACGGTAGTACCAAATCTCTCAACACGTTTTTGCCAAATCTCCTAACCCGTATATCTTTTACTTCCTATCTTTCTGTTGCACCGATTAACAACCAGAAAACACCCACAGCCATACATGCTTTCTTATTCCGGTCGACCACAATACACGCCACAATATCAGCCCAAATCGTTTAAAAGGTTAGAAGATTTCTTCCCTATTTTACTCACCCAAAGACTCGGCCAGATTTCAGCCATAACTTCCTTATTTTCTCACCATATAAATCGACTTATACTCCTTCAAAAACTCACAAGAAAACCCTAGAAATACTTTCACATGACGGCTGTTCCATTCTCTCAATATCCGAGTGGTACAAGGTGGTGCAAAAGAGGTGTGCAAGGTCCAGTCATAAGATGGTTCTGATCGTGCTTTAACTGGGTCCAAGAGTCGACTGTTCAAACCAGATTCTGGTTTCCCTACTCCTTGTTCCTCTCCTTCTTGTTCCATTCGACACAAGGTATCCTCATCGTAATTTTTGTTCCTCTCGTCATGCCCACATGTAGTGTTATATTTGTAATCGAAAACAAGTTGTGATTGACTAATAATATGCACTGAATGAAAGATTATGAAAACATAAAATAATGGAATCAAGTTCACACGTAAAATAATGGAATAACAATGCATGAAATATAAGTGCTTGTTCTGTCGACATGGGGTTTTAACTGGATTTTTAAAAACAGACTAACTGTATGAAGAAACTGGAATATTATTGCTCATAAAATAACAAATCAGTGCGTAGGTTTGCAAAGGCTTATGATCTAGTATTGGAATGTGTAAAACATAATACCTAAAATATATTAAAACTTTGTTAAATATCATTTTTTAATCATGCACTAATAATTGACATTTTAGACCCGGCCTAAACTCTAAAAGTTTACACATTTAGATCCTAGATCTTGGTATTTGTCATAAATAAACCTTAAACTACTATATTGATCACACTACACCTTTAAGTTTATTTAATTGTCAATTGTGACCCTAATATATGAAACCTCCTAAATATAGAAACTTACTAATTCGCGGAACCGGCTAAAAAGGGAAAGTATACTCACAAGAGTAACTTAATTAATTTGGACTTAAAGTAATATATGATTATAAATTCGTATAGGTTCCATGAAGCGGGAGTGACCTGGTGTCTCGTGAGTTGTCTTTAGTTTGCTTTGCTATCGGTTTGAGGTACATATATTCTGACCTTCTCTGTAAGGTTTCCTATGATTCTTTTCTGATTCGTTAAATCTTTGATTTGATACTCTGTTACGATCCTTTGCTATGACACCTTTGCTTCGACCTTTGATCTCGGATTTTGGACCTATGATATGAAGACCTTTTTGATATGAGATGGAAACGTTTTAAGTAAAGTATTTTGAAAGGATTTTTCAAGCATGATATATTGACTTTAAGAAAATTATTTTGAAGTTCGTTTTATGAAAACTATTTGAAAGACCATTTATGAAAACTATTTTGAAGGGTTGTTTTAAATGAACCTTAAGAGAAAACCTTTTGAAAAGTATTTTGATATTGAACCTTTTGAAGATTTGACCATATAATACTTTAACCCTTTTGGATATTGACCTGGGATATTTGATCTTCTGATATTGACTTCTGATATTGAACCTTCTGATATGACACCCTGATTATGATATGAACCTTTGACCTTTGACCTTTGACTCCCAGTTTGATACCCGAGCCAAATTTGTGACCCTAGCCATGAAGGTAACATGGCCGTGTCTGTGATGCACCACTGGCATGACTAGTGTGTAGCCCTAGTGATTTGGTTACACCGTCCCCATTCTGATTTTGATTATGCATGCACACTATATGATTTATTATGGCCGATCTGTTCTGGGGGGCGAATGGATGCATCCTAGATTTGTTCTGGTTCTGATATATCTGGTATGTCTGGTGACTGGTACTGTGTGCAATACATGCCTTTCACAACCCTGGGAGCTTGCAACTCCAACCCTGGAGGTATCCCCTCAACCCTGTCTTGGTATGTTGAGGTCACCCCTCCATACACCTTGGTATGTGATTTGATATGATATGTTTCTGGGCTCGTGGTGGATTACTGTCCTAAACCTTACTCTTTATACCTTTTCATATATCTCTTTCATTATGATATGCCTGTTCATTTCCGTTTGCTTTCATTTCTGTTTGTTATATATATCTGTTCACTGGGCTTTTTAAGCTCAGCCGCACGTTTTCTTTTCTTGTGCGGCAGGTTTTAGTTGGAAGCTGGGTTGTTATTAGAGAGAGCCTTAAACTTAGAAGACCTTGTTGGCTATTCTGGAGTAGAGATAATTAGAAGAGATTCTTTATTCAGACTTAGAAATTTTTGTATCTTTCACTTGTAACCTTGTAATTTCAGATTTTTGTTTGTAACCCTTGGAATCCTATTGTATTATTTATGTCATATGCTTGTGTTTGATCTGATAAGAATCCGTATTTGTGACATCGTTGCCCTTGTTGGGTTGGGGTGTTACATTTTAACTCTATACTCATTCTTAGCTTGACCTCTTCCTATAGAAACAGCTGGTTTTAGCTTGTTGTTAGTTATACTAGTACTAGGTTTTCTAGAGACCTTAACAAATTCAGTACGGTTCGTTTTAAGATCCTTCTGTTCAAATTCTGTACCCGCGGATCCCTTGGGTACAACTGGCGGATCCAAAAATTTGGATCCGTCAGATCCGTGGGCTTCTGACTTGGTTGAAACAGTTTCTTTTTCATTCACAGTTTGTTTCTTAAAGTCACCTAAGGTTCCTAGTTTCATAAAACCTAGTCCGGTTTTGTCATGAGGAAGTTTTTGCATCTTCATTATCTCATCTGCACAACTTATGTTTTTATCAAACCTTTTAAACTTAGAGTTTTGCTTAATGAGATCTTCCTGTGTGGTTTTTAGTGCATCTAATTCTAATTTTAGTTCTTGACAAGAGACACATGTCTCTTTACTATTTTTGCCTTTTTCCATTCGTATCTCTTTTTCTTTAAGCCAATACACTTTATTTTCTAAAAGTGTTGTTTTAGTTTTCAAGAATTTGTTTTTGTTGATGATTTTTAATGTTATATCACATAGTTTGTTATATTCTACTTCTAAGGTTTCATCATCTATAGAGAAGTATGAGTCAGAATGTACCTCTTCTGTGTCATGAGCCATAAGGGCAACTTCGTTGTTCTTAGGCTCACCATCATCTCCTTCACTATCACTCCAAACTCCACTAACAAATGCTTTTTGAGACTTGTTCTTTGGAGGCTTTCGGCATTCACCTATAAAGTGACCAGAATCTCCACACCTATAGCACTTGCTATCTAACTTGCCTTTTCTATCATCACGGTCTTTTCGGAAGGATTTCTTTTCTTCACGAGGTGGTCTTACGAACTTTCCTCGTCTCCTGAAGAATTTCTTGAAATCTCTTACGGCCATGGCATACTCTTCGTCTTCGCTATTAGAACAAGACTCTTCATCATCACTTGACTCAACTTTAGCTTTTAGGGCAATGGACTTCATCTTCTCCTTTTTGCCTTTAACTATTTCTGAATCTTTTTCCATCACCATTTCGTGAACTTTGAGATTTCCTATAAGCTTATCCAGTGTCATGCTTGAAAGATCCTTGGATTCTTCAATAGCTGTCACTTTTGCTCTCCACTTCGGATGGAGTGCTCTTAGAAATTTCCTGACAAAATTCTTACTAGAAAAAGATTCGTCAAGTGCTTTAAGTGATGTAATAATAGTATTAAACCTAGCAAACGCACTATCAATGGTCTCATCTTCAGAGATAACAAATTGTTCATATTGTTGAACAAGAAGATCAATTTTGTTATCTTTGACTTGTGAGTTTCCTTGATGAGTGATAATTAGAGATTGCCAAATATCTTTAGCCGTTTTACACATAAAAACTCTTTCATATTCTTTCTTAGGTAAAGCATTGTAAAACATCATTTTGGCTTCATTATTTTTGGCAATCAACTTCTTTTGCTCATCACTGTGACGAGTAAGAGAAGTTCCTACATCCCAACCACCCGAAATATCATTACTTATGGCCTTGTAATCACCCTCAACAATTATATACCATAGATCTATATCCTTTGACTTTACATAAGTCTCAAAGCGATTTTTCCAATAAATAAAACAATTTGGTTCGAATAGAGGTGGTCTTTGCATAGATTGCCCTTCTTTAAAGTTTTCAAAATCCATGGATCATTTTAAGTTTTAAAATACAATATATTTTAAAAATCTTAAGTAACGTAGCTCTTGATGCCAATTGTGGAAAACTAGAAGGGGGGTTGAATAGTTTTACCGTTTAAAATTAATTCGCTTTGTTACTCTATGTTATTTCAAAGGAAACAAGCACAAACAAATATTCACACAATATATATATGAAAAGTAAAGAGAGGAAAGATCAAACCACACAACACGGATGTTTATAGTGGTTCGGCTACAAGGACTCTCTTCCTTGCCCTACTCCACTCCTCGAGCCTCTAACTCGAGAGTTATCCTTCACTAAGAAACAAACTCTCTTCTAGGTGGAGAAAACCTTTACACGTTGCTTACTTCCTTTTCCGGTACTAAGCTAAACACCGGGTTCTTTACAAGGGTACAACCACTCCCGTTTGGTTCTTTCACAAGGGTACAACCACTCCCTACACTCTTTGTGTTTTGAGGACTAAAACACTAACCACACTCACTGAGATAAATGATACAAATAATGATGTGTGAACTACAACTATATCACACAGTAACTATGCTAAAGGTTTTACACGTCTGTGTTGAACCTTGATGCTTAATCTCCTTTGCTACAAAAGGAAAGATCAAATGAAATGAATGAATGATGAGGGTTAGATAATATGTAAATGAATGAGTATGAATATTAGGCTATATGAGTGATGGTGTGTCCAAATGATCAGCTTGCTATTTATAGGCAAGCTGGTGAACAGCCGGCGGATCCGGCGGATCCCATAAAAGGGATCCGTCTTTGATGTCGTTTGGTTCCGCCAAAATGACAGCTAAGATATTTTTCAAATCTCTCCAAATCTTCCACAATCTTTCCATATCTTTGTGTTGTCATATCAAGATCTTCCAAAGTCAACTATCTTGCTTGAAGATCTAACTAAGATATCACATAATCTATGTATGATGCATGCCATGATGTCATTGTATCATTTTAAAAATAAAGTTTCCTTTTAAGGAAATAAACTAGTAGATGTGTAATTTTAAGTAATCTTGTGAAATGTAAAATGTGTTTTAAAGTGACTTTAGCTAGTATTTATAATTTGCTAAAAGATATACTTTGTAATTGTCATTAACAAAACTAAGTAAAGATAGTAAAATATAAATAACGTTTTTAGGACGATATTTGTATTAACAGGGTGTGTTAACCTTGGGTTAAAGTTTCACCCACTGCCACATCAGCGCCACATCAGCTTTAACCTTTTCACCTTTAACTAAAAAAACACCCCTTATCATAACTTAACCTTAACTCAACTTTAACTCAAATATTTTCAAATTCAACCCCTAAACTAAAACTAATGCTTCATTTATTAAAAAATATAACATTAATTCTTAAACATATTACAATACGAAATTAAAAAAAAAAAATGTTACAACGAAAATAAAAAATAAAAATATTACAAAATAAAAAAAACACAACACAAAGCAAACTACAACATAAAGGAAATTACGAAAATACAATTAAATCTAGTGACGTGGTTGCAAGTTATATTTTTTGATGATTCGGTCATTTTCTTCATTGATCCAGCACACAACGTTTGGATCCTTGTCGTCAGTGTCAATCATCAAAAATTTCATCTCTTCCAACCTTGTTATCGTTTCATCTTCTACTTGGGCCGCCCGATATGCCACTTGGCGGTTTCCCGTTTTATACGATACTCAGTTGTCATAGTCTCTGTGAATTGGCTTGACGAGCTCGTTCCTCCGGTACTCGCTCCCCCGGTACTTGTCGTGCTCTCGGATTTGGCTTTCTTCGAAGCACGCTTTTTGCCCATGGGACGTGGTTGTTCATCATGACCAAACAACGCCTCGTTTGTTTGGCTTGGGACATCGCCGGTTAAATCAAGCGGATCCGGCGCGTCCCATTTCCTATGACCACGCAAAAACCTCCTCGTTGTTAAACAGAGCAGTTTTGAGCTCGTCACGATACATTTGTTTCACCCGTTTGAGGATATCCATCTCACTTTCCCCACTTTTTTCTTCGCGTTGAACTTTGTGCAATCACGGTTCAACGTTTTCCACTTGCCTTGTATCATATCCTTGTTGCGTTTTTGAAAATTGAGTCTATTGAACTCATTTATTACCCGTTGCCAAAACGTATCGCGAGGTTGTGCACGCCCGACTTGTGAATCCTCGGTAGCGGCCACATAACACTTGGCAAGTAATTTTTCCTCACTTGATTGCCAACGTGTATTGACGAAGTCGGGATTTTCTTCATTCTCCTCGATTGGTTCGGGGTTTACCACCACGTTTGAATGGCTTTGGAGGAGACGTAGGTGTTTCGGGAACTTCATGTGTTTCGGTTTGTGAATGTTGTGAGAATTGTAGATTTTAGAAATTGGTGTTTAGTGTGTTTTGTTGGTTTTGTTCCCAATATAGAAATCGTTGATGTTGTAGGTAAAGTTCTTGGCTCGACAAGCCGAGTGGGTTAGGGAAAGAGTTGTTGGGTGATGATGAACCCGCGTTCGGGTTTGAAGATGAACCCGCGTTTGGGTTATTCCACCCACCGATGAGATTCATGAAACTTTCGTCGTTTTTAGAAATGGAAGTATATGATAGATTAGATTGAGTTGTGGAAGTGTGAAAAAAATGTTGTATTAATTGGGTATTTATAGTGGTGGGAAAATGGTTTTGATTTTTTTTTTTTTTTTTTTTTTTTTGATTTTTTTTTAAACGCAACGGCTATATATCCATTGAGGGGGTAAAAGTGATTTTTTTTTTTTTTTTTTTTATTCAAAATAGGTTTAACACTGCGTTAAAGGGTTAACGCAGCCATTTAACGCAACTTTAACGTGGCTCGATGTTGTGGTTAACGCAGCTTTAACACAGCGTATGTTAGGGTTTAACGCAGTTTTGCGTTAACACACCCTTTGCTCTTATCATTTGAATCTTGTTGAAGTCTTGGTCAAATGCACATGTTCTAAGTCATGGTCTATCAAATTTAATAAACAAGTAGTCTACTATTTTCATTAGGGAGGGGGCGGCATGTCTAAAAAAAGAAGTAAATGTGTTTTATTTTATGTAAAGTGTATTTTGTGAGTGTATTTGGTATTAAAAATAGGTATTGGGTAATAATTTTGTGGTTAAAGTTAAATATGTATAATTAAGTGTTTTTAGTAAAAGAATTATAAAGAAGTTTAGGAAAATAATATTGACACTTTTGTAGTAGTTTAAAAAGTGTAAGAATGCGCTAAGGAGCGTCAGGTACATTGTGTGTTCATGCAAATTGTGAAAAGCGTTTAATTAAATTAATAATTGCAAGTAAGTAAAAATGAAAATGCTCTCACAATTAAATCATGAATTGGTGTAGTGGTAATGTACTATAATGTTGTAGACTAAACTTAATCTAGAGTCATCGTGCACAAAAGAGTTATGCTTTGTTTTACGTTTATTTAACTAAAAGTTATACGTAAATTGTCCTCAGGAAAAATTCAAAATAAATAGTTTGAGTTAAATAAATAGTATTGACCGGGAAAATAACGGGTTGTCATATATGACAACAAATAATTATAATTGGGATATTTTGGTTAAATGTTTCGGGTATCGTTTATGCATACAATGTAAAATAATCAAAATTTAATTGAAATTTTCTTTACATACGATAATTTAACTGAAAATTAAACATGACAACAATTAGTTGAAACATTTATTGGCTTCTACAAAAAAAAGATTTTTAGTTTTTTCTACAAATGATGTATTTATATATAGTTGAAATGATAAATATGTATAACATGTATTAAATGTGATTGATAAACTTTTTAATGATAGTTATAAGACAACATATTCGAAAAGGTCAAACTATTTATTGTGAGAAATTAATAATAAAATGGTATTTTAGGTATAATGCATTGCCTATTTTTAATTAGTTTTAAAGAAAATTGTTCACTTTTTATATGTTGTATTAGATAAAGCAATCGTCTTTTTTTCTTTTCTTTTTTTTTTATTTTTTTTATTTTTATTTTTTAATATTGATACACACGTAGAGATTGACCAATATTGAGATCTTGCTATTTAAAAATTTGATATTTTAAAAGTATTAAAGATTGATATTAATAAAACAACCGTGTGATTTAAAATTGTCTTGAAACGGAAAGTGAAATAATAAAACTTTGTCGTTTAAACATTTATGTTTAATGGGTATCATAAGCAATCAAAATTACTCAAATTTTAACCATTTTAAGCTTAAAAAATGCATAAAAATGCATATGCATCAATTTATAAGTAGTAGAGTCGATCTCTTTTGACCAGAAGCTTTTAGACGAAAACCTTAAAAAAATAATAAGAAAGAATAAAAATAAAAATCCACCACTATCATTTTCCAAAAATAAAAAATAAAAAATAAAATAAAAAAAGAAAAAAAGGAAAAAAAATATAAGTTGAAATGAAATGCCACCATTACAAATTATCCATTTCATGTGGCTACAAACACCATACGTATTTCAACCTTCATCATCACCAACCCTTCATTCAGATAACATGCAAATTGACACTAACCACTCATATTCACCCCATCTTCAAACCCTCACTCATGGCCACCACTCCGGCCACCACCACCAAACTATCAGCACCCTACATCCTCCGTACACCACCACCACTTCCACCACCACATACTTCACATTATCACCCTCATGCAAAACCCATAACACTAACGTTAACATCAGTCAAGAAACACCATGCAGCAGCAAATGTAGTAGCATGCAAGGCAGCTGAGGTGACGTCAGGAGTGGTGACAGCAGAAGATGGAAGGAACTGGGTCCCAGTGGTGCCATTGTCTGCGTTGCCAAAAGGTGAAAGGAGAGTGATCATACAAGATGGAGAGGAGATATTGTTGTTGTGGTATAAGGATCAAGTTTTTGCTATTGAGAATAGGTCTCCTGCAGAAGGTGCTTATAGTGAAGGACTCATCAATGCTAAACTTACCCAGGTTTTTATTTTTACTAATTTACTTATTTGGAATTACTGTATGTGTAATAATGCTAGTTGTTATGTTATTTGTAGTGGTTTCAATGTGGTTATGGCATTAGTTTAGGGGATTAAATGATGTATTTTGGATGATTATTAGTTCACGGGCATGTTTGACATACAAGATTATGATGAGATTATGCTTATTTAAAATAATATAAAATAAGTTACTTAAAATATAAGTTTTGTTTGAGAGACAAAACTTTATGAGAGTTTTAAAAAAATAATCTTTCATAATCTCTTAAAATCAAATATTACTTCATATAGCTTATAAAGATAATCTCAATTTTTAATCTCCATGTTCAACTACATCTATAGTCCAAGCAACAGTTATTTTCGCCAAACATACCCTAGGAGTTGTAGTACAGTCCCTTTACCTTTCGCGTAGGGGTGTGACTGTCTAGATCCTGCCTCCCCCATACCCCGCTCCAGTAAGACTAGGTTTTGTTTGTTGCTGTTTTTGTTGAGTTTAGGAGTAGTACAATGTGGTTATCTGATTTGTGGGTTTTCAGTGGCATATATTTTGTTGCTAGTGTTTGGGGTATAGTGAAAAGGATTTTGGTTGTACATTATTTAGGTGTTTAGATAACCAAATATGGAAATTAATTTAGAAGTCGGAGGTCTTTATGAATATCCTCGGTTAGGGGCATGACTGCCTGCATACCGTCTCCCAAGAGTGGCAGACCAAGGAGTATAAGTGACAAGGCCGACAAATGTTTTATGGGACCAACTAAACAAAATTAATGGGACCAATGTATTTCGGATAAATCGGGATTTTGACAAAAAATTACACTACGCAACAAATATCTACGTGGTTCACTGGAACCCCAGGAACCCCCTTGGGTCCCCCCAGGCTCCCAAATACCCTATCCGGGAGGGTTTAGGTATTGTTGTTGCGGAAAATCAGTTTAGGATTAGCTGATTGAATTCTCGGTATCTGATTATTTAGGGACTGATTTACAAGTAAATCTTAATAAAAAATTAATTCAATACATCTGATTATTGCAGCTTTAGAAAGAAGCACATGAAAACGCTATCTTTTGAAGCACATTTTATGACAAATCTGATAATTTAGTATAAATAGTTACTTTCAAGGTGCAATGCCAAACACCCCCTTATATTTGGGATGCAGATCGAACTGGTTGTAAGAAAAGTACTAATCATTTGGGTACCATTTTTAACCATACAAATGGATTGTTTAAAGTCAACTATGATAAATTACCTAAATTAAAACAAGTATGAGGTGGTCTGATAATGACTGCAGGACCTGTGTGTACATATGCTAAGTTACAATTTGAATCAAAAACAGAATTTATATGCAGACACATTTATAAATAATTTTAGTCATTTAAATGCATAAATAAGTTTTAAAAACCAAAACCAACCACAAAGATATGCATAACTCTGACTGAATTTAAGAATCTTGTGCAGGACGGGTGTATAATGTGTCCCTCAACTGATACTACATTCGATTTGCGAAATGGGTCAATTAAGGAGTGGTTTCCAAAGAATCCGGTTTTAAGAGTTCTGACTCCTGCGTTGAGGGACTTATTTGTTTATCCCGTGAAAATTGATGGTGAAAATATATACATAAGCATGGGAGCAGCTGCCCCAACTGATGTATCTGCTGAAATTGTCTTTAGTGGAAGGGCAAAACCTGGTATAACCGCTAGTGATGTTAACGTGGATGAGGTAACTAATTTAACTTTTTAGTTTTCTTTTGCATACTGGAGTCATCACTAGTAGATGCTGCAAATGGGTAGGTTGAATAACGGGTCAAAATGAGTTTTTTGTGTCTGTCCAAAGCGGGGTTGGACTGACCCAGAACACATTTTGTCCAAAATATAGAGGTAATGTTTTTTTTTCCTCTATTTTTATGGTGTCAAATATGATATTTAAACTCAATTTATTTAGGAGATTTATGCACTTGGGTCCTAATATACACGTTGGGCTAGTTTTGACCTGTTTTCTATTAAGCTTGCCTTCCCATTACATGTTTGAGACGTTGAAGATAAAAGAGTACCTAAATCAACATATTCTCACAAGTAAATGGATTTAAACTGTCACCTGTAGTCAATAATGGTTTTACTTAAAGGAGTATTTTGATGTGCATGTTCTAAATTATTATCACACCTATAGGTTTCAAAATAAGATACTTAGTTTATCAATGATCGGGTTAGTTAGATAAACCTTATGTTTATCTCAGTAATCAGGTTTCTTGCAGCTTCTTAACTGCATTTCTATATCTCATTGTTTTGATGCTATAAGCTATTAAGATCAGAAAATTAGAATCAGAAAAATAGTTTCCCCCAAACAATCTGAAATGATAATTGCGGCTTTATGTTACAATAACCACTTTAGACGCATGCCCAAACACCCCCTTGTATTCTCTTCCTGTGCAATATAAGCAGCTTATTTCTTTGCCTCATTTTGGAAAATATAGTAAAATGGTCCTCTATTGGCCAAGCTCATATAAATGGAGGTTGATAGAGGTGGCGAAATGGGTAGGTCGGGTGGGATAGGTAGCAGATCAAACTGGGTATTTACAAAACATTGAGGATATATTGAATACACTTTGGCTGACTTTGGATCTGTTTGACACTTTGACCTGCTCGAATGCTCAACTTGTTTCCACTTCAGCTAATTGTTAAATCCTTAACCATTTGACCCTTACATGCAAAGTTTAACCAGAATTGGTGTTTTATTCCCTAATGGGCCGAAACTGTGACATCTACTACAAGGTTAATGACACACTATGGCAACATTACTTTAGACCAATTTCCAGTTTAGGTGATTTGCGTACGCAAAATAACACCGTACAATAGTTCGTCCACTTGGGACCAAATTTTCGTCAACATGTGCCAAGTCATAACCATTACCCCTCATTTTTTTGATACAATACACCATTAGATCTACAGAATGTATCAAGAAATTTAGCAGAGTTTGGTATTTTCATTAAATGACAAAATTAGATATAGAAGAAAACTCAAACATGTTGCCGTTCATTGTTAAATGACTATAAAAGTACATTTCTTAAAATGGGGATTGACCTATAGTACACTGCAATGTCAAAAGCAAGGACACTTACAAATAAACATCTCAATGTCAAGAGACTAAAAAAATACATTGCAGTTTTTTTGCATCTAACCCTCTCAAATAAACATCTCAATGTCAAAAGCAAGGACACTTGCAAATCTGTTAGGTAACACAGGGTTCGGGTCAAAACAGGTAATATTTTTGTACGGGTCGCCACAAGTGATTGGTGTGTCGAATATGGTTAGGAAAATAACTAAAGCTAGTTTTTATTCAATCTTACTTGTTTGTCCTCTTAGAGATAAAACTATATTGAATCGACTCATTTATAGATAAATGGGACTAAATTGCTACCACTTGTCTTCCCTGTTATTTTCTCACCATATTTGTTTCCTATTCAGGTAAGAATGGTTGTTGATGAAGGGTCAGGAGGATTTGGTTTCACAAAGAAAAACGAATTGATAAATGGAAAGGCGGCCATAATCGGGTTCCTTTTGCTGTTAGATTTTGAGCTTTTGACCGGTAGAGGGATCCTCAAGGGGACAGGCTTCCTGGATTTTCTGTATGCTGCTACCAATGCATTTAACTAAGCGTCATTATATTCTTTTTTGGATTAATGTGAAAAGATTATATTCTGACAGGAAAACTGGTAAGATACACATTCTTTGCTTAATGTTGCATTTTCGCTGTCTTTCCTTTCCCACAGTTTAAGAAGTTTTGAGCGAGTTATGTTGGTTTTTATATATCAAGTTAAACAGATGATCGTAAAATGTATATGCTATATATGTGTTTTAAATTACAATGATCTCTACTGTGCTTTATCTATGCATAAATAGATATTTGATGGTACGTTTGGTTAACAATGTCGAGTCTCTAATGAGTTGACTGGATGAATTAACGTGAAGAAAATCAAGAAATGGACACACGTAATCGTTAGATAAACAGCCACAGAATCATTTGGTTTATATATTTAATGGGGTAATAAGTAGGGAAAATCTCACACAATAGTAAATCATTACCTTAGTATGTAATATTATTGTAATCGTAATTTCATGCAATAACCACAGACAAGGTTTAGAACAATACCTATTTAAAGGTCATATGGCCTCACTTGTACTTTTGTTCAATGGTCTTGAATCTTGATCAAAACTTCATCATCATTTTGTCATCGTTAACGTACGGCTCATGAACGACTATAAATACAATCCATATAATCAGGATATTAAAACATGTTCGATTTCTTATCCAACACATATACTCCCAACATATCTTAAATCACACCATTTGTGCACTTGACATGATAACACTGTTTTCAAACAAACATTTTATTATAAATCAATACAAGCAATTCAAGTTATCGATTATTCAAACAACTTAAACAAACATAATTAACATACACAAATTTAAAATATACGTGCGTATACAAACTTCCCCTTTTCATTCAATAAGCTGAATACGAGGAGATGGTTGTAACGTCTGTGGGGCCCTGATGATAAGTCGTTTTGGTGTGGACGGAGCTTCTAAACGATATCTTCCCGTACCAATAAAAGAAGTTGTCCTCAAACCTTGTTGTGACATAAGGAAGCGGAATGTCCATGTCAAGATGTTGGGTGCATACACCCTGTACAGAAGAAACACATCACACCAACTCGGGTATTTCACATTGGCATCACCTCGAACAGCCGCTGATACAATCATCTTTGCAAACTCTTCGACAGGACTACCCTCAGCTTGTACCTTCAGATCATAGAAAAAACACATTTGAGTGTCCAACGGAGGTGAAAAACGGGATGGTTGGTTCACATTGTATAATAATAAGGAAATAGGCCACTAAAAATAGGTCCGAGTTGTCGTGACGCTAATATTTTCTTCTTTTATTTTTGTTTTAATGTCTTAGTGTAATTGCATATTGGTTGCTTTTGTTAGCCGTCTAAACAAACCCATATGAGTAACAAAAAAAAAGAAGCCAAAATGACACAAATGGCGAATTTCAAATCAACTTTTTCTTTTATATTTTAAAATAATCAGTACACCAAATGCAGTATTAAAAGCTGTGGAGTACAGCATTAGAAGTATCGGACTAATTGCAGTTCAAAACGCTAAAAATGCTTACAGCGTCTCAGTTGTATTCTGAAAAAGTTGATCTTTACCCCAAAAACTACCAAAACTGTGTTAGGCTGGATTTCATTTTTTTTTTTTTAATTAGCGAGAAAGTAATGAATGCACACATTGCGTACTAAATTTCTTGGTAAATTTCCTCTGTTGATCATATCTAACATCTTAATAATACATCAATCTATAAGAAAATAATAATGATTGGTAGATCCAACCTGGACCAACTGGAGCCGTTTTCTAAAGGTGTCACTAATAGTATTGTGCGTAGGTGTTATGAAAAAAACAAACTGCAACGAACTTACTTCTCTTTCTTCCTTCCACTGCATCTCGGCGCCTTCTTCTAGCATGAATTTTCCTCGGGTCATCTCTGCGCCAATCCAACCATGAGTAGCAATTGTAACTCCGACTTCACCGTTCACCTCTAACCTTAATGTCTCGTAGAAGTTCACTAGTGCAGCTTTGGCCGCCTGGTCAAGCAAACATTAAATAAACAATATCTTTGCCTGTAGTGTACCACGTTGGGTTGACCCAAAGCCAAAACTAGGCTCATCCATTTGCTATTTGCTCTGTTTCACTTTTGGCTCTACTTTATAGAAGATTTTATGTATTGAAGTTGGCATCTCTCAAAAAAGTGAAACAATTTGTTGATTTAAAAGTTTGAATATACTCACAGAATATATGCTCATTCTAGGGAGAGGTAACCAGTTCTCGACTGCGGCATTAACTACAATCCGGCCACGACTCTGTTTTAGGTAAGGAAGAGCCACATACGTTGGATATACGTTCCCCCAGAAATTGATATCCTGAAACGCAATACAAAAATGTACATAATTCGTCAAGCTAGAGCTTATGGATGTTTATTGAAATATCCATAAAGCCCTTTTAAGTTTGAGTTTTACCATCAAAATAGGGAAAACTGAAGGATCATTTGCTTCCTCAAAATAGAAGGTATGACCTAAGCTTGCTGTGTTCACTAGATGATCGACTGCACAGAATGCAACAATTAAAAATGAAACGAAAGTTTACAATGATAACGTGCCACTTGCAACACTAGTTTCCTTCATTTCATAAAATTCACCATGTTTTGTGGAGTTTATTACCAAAATGTAGGTGTCAAAAAAGGGCCTTGTAACCTTGTTGTGGTTTTTCTGAACTATACAAATACTTATATTTCTAGAAATATTACAAAAGTTATATTATAAATATATACAATATTACAATGGGTTCAAATATCTCCTCCACCAAAAAGGAGTAAACAATGAAGGATTAGATTACTTCGCCCATAAAAACCGATTGCCTCATTGATGAATCTTCTACATTCGTCTTCTTTGACAACATCTGCAGCCATGATTAACACATTTGGTGCACCCAGTCGTCTAGCATTCTCACTGATCCCATGGAGCCTGTGATCTCTCCGTGCAACTAATACAAGATTTGCTCTCTTCTTTGCATACTCATATGCGATTTGCTGACAGCATTAAAAAAACATATTTATCGATTGATTAAAATTCTTAACACGACTACTTAAGCTAAATTTCTCAATGTAATTCCAAATCCAGTCGTAGAAAAATGAAAGTTCCACTATTAACTAATTAATTATGATAAATTGATGGATTGTGATTGGTGGTTTGGCTAATTCGATAATTTACTAATTGGTTTTACATCTTTTTAGTTACAGGTTGGAGGTGACAAACTAACTCTGGGAGAACCATAATGCACACAGTAAGAACACTCTCAAAATTATTAATCATATTGCCCATCTAATAAAGGGTTAAATGCATAAAATATCAACATACTTTCTATGTCTCGTTGTAGTGATTCCAGCTACTTCTCTTTGCACAGAAAAATGTCAATAATACGGATTACATAATAACAAAACAAGACACAACTATCTTTTAACTAGTTATTTAGATTTACAAGAAAGAGTAAAACAACTAACACCCGACAAATAAAAAAGAACATTCAATTACTTTTAGCAAATAATTAACCTTCCAATAAGATTTCGAAATCTCAATTCATATATACTTGGCTTACAGTTTGTCCTTTATTCCATTTTGTGACCAACTGTAAGCCAAGTAATTTACTTGTGGATCATTACTCCGTAATAGCTTATTGTTACTGTATTCTACCTAATAAACAGTTTATTTCGCACTTTCCTAAAAGTAAATGTCATATCTATAGTGGACATTTATTTCGGTACACAAAGAGTACTATACATTACAAGGTAAACTCGAGCAAGGCCCATCACACGTCTAAGAGTAAGGTAACATACCTCACCAATTCCAGAGGAAGCACCGGTGATGACAACAACTTTATTAAGCATATTTTCAGCGTAGAAAGAATAATAAAGCCATTCACATGTGTTGATAAAAGTAAGTGTTGGCCATGAAAATGCCAACATGACCAAACTTGCAGGTGGCACAACCCAATTAAGCACTGAATTTATCATATCCATCATCACCATTTTTATTAGCTAATTACAAAGATATAGCTAGATAGAGAGATTGTGTTGTGTGCTTTCTTTTTTTGGATGGATAGAGGATGAGAAATATAAGTTAAAGCGGCAGGTAAGGACGAATTCAAGAGTGGTGGTAGGTTTAAAGTTTCATGCATGGATGAACACGTGTTAAGTGTGTTTTTGTGACGGATGGTAAAATATTTTGCATGATGCCAATATTGGCACCCTTCTCAAGAGACATCATATAAAGGATGTAATTATATGTGTTTGGATCACCTGACTGAAATGTTTTTCTATAGATGTTTTGCGAAAGAGTCACGTTCAATTTTTTTATTTGCACACTAACCATTATATAATAAATATACAAGTCTTTATAGCACAATATAGAGTATGCAAATTGATCGTGTATAGTATCTCCGGACTCAGCATACTGGGTCGGGCATGCTCATAACTCGTACCGCGGCAGAGTCAGGTTCCAGTCTTGCCAAGCCAAGACGAGGACACACCCCGGTCTCTCCAGACTGGGACAGATCACATACTCAGCGGCGGCCATTCCACCGAAAGCCATATTTTGTGGGATTGTGTCTCCCACTTGATCTGACATTTACCAACTAAGGTAAGGCGTAAGTTGACTTCCTCTCTGACATCTACCTACTCGGTAAGGTATGTGTCAGCCCGCTCATTCCCGAGACGGCTACAGTAAGTATATGGGTAGTATAAATACCCCCATCTCATTTATTACTCCACCTAACTACATTTACTTTCACCTAGTCCGCACTTACCCCTTATCTCTCAAATAATATACTTACTCTCACACCGGAGGCCAACCGCGGAAGCCCCCTTCCGCGGTAAGACTAACGGTGTTGCTTTTCTTAGCAGCTCAACTGAAGTACTTGGTGCATGATCTGTACCCGCCCAGAACTAGTCTAACATAGCTCTGGAGGCACGCCCCAGATTTGTACCAACAAGTTGGCGCCATCCGTGGGACCAGTTACATAACTGCGTTTCTAAAATAAAAATAAAAACTTTACCATGAGCAACCAAACAAAAATCCCCTCCCCGTCCCAAGAGCCTTCCACTGTACGGAACACTCATGAGAAGGGGAAAGGGAAAGAAGGAGAGCACCATTCTGATTCTCTTCCGGATGAGGCAATTAGGGCGTTCTGCGACAAGCACTACCACCAACTATTGCCCTTGATGACTGAAAAAGTCCATGCGGAGAAAATGGGACAATTAAAAACCCGTCTCAACTTCGAGGACGAGTCACAAGAGAATTCATACTCCCGGGAACAATCCTGATACGTTGAACCAAGAGACAGGAGAAAGCGGAAGACAAGCCCCGGTGCGAGGCCTGAACCTTCCGAAAGCTCCTACTCCCGGAGTGTCTTCTCCAGACTTAGTAAAGAACCCGCAGATAACGAGGAAAGGACCAAACACCCCAGGTCGGCCGTTTTCACTCGTTTAGGGGAGAGAAGAGAAGGTGTTAAGTCACGATTGGGAGAAAGGAAGCCGGATGTGTTCTCTCGGCCATGTTCGAATGTGGTTCGATGAATTACCGGCCGAGAGTGTAGACAGCTTTGAAGATCTCCGCAAAAGCTTCTTATCCTACTTCCTCCAGCAGAAGAAATACACCAAAGATCCGGTGGAACTCCACCTTATCAAGCAAAAAGAAGGAGAATCCACGGCAACATTTGTCAACCGCTTCAAAGCGGAAAGTATGCACGTGAAGGGCGCCCCCGAATGCATTAAGGTTTCAGGATTCGTACACGGGATTAACAATCCAGAGCTAATCAGGAGACTCAATGATAGAATCCCCAAGACGGTCGACGAAATGTGGAAGGTTACTACGGCCTTCATCCGTGGGGAAACAGCCGCGGCAAATGTGTCAAGGAAAAAACAAGACCGCTCTTCATGGAAATCTCACGAGGGGGGACCCCGGGCATCCCACAACCAGAATTTTGAAAGGAAAACAGAATTCAAAGGGAATTCAAGGCCGGACCGGAGAAAGAATGACCGTTTCACACCGCTAACAAAAATACCAAAGGAGATTCTAGCAATGGACGCCGTCAAATTCACCGCTCCACCACCTATGGCAAGCCCGGTAGAATCCAGAAACAAAAACAAGTATTGTGAGTTCCACAGAGAAAAAGGACACCATACGGATGAGTATTTCCAGTTGAAAAGGCAGATCGAGGACGCGGTCAGATCCGGCCAGTTGGCACACTTAGTAAAAGAGATTAAGAGCGGAAGCCAGAAAGGCGGGGCCGCTAAAGGTGCCAAGAAGGAAACCGCAGCCAAGGACAAAGCCCCAGCAATATTCATGATACGGACCTGGCAACGAACGGTGAAACAGAAGGTCTCCTCTAGTACTGAGCCCAATTTGGAAATATCATTCCCTCCAATAAAGGAGGACGACTGGGAAGACCATCCATTAGTAATAAAGGCTGGAGTGGGCGGACACTACGTACACCAGATATACGTGGACAACGGAAGCGCCTCCGAAGTCCTTTACGAACATTGCTTCAACCGATTGAGTCCGGACATCAAGAAAAGAATGATCCCCGCCACTGCCCCTCTTCTCAGTTTCAGTGGCGAACTATCATGGCCCTTGGGGCAGATTCTGTTAGAAGTTACCTTAAGTGATGGAGAAAACTCAGCCAGCGCTTGGATGAATTTCATGGTGGTTAGATCATCCTCTCAATACAATGGTATAATCGGCCGGCCGGGGATAAGACAGCTTAAAATGATCCCTTCCACGGCCCACGGAATGATCAAATTCCCCACCCAGGGTGGAGTGGTCACGTTATATAGTGACAAAATCATTCCGGTAGAATGCCAAATGGTTGCGGAACCCCAACCACAGCAAGATCCTGAGGAAACCCCGGCAAAAGATGGGATCCAAGTAGCAATACACCCAGAATTTCCGGATTAGACAGTCACCATCGGAGGAAGCTTGACGGACCCGGGGAAGAAGGATCTGTGTGAATTACTAAAGAGCAATCTGGACATCTTTGCCTGGCAACCATCCGACATGACAGGAGTACCACGGAGCGTGGCAGAACACAAACTCAACATCCGGGAAGGGTATGCCCCGGTGAGACAAAAGAAACGCGGGCAAGCTCCGAAACGAAACAAAGCAATTAATGAGGATGTTGCAAAATTGGTCGCAGCCGGTATTATGAGAGAAGTACACTACCATGACTGGCTGTCAAACCCGGTCCTGGTCAAGAAGAATGACGGAAGCTGGAGAATGTGTGTAGATTTCAAGGATCTAAACAAAGCATGTCCAAAAGATTGTTACCCTCTTCCGGAGATCGACTGGAAAGTCGAGTCGCTCTGCAGATACACCTTCAAGTGTTTCTTGGACGCGTACAAAGGATACCACCAGATTCAGATGGCCGCGGAAGATGAGGAAAAAACCGCCTTCCACACAAGCCAAGGTATTTTTTGCTATAAGAAAATGCCCTTTGGATTGAAAAATGCAGGGGCCACGTACCAACGTCTAGTGGACAAGGCGTTCGAAAGACAGATTGGAAGGAACCTTGAAGTGTATGTTGATGACCTAGTAATTAAGAGCCATTCGGAGCCGAAAATGCTAAGGGATGTGGAAGAAACCTTCGAGACACTCCGGAAGATAAACATGAAGTTAAACCAAAAAAAGTGTACCTTCGGAGCAGAAGAAGGAATATTCTTGGGCCACGTAATCAGCAAGAAGGGAATCAGGGCTTGCCCGGAGAAATCCGAGGTCGTTGCTTGGCTACCCTCACCGCGGACTCTTAAAGAATTGCAAAGCTTAAACGGAAAGTTGGCAAGTCTAAACCGTTTCCTATCAAAGTCCGCGGAAAAGTCCCTACCATTCTTCAAAACACTGAAGAAGTACATCAAGAAAAGTGACTTTCACTGGGTACCGGAAGCGGAACAAGCATTCAAGGAGATGAAGCAACACATCGCTAATCTTCCCACACTCACGGCCCCCCAACCAAAAGAAGAATTGATCATGTACTTATCCGCGGCCAAAGAGGCCATCAGCGCAGTCCTTTTGGCAGAAAGAGGACCACGCAAGGAGCCCATCTACTTCATCAGCCGCACATTGCAAAGTCCAGAAATAAGCTACAGCCCAATGGAGAAATTGGTTCTGTCACTGGTTCACGCAGCCAGAAGACTCAAGAGGTGTTGGAAAATTTAGTGCACTTGAGGGATTAATTCACACCTGATAATGGGTTTGGAGGTACGGAGTGTACACCCATTTGGTCAATGAATACCCTGACTCAATTATGTGGTTTGTTGTTCTGCTGCTTGTATTATGTATAATGCTGCTGGTGCAGATGATTCTGCTGCTAGTGTTATTCATAATGCTGCTGGTGCAAGAACGTTTCTGCTGCTAGCTTTATTGTTCCTGCTGCTAATGCATTGTTCCTGCTGCTAGTGCATTATTCCTGCTGCTAGTTCAATAATGTTGCTGCTGGTCTGCTAGGTGACAGATTCTGCTGCTAGCACAATTTATTGTGCTGCTAGGCAGAGATTCTGCTGCTGGTACGCAGAATAGAATTTGTAACAAACTTTGACCTATTTTGGGTAAGTTCAAATTCATAATTAAGACCATGATTTTCTGGTCTTGTAACCACTTTGGCTAGTATTAAGGAAAGTATGTGGAAAATATTTGGCCGATATTTTCTGGATTTCCTTTGACTAGGGTTTTGAGTATATCTCTATTATATATAGAGATTAACACAGCCGCATGAAGGACATACAGAAAACCTAAACACTTGAAAGCATTGGTTCTTGATTTGTGCCTAAAACAAGAACATCACTTGGTCTTATCCCATAGAAATATTCGTGTAATCCAGGCATAGGGTCGAATAGTTTCTATTGGAAAGTGATTACACGATTTCAAGTGAATATCCGGTACCTTGTTCATTGATTATCTTCACCCTGATCTGGGAATACACAACAGTAACGAAACCAACAATCAATAGAAACTATTTTAGTGATAATCAATGGCGGCTACAATGAGGCATATGGCGGCTAACTTTTCAAAGCTTGAAAAGTTTGAAGGTGTCGATTTCAGAAGGTGGCAAAAGAATATGCACTTCTTGCTGTCAAGCATGAACGTGGTGTATGTGCTGACCACACCCATTCCTGAGGATCATGGGGATGATGCTACTATGGAACAGATGCGGAACATAAGCAAATAGGAGAATGATGACTATGTTTGCAGAGGATTAATTCTCAATGGTATGTCTAATTCTCTATTTGATCTTTATCAAAATGTTGAATCTTCTCAAGAACTGTGGGATTCCTTGGAAGCCAAATATATGGCTGAGGATGCTTCAAGTAAGAAGTTCCTTGTAAGTAATTTTAACAATTACAAAATGGTCGATTCTAGACCTGTCATGGAACAATACAATGAACTTCTTAGTATACTTGGTCGATTCACACAACACAAGATGAACATGGATGAGGCTATTTCAGTCTCTTGTATCATCGATAAATTACCTCCTTCTTGGAAAGATTTCAAGCATATGCTAAAGCATAAGAAGGAGGAATTAACTCTTGTTGAGTTGGGTAGTCATTTGCGCATTGAGGAATCACTCAAAGCACATGAAAGTGACAAGTCGAAGAGCAGCACTACTGCTGGTCCATCAGTTGTCAATTTGGTGGAGCATAACAACTCCTCCAGGAACAATGACAACAAGGGCAAACGTAAGCATCAGGATAACACCAAAACTGATCCTAACAAGAAGTCAAAAGCTACTTGTTGGAAGTGTGGTAAAACTGGACACTTCAGGAAGGATTGTAAAGGTGTTAAGATTGGCAATAAAACCAATGGATCAAGCACAAGTGGATCTGGGAATGGTAATACCAATTCCCTAAAAGGTCAGAATATATTTGATAAGTCTTTTGAGATTTATTATGTTACGTATATCTTTGATGTGTACTTTGTGCAGGATGATGATGTTGCGTGGTGGGTTGACTCTGGAGCAACAACTCATGTGTGTAAAGATAGAAGCTGGTTCAAGACCTACGAGTCAATGAATGATGGTTCTATTCTTCATATGGGAAATGAGTCAACAGCCCTGGTGCATGGAAAAGGATGTGTGGATTTGAAGTTTAGTTCTGGGAAGATTGTCTCTTTGTTTAGTGTTTTACATGTTCCTGTTATTAGTTAAAACTTGGTTTCTAGTTGTGTTTTGAATAATTGTGGTTATAAACAAGTATTTGAATCTGATAAGTACGTTTTATCCAAACATGGTGTATTCATTGGTTTTGGTTATTTATGTAATCAGATGTTTAGACTTAATATTGTTCATGATATGGTTGATTCTGCTTTCATGTCGACTTCTAAATTGAATGATTCAACCCTTTGGCATGCTAGACTTGGCCATGTACACTTTAAAATGATGCAAGATATGTCTAAGGATGGGTTAATCCCAGCATTTGACGTGGATACTGAAAAGTGTAAAACTTGTATGATGAACAAGATAACTAAGAAACCATTTCAAAGTGTAAAACGTGAAACTAATGTGTTGGAACTGATTCATAGTGACTTATGTGATTTACATGCTACTCCCTCTTTGGGGAATAAGAAATTCTTTGTGACTTTTATTGATGATGCTTCTAGGTATTGTTATGTGTATTTATTGCATACTAAGGATGAAGCATTAGATAAATTTAAAGTATTTAAAACTGAGGTTGAATTGCAACAAGAGTCCCTGATCAAAAGATTAAGGACTGATAGGGGAGGTGAGTACATGGATACTCTGTATTTCCAGTCTGTTGGTATAATCCATGAAACGACTGCCCCCTATACTCCTCAGCAAAATGGTATTTCTGAAAGGAAAAACCGAGTGCTGAAGGAAATGGTGAATTCCATGTTGTCCTATTCTGGGCTAAGTCAAGGGTTCTGGGGTGAAGCTATGTTAACAGCTTGCTATTTATTAAATAGGGTTCCCAACAAAAGGAACAAGACAACCCTTTATGAACTCTGGACTAAAAAGAAACCCAACCTGAATTATCTCAGGGTTTGGGGTTGTAGGGCTGTTGTGAAACTCCCTGATCCAAAATTAAAAACTTTGGGTGAAAGAGGCATTGAATGCATCTTTGTTGGATATGCTGAGCATTCCAAGGCATATAGGTTCTATGTTATTGAACCTAATGAATCTGTTTCAATTAATTCAATAATTGAATCAAGGGATGCAATCTTTGATGAGAATAGATTCTCATCAGTCCCTAGACCAAGTCAGAGGATTCCTAATGGAACTGATGATGTTGGTGTATCTGAGATCTCTGATGAGGTCCCTGATGAGGTTGTGGAACAACAACCTGAACCTGAGCTCAGAAGGAGCAATAGGGTTAGGACTCCAAAATTATTTGGACCTGAGTTTCAATTGTACTTAATTGAAGGAACAAGGGATGATGTCTCTGACCAACACTCCTATTGCTTTAATGTTGAGGATGATCCCAAAACATTTGATGAAGCAATGAAGTCCCAGGATGTTGCTTTCTGGAAAGAAGCAATAAATGATGAAATGGATTCCATCATGGGCAACAACACTTGGGTGTTGGCTGATCTACCACCAGGTTGCAGACCTTTGGGTTGCAAATGGATTTTCAAAAAGAAAATGAAGGTAGATGGAACTATTGAAAAGTTCAAGGCTAGACTAGTCATTCAAGGCTTTAAACAAAAGTCAGGGATAGACTATTTTGATACTTATGCCCCTGTGGCTCGTATCAGTACCATAAGATTGCTGATTGCTTTGGCATCTATTCACAATCTGATTATACATCAGATGGATGTGAAGACAACATTCTTGAATGGTGAATTGGATGAGGAGGTTTACATGAACCAACCTCAAGGCTTCATCATGCCTGGCAATGAAAACAAGGTGTGCAAACTGATTAAGTCCTTATATGGACTGAAGCAGGCACCTAAGCAATGGCATCAAAAATTTGATGAAGTGGTTTTGTCTAGCGGTTATTCGCTTAACCAGTCTGACAAATGTGTATATAGCAAATTTGATGAGTCTGGTAAAGGAGTCATCATTTGTCTATATGTTGATGACATGTTGATCTTTGGCACTGACTCAGGTGATGTATAATGACCTGAAACGTCGATTCTAAAAGTCCGTTACTAAGATAAGCATTAATCTCAAACACAAGTAAATTGACTAGAAGCTACTACTCAATGATATCAAAATATAAACCTCATAATATAAGTCATATATATATATACACATGGGAAATTAAATCTTATGTCACTCGATCCATATGTCCAAAAAAAATAAAATTCGAACACAACATGCATGGAGATTAGGCCTCATATCACACGTATAACATGCCCAATGTAGGTCCAAAATGAATTAAATTTTGTACCCAACAATTACTTATGAAATATTTAAAATTTTACTATCTTAAGTTTGGAAATGAGATATGGTCAAATTGGGATCCCTATTTACTCGGTCAAAAATTCAGCCAATATTTCCCTTATTTCTCCTCCATAATACACGACTTCACACATACAGAAACACCCATAAAACCCTAAAAGAAAACATAGGTGGCGGCAGCATTTGGTGATCTCATTTGAAGAGCTTTCGAGTGGTACAAGAAGGTGGTTCGTGAAGGTTGAAAAGGGCATAATCAGGGTGGTTTGATCGTGGGTTCACAGGTTCGAGAGGGCTGTGTTTAGGTTCGAACAGGTTTCTGAATTTGGTCTCTGTTGGGTTGTGGTCTTGTTCTTCCATTCGACAAGGTATCCTCCCTTGTGTTCCTTGTTCTCCTCCGACCTATACACATGAAATGTAAATAATTTGTAGCCTAAAACAAGCTCTGGTCGATCTAAAATATATACGAAAGAAGGATTTTGTGAGCACATAAAATGATGAAAATAGTCACATGAAATAATGATACTTATATGTCGACATAGGACGTTTATTTGCAAAACAGATCAGTATATATACAAGCTATGAGATCTTGTGTTTGAAGCATTGTTTCGATCACTTATATGCCAGATAAAACCTGGGTTGTGTCGCATGAATTATGGAGTTTTGAACGCATGAAAGTGTATGTCAACATGTATAGTTTTAACCTGATAATGAATTAGAATATATGCAAGCTTATGAAGCTGATCTTGGTATATTTATTCGAACGCTATAAATGACATGAAGTCTGAAATATGTAAGTCGCATGAAATAATAAACCTATACACCATATGAACTAATTTATGTCGCGATTTCATGAACTGTTTTGGTATAGTAGGAATGGATTGTTTTGATGTTTTGTTCCAACATTGGTCGACCTTAATGCAACTCTAAGCGGGACCTAAAATATGCTGTTAAGTAAACTTTTAATTTGTCCATATAAACCAATATACGAGCTCTTATATTCGACTTTAAAACTAGTAAGAAACTTTAATAATAAAAGATGGGACATGTATATTAAGTACGTGAATAAAGGGTTATATTATGTTTGATATTATGAATTTAGTTGACTCGTTTTATATGGTGGAGTGTGGGCCTCGAATCTGTTTTCGTGACACATATATTGGAATTGTTTTGTATTGTTTTTAGACAAGCCTAAGTATCTTATATAACTGGTCATAAATGGAGTCGAGAAAGGTCAAGCAGGGTGTGTGTGTATTTCATTAGCTTTGTATAGAGGAAGTGTGTCGACGAGACTTGATGGATTGTGTTTCGGTTTTGTTTGGAAGTCAAGATGGGTGTCATGTGGGTTATAATAGAATGAATGTATGTGCAAGTGTGTGTTGTCTCAAACGTATATAAACCAAAACGTGTTTTAGAAATTAATGTGGCTTATAAAATCGGCTAAGACTTAAATTGGTTATATGGAATTAAATCACACTTTAAACCATAAACTTTAATAATTGTCATATTTAACCCTAAACTTTACTAAGTTGTCATAAACCCTCAACTATGAAATTCTTATTATTAAACCCTTAAATCTACTTAATCATCAATAGTAACTATAATTTATGAAAGTGACTAATCCTGGAAAGTTACTAAATACGGAAAGTTTCTAAAAATAGAAAGAAACCCCAAATGTGTGATCCGATTAAAATAAGCTTGTAAGTAATACATGATCGTTAATTCGTGTAGATTCTCAGAAGAGGGAGTAGATTCCGTTCCGTGTGCTTTCTTGGTTATTCCATTTGCTTGCTTTCGTTAAGGTACGGATACTCTACCCTTTTTAAGAAAGGGTGTCTTATCACCTATGCTTCGATGTTGAGCTATGAACTTTTGCTATGAACCTTTGCTATGACCCTTTTTCTATGAACCTTTTTATATGAACCTTTTCTCATGACTTTGAGATTCACTTTTCACATGACCTTGAGATATGCTTTGATATGACTTTGAGATGAAACCGTTTGCATGACCTTGAGACCTGACTCTTAGTTTGATACCCGAGCCACCTTTTTGTTTCCTAGCCAGGAAGGTAACCTGGCCATGTCTGTGATGCACCACTGGCATGACTCCTGTGTGGGGGAGTGATTTCTCACGCCGTCCCCTTTTATATTATGATATGGCCATTATGATTATGAGATTATGATTTTGAGATGACTTTGAGTGGGGACGTATGGATTGCAATCCTAGGCATGTATGTTTAGTGGATTTAACTATGACTTTGAGTATGACTTTGAGGTGACTGGTGCTTGTGTGCAATACACGCCTTTCACATTTCTGGGAGCTAGCTACTCCACCCCTTTTGATACATGAGGCCACCCCTCATATTATCTGGTTGCCTGAGAGGTATCCCCTCTGATTATGAGATTATGACTTTGAGTTTCTGATGTTGAGATTATGACTTTGAGTTATGGGCTCGTGGTAGATGACTATCCTATATTTCCTTATTTCTCTTTCGCTTTGATTATACCTTATGACATCTCCAGTACTTCATTATATTACCGTTTCGTTATCTTTGCTTGCATTATGTATCTGTTCACTGGGCTTTTTAAGCTCAGCCGCACGTTTTCTTTTCGTGTGCGGCAGGTTTTAGTTGGAAGATGGGTACGAGTGAAGAGACTTTTGGACTTAGAAGACTTGATAGTTTCGGCCTAGAGATGATTAGAAAGTATTCTATTGTTAGAAATTGTTTTCGCTTTTGTAACCTTGTAATTTCATTATTTCTTCTGTAACCATTGAGAATCTTTGTATTACGTTTGAATGTATGCTTTGTTATATCTGATATGAAACCATTTGTGTGACATCTTTACCCTTGTCGGGTTGGGGTGTTACAATTATGGTATCAGAGACAGGCTGCGATTCGTAATACATTTACCCTTGGCCTGTGTAAGTTAGGACCACTAAGTTTTCCCTGTAGGCGCTCGTAGGACAACCTTTGAGAAATTGCTTTAGGATCTCCCTATAGGAACCTAAGTGAGGAATGGGTAGAATAAGACATCTGTGTGAGTATCATTGCTTCCGCATTACTCTGATTCGTGCCTTGCTTTTGATTAGAGTCGGTTGATATCTCTTTTGGAAATCAAAAGCTTATGCTTTGCACCACCTAGATTTGAACCTGATAAAATTTGGAAAGTATTGAGAAATTTCATAATTATTGGCAGACACTATTTGATCCTTATCTTCAGATCCCTTTTGGTAGTCATTTTGGATAAAGACTCTCAGTTGCCTCTGATTCTTTTGTTAATCACTTTGACGCCTCTTCAGGCATTCTGAGAACCTCCATGGCGATGACGTATTGGATATGTTTTGTTATTTGTCTTTTGTTTTGATAAGTACCTATGAATCTCCCGACCCTATTCGAGTTGTTTCACCCATCCATGTCCTTGCAGGAAGTCTTGTAGTTCATAACTACGGGTATAAGGATATTCTCATCGCATTTCCGAATAATAAGATTTACGTTGCCGATCTGCTTGATTAATTTTGACCGATCGCTCGTTCGATGATATTTTCGTGAATTTCTTGAGTTTCGAGTAAATTTTGACACCACCGAATTCTAATACCTAGTATCGCTTATGTCATTTTCAGCATGGCACCTCCAGCACGCCACAGATATCGTTGGACAACTAGGTTCGCCATCGGCCGGAAGAGGACCGGAAAATTGAGGAGGATTGCCAAGAGGATATTGATCCCCACTAGGATGTGGCCGGGCCGGATCGAAGAAAGGAGGACCATCATGAATATAAGTGAGACGGAAGAACAGCTGCACGTGACAGAAATAACAGATGAAGAGGACATTGTAACTAGATACCAGAGAAGAGGCCCCAGGTTTTCAGAAGAAAGAGGAGTGGTACGAGTTGAACCTCGCAATTTGTACGGATTTGTGGACCGCATAGAAGATGAAGGAAGATACACTTATGGGGGTTTCGCAAGCCAGCCACTTCCCCAGCCAGAAGGAAACCGGAACGGATGGATCAGCGAGGAAGAGGAGAAGGATTCAGACTTGGAATCTACTGCAAGTAAACCAATCTAAGCATGGAGTTAGGAGCCTAGTAGCTGTATTGTTTAGAATTTTATCTCGAATTTCTTATGGCATTAACGTTTCGCGTACCTCCGTTGAATTATGAGAATTTTCCGAATAAGATTTGAGAAATGTTTGAAATAAATTTGGTGCGATGTGTGCTTCACCTTTGTAAATCTGTTAGAACTCATCTCAGCTATATAAGTCAGAACTTTAACTTTCCGCATTGGTTTTGGCATCCCTTGAAGTTATGTTGTTTCGAGTACTGAAGTGTTCCTAGAAACCATTTCGTATTTCAACGACTAAACCTTATCTTAGAAGCTTTTAGCGTTTGAACTCTCTGAACATGAGCATGGTGTTGAACATTGTTTAGCGTCCTGAACTTTTTGAATTTGAGTCCCCAATGGACCACCAAGTTTTGCACCGGCATAGGAAGTAAGATTTGACATGATTGTCTGGGTATCTAGCAAAGACGTCGGACATATCATACCTATTCATTGGAACAAAAAGGGAAGAGCATGGAGACTATTTTGCACCATGCTAGAAATTTGATGATCACTTGTGCAATTTGGGAGTTGGATATTGTTGAGACAATGGTGTTCCTTGCCTGATCTGGAGTTAACAACATCGGAGACTACCCTGAAGAGTGAAGACATTCCTTTTCAAGACAGAAGTGTTGGTGATGCAGAAGAAGAAGTTTAGTCAAGACGGCGAACCCGGAGCTGATGAAGACGCACAGTCTCACTTCCCTATTCATCTTGGTTGTACTAAGATGAATTGAGAGCGGAAGCAGACTGTATGATGAAGAGACTTAAAGATCATTCCCGAAATCCACAATACCTATCACATTACAAGAAGAACTGCAGGAGGCTCAGCGAACCAGACACAAGTTCCTGATGATGGTTTTCACTTTCCGATTGATAGACAGATGAAGACAGATTTACCAGACTTGAAGAGGTTGGATGTGTTGAATGAGCGAAAGTTGTAAAACAAATCCTTCATAATTGGAAGAATTGATTCTGTTCAGACCGGAATTCTTAGCGACAAAAATTCGCTTTAGTTGACTCTATTAAGTTTCGTCATATCGTTAAAAGATTCTCTTATGATCTAAGTTCTCGAGTAGCATATCAGTTGTGCCTATTTTCGTATGTTCGATGATAACCGGTTTAAGAGTTTTTGGATAATGATGGAAGATATGATGTTAGTAACGGCGTACCTCACGTTAGTTCGGAAATCTGGGATTTTGATACTCGTACGGATAGTTTTGTTTCGTCTTTGGATTTTGACATTTGTATTTAGTTGATCTTTGATGTCTATAGAAGTACTAGGTGGATTAAGATAGGTGGTTCTGATTACGACTTGAGATAAAGTATGACCATCATAAGGGCATACTTATGTGGTGCTAGTATTATGACGCCTGATCAACGTGATAATACTTACACCATATAACGTGCACTCATCGTGGGCATAGGATATCTTAGGAAGTACCTAAGAAGCTTAGAAATTGACCTCTGATTAGAACATCCGCGATTTGTGAGACTTTGGATTCATTCTACCTATCCAGTTAATTGCTGTCTTTGATATGCGACTTGATACGTTTAAATACTCGACGAGCGTTTTGCTGACCTCTGCACTTCCGATAATAATCTTATATGCTATTATGGAGCTTCTGCTAATTAATGATATCTAACGATATGTTTTCTGTCCGTATGGATTCAATTTATTCTTCTATATCTACGTTTCGCATTCGTTGAAACTATTCATTGTGATCCGCTATGGGTATGCCATGACATCTTGGATTCTGAGAAAACAAAACTTGTTTGTTTATGAGAACACCTTTGGAAGGCTCTGTTAAAGCCGAAACTATTTGAAAAGCTAAAGAGTTATAAAATTGCATCACCTCATGGTTGCTACAATTTGATGTACGCTCACCTAATCTGCTTAATCAATTCGATGTAAACCCTACGTATTGTTTTTACCTCCTCCTAGAAATTCGATTAGCATCCGTATATTGGTACGTTATCATTGGAATTGAATTCTCGTTTGTATCTCATATGAACTTCATGAAAACTCACCTATAGTTCATTTTATGTGGTATGGACCTTTTGTTCTGAATTAACCTAATTGTGTTCCTTTCTGAGAAATTTGAACCCACCTCGTTTTGATTCGAGTCATGAGAAACTACTTGGTTTGGAAATTCTTTTTAGAAGAACCCACTCGAGCGTGAGAATGTTTTGATGATCCTTTGCGATTTGCCACGACTTCGTTCACCTTGCGACTTCAAATTTCGAGGACAAAATTTTTCTTTTTAGAGGGGAAGAATTATAATGACCTGAAACGTCGATTCTAAAAGTCCGTTACTAAGACAAGCATTAATCTCAAACACAAGTAAATTGACTAGAAGCTACTACTCAATGATATCAAAATATAAACCTCATAATATAAGTCATATATATATATACACATGGGAAATTAAATCTTATGTCACTCGATCCATATGTCCAAAAAAAATAAAATTCGAACACAACATGCATGGAGATTAGGCCTCATATCACACGTATAACATGCCCAATGTAGGTCCAAAATGAATTAAATTTTGTACCCAACAATTACTTATGAAATATTTAAAATTTTACTATCTTAAGTTTGGAAATGAGATATGGTCAAATTGGGATCCCTATTTACTCGGTCAAAAATTCAGCCAATATTTCCCTTATTTCTCCTCCATAATACACGACTTCACACATACAGAAACACCCATAAAACCCTAAAAGAAAACATAGGTGGCGGCAGCATTTGGTGATCTCATTTGAAGAGCTTTCGAGTGGTACAAGAAGGTGGTTCGTGAAGGTTGAAAAGGGCATAATCAGGGTGGTTTGATCGTGGGTTCACAGGTTCGAGAGGGCTGTGTTTAGGTTCGAACAGGTTTCTGAATTTGGTCTCTGTTGGGTTGTGGTCTTGTTCTTCCATTCGACAAGGTATCCTCCCTTGTGTTCCTTGTTCTCCTCCGACCTATACACATGAAATGTAAATAATTTGTAGCCTAAAACAAGCTCTGGTCGATCTAAAATATATACGAAAGAAGGATTTTGTGAGCACATAAAATGATGAAAATAGTCACATGAAATAATGATACTTATATGTCGACATAGGACGTTTATTTGCAAAACAGATCAGTATATATACAAGCTATGAGATCTTGTGTTTGAAGCATTGTTTCGATCACTTATATGCCAGATAAAACCTGGGTTGTGTCGCATGAATTATGGAGTTTTGAACGCATGAAAGTGTATGTCAACATGTATAGTTTTAACCTGCTAATGAATTAGAATATATGCAAGCTTATGAAGCTGATCTTGGTATATTTATTCGAACGCTATAAATGACATGAAGTCTGAAATATGTAAGTCGCATGAAATAATAAACCTATACACCATATGAACTAATTTATGTCGCGATTTCATGAACTGTTTTGGTATAGTAGGAATGGATTGTTTTGATGTTTTGTTCCAACATTGGTCGACCTTAATGCAACTCTAAGCGGGACCTAAAATATGCTGTTAAGTAAACTTTTAATTTGTCCATATAAACCAATATACGAGCTCTTATATTCGACTTTAAAACTAGTAAGAAACTTTAATAATAAAAGATGGGACATGTATATTAAGTACGTGAATAAAGGGTTATATTATGTTTGATATTATGAATTTAGTTGACTCGTTTTATATGGTGGAGTGTGGGCCTCGAATCTGTTTTCGTGACACATATATTGGAATTGTTTTGTATTGTTTTTAGACAAGCCTAAGTATCTTATATAACTGGTCATAAATGGAGTCGAGAAAGGTCAAGCAGGGTGTGTGTGTATTTCATTAGCTTTGTATAGAGGAAGTGTGTCGACGAGACTTGATGGATTGTGTTTCGGTTTTGTTTGGAAGTCAAGATGGGTGTCATGTGGGTTATAATAGAATGAATGTATGTGCAAGTGTGTGTTGTCTCAAACGTATATAAACCAAAACGTGTTTTAGAAATTAATGTGGCTTATAAAATCGGCTAAGACTTAAATTGGTTATATGGAATTAAATCACACTTTAAACCATAAACTTTAATAATTGTCATATTTAACCCTAAACTTTACTAAGTTGTCATAAACCCTCAACTATGAAATTCTTATTATTAAACCCTTAAATCTACTTAATCATCAATAGTAACTATAATTTATGAAAGTGACTAATCCTGGAAAGTTACTAAATACGGAAAGTTTCTAAAAATAGAAAGAAACCCCAAATGTGTGATCCGATTAAAATAAGCTTGTAAGTAATACATGATCGTTAATTCGTGTAGATTCTCAGAAGAGGGAGTAGATTCCGTTCCGTGTGCTTTCTTGGTTATTCCATTTGCTTGCTTTCGTTAAGGTACGGATACTCTACCCTTTTTAAGAAAGGGTGTCTTATCACCTATGCTTCGATGTTGAGCTATGAACTTTTGCTATGAACCTTTGCTATGACCCTTTTTCTATGAACCTTTTTATATGAACCTTTTCTCATGACTTTGAGATTCACTTTTCACATGACCTTGAGATATGCTTTGATATGACTTTGAGATGAAATCGTTTGCATGACCTTGAGACCTGACTCTTAGTTTGATACCCGAGCCACCTTTTTGTTTCCTAGCCAGGAAGGTAACCTGGCCATGTCTGTGATGCACCACTGGCATGACTCCTGTGTGGGGGAGTGATTTCTCACGCCGTCCCTTTTATATTATGATATGGCCATTATGATTCTGAGATTATGATTTTGAGATGACTTTGAGTGGGGGCGTATGGATTGCAATCCTAGGCATGTATGTTTAGTGGATTTAACTATGACTTTGAGTATGACTTTGAGGTGACTGGTGCTTGTGTGCAATACACGCCTTTCACATTTCTGGGAGCTAGCTACTCCACCCCTTTTGATACATGAGGCCACCCCTCATATTATCTGGTTGCCTGAGAGGTATCCCCTCTGATTATGAGATTATGACTTTGAGTTTCTGATGTTGAGATTATGACTTTGAGTTATGGGCTCGTGGTAGATGACTATCCTATATTTCCTTATTTCTCTTTCGCTTTGATTATACCTTATGACATCTCCAGTACTTCATTATATTACCGTTTCGTTATCTTTGCTTGCATTATGTATCTGTTCACTGGGCTTTTTAAGCTCAGCCGCACGTTTTCTTTTCGTGTGCGGCAGGTTTTAGTTGGAAGATGGGTACGAGTGAAGAGACTTTTGGACTTAGAAGACTTGATAGTTTCGGCCTAGAGATGATTAGAAAGTATTCTATTGTTAGAAATTGTTTTCGCTTTTGTAACCTTGTAATTTCATTATTTCTTCTGTAACCATTGAGAATCTTTGTATTACGTTTGAATGTATGCTTTGTTATATCTGATATGAAACCATTTGTGTGACATCTTTACCCTTGTCGGGTTGGGGTGTTAGGCACTGACCAAAGTCAAGTTGACCTCGCAAAGGAATTTTTGTCATCAAGGTTCTCCATGAAGGATATGGGGGAGGCTGATGTTATCCTTGGTATTAGGATTAAACATGAAAGTAACAAGATTTCTATCTCTCAGTCTCATTACATTGAGAAAGTGTTGAGGAAATTTAATTACTTTGATTGTACTCCAGTGAGTACTCCTATGGACACAAGTGAGAAGCTCTTGCCTAATACTGGTAAAGCTGTATCTCAACTTGAGTATTCTAGGGTAATTGGCTGCTTAATGTATGCCATGACTTGTACTAGACCTGATATTGCATTTGCTGTGGGTAAACTGAGCATATATACTAGTAATCCTAGTGCTCATCATTGGCAAGCAATTCAGAGGGTACTGAAGTATTTGAAGAGAACTATGGATTATAGTATCTCATATACTGGTTATCCTTCAGTGTTAGAAGGATACACTGATGCAAGTTGGATCAGTAACACTGAAGACAATTCATCTACAAGTGGCTGGGTATTCCTACTTGGTGGAGGTGCAATTTCTTGGGCATCCAAGAAACAAACTTGCATCACCAGTTTAACTATGGAATCTGAATTTGTGGCCTTAGCTGCTACTGGTAAAGAGGCTGAATGGTTGAAAAACTTGCTTCTTGAGATTCCATTGTGGCCTAAACCTATAGCACCTATTTCTATCCGTTGTGATAGTGCTGCTACATTGGCAAAGGCTTATAGCCAAATGTACAATGGGAAGTCTAGAAACTTAGGTGTCAGGCATAGCATGATTCGTGAGCTTATCATGAATGGGGTGGTATCTATAGAGTTTGTTAGATCTCAACAAAACTTAGCTGATCACTTGACGAAGGGTTTGGCTAGAGACTTGGTTTTAAAGTCTGCTAAAGGGATGGGTTTAAGTCCAACTTAGTCACTGAATGCTAAGACACCCAACTCCCTCCTGAGGAAACTTTGGAGCTGAGTTCAATGTGGCAAGCTGAACATTTAGTTGAATGGAGCACATGTTTTATTTACATCCCAAGGTTGTGTTCAGAACCTGCTGAAAAGGAGGATGAAGTCTTTACTTCTCAATGGTTACTTTTCTTTGAAAAAGTGCTTAGCAGGAGCATGAATAAAGATGAACCACCTATGTAAATGTTGAAGTTTTGCCGCTTCAGGAAGCTTTTGGACTTTTAGCTTTTACAACATTTATGAATTGGATATGGACACATGGCTTGTATAGTGTCAGGAGCTTTTTAAGTGTTTGAAACATTGTGTGTATTTATCTTCAGGTATTCAAATGGGTTGAAGGGTTCAATTCTTAGAACACCCTGATTCTCGAATATTTGAACGTGTAATGTACTAAGATGAGAATTCAATCTTCAAGATATTTTCATTTATGCACATGTTTGTTTAATGTTTATTTTTCATGCAAAGGAAGTGAACTAAATTTGGGGAGGATTGTTCAAAAATTTAGTGCACTTGAGGGATTAATTCACACCTGATAATGGGTTTAGAGGTACGGAGTGTACACCCATTTGGTCAATGAATACCCTGACTCAATTATGTGGTTTGTTGTTCTGCTACTTGTATTATGTATAATGCTGCTGGTGCAGATGATTCTGCTACTAGTGTTATTCATAATGCTGCTGGTGCAAGAACGTTTCTGCTGCTAGCTTTATTGTTCCTGCTGCTAGTGCATTGTTACTGCTGCTAGTTCAATAATGTTGCTGCGGGGCGGATCACTGGTCTGCTAGGTGGCAGATTCTGCTGCTAGCATAATTTATTGTGCTGCTAGGCAGAGATTCTGCTGCGGGTACGCAGAATAGAATTTGTAACAAACTTTGACCTATTTTGGGTAAGTTCAAATTCATAATTAAGACCATGATTTTCTGGTCTTGTAACCACTTTGGTTAGTATTAAGGAAAGTATGTGGAAAATATTTGGCCGATATTTTATGGATTTCCTTTGACTAGGGTTTTGAGTATATCTCTATTATATATAGAGATTAACACAGCCGCATGAAGGACATAAAGAAAACCTAAACACTTGAAAGCATTGGTTCTTGATTTGTGCCTAAAACAAGAACATCACTTGGTCTTATCCCATAGAAATATTCGTGTAATCCAGGCATAGGGTCGAATAGTTTCTATTGGAAAGTGATTACACGATTTCAAGTGAATATCCGGTACCTTGTTCATTGATTATCTTCACCCTGATCTGGGAATACACAACAATAACAAAACCAACAAGAGGTACTTCCAAGCACACCCAATAGTGGTCATCACAGACCAACCAATCAAACAAATGCTGGCGAAGACCTAGAATACTGGCCGAATGGCTAAGTGGGCTATCGAACTAAACGGACATGACATCAGTTTTAGATCCCGGACAGCTATAAGGGGACAAGTGTTAGTTGATTTCATCGCGGAAGTTCTGGAAGAAGAAACCTCGGCAACGGAAGTAACCGTGGAAGATTTGCCGTATGTTGAGCCATGGAACTTATACACCGATGGGTCATCTTGTCAAGAAGGATCCAGGGCAGGCCTAATCCTTACAAACCCCGAAGGTATAGAATTCACTTACGCTTTGAGATTCGAATTTAATGCATCCAACAATGAAGCAGAATACGAAGCATTGCTAGCCGGGCTAAGAATAGCAGAGCAGATGGGGGTAAAAGACCTATCTGCAAACGTGGATTCTAGGTTGGTCACAAACCAGATCAACGGTGCGTATGAAGCCAAAGAGGAGACCATGGCATGGTATCTCGCAAAAGCCAAAGCCTTGATTGCGAACTTCCGCACATTCTCCATCAAACAAATACCGCGGAGTCAGAATAAGCAGGCGGACACACTAAGTAAAATAGCCTCCACCAGTTTCGCCCATCTGAAAAAACAGGTTTTGGTAGAAGTCTTGAAAGATAAGTCAATCGAGGAGAAAGAGGTTATGGCCATGGTCGAAGAGGAAGGGGACACTTGGATGACCCCACTTCTGGAATACTTGAAAGATGAAGTTCTTCCCGCGGATCAGAAAAAGGCCAGAAAGCTCAAAATCAAGGCAAGACAATACTCTGTCATCAACGGAGTGCTGTTTCGTAAATCATTTCTGGAGCCGTGGTTACGATGTGTGGGCCCGATACAAGCAAATTATGTGATCAGGGAAATCCATGAGGGCTCGTGTAGCATGCACTCCGGACCTCGGGCTATCGTGGCAAAGGCATTAAGGTCCGGATATTATTGGCCCACAATGCACAAGGACGCAAGAGAGGTAATAAACAAGTGCCAAGACTGTCAGGTGCACCGGCCGGTTCCAAGGAATCCCCAACATAACCTGACTCCTATCACCTCCCCTTGGCCATTTTACAAATGGGGCATAGACATCTGCGGCCCATTCCCAGAAGCTCCAGGAAGAATCAAGTATTTGATAGTAGCAATAGACTACTTCACAAAATGGATAGAAGCCAAAGCTCTCGCAACCATCACCGGCAATCAGGTCAAAAAGTTCGTATGGGATAATATCGTGTGCAGATTCGGCTTGCCGGGGGAAATAGTCGCGGACAACGCCAAGCAGTTCAGGGACAACCCCTTCAAAGACTGGTGTGAAAAGCTTAACATCAAACAGCGGTTCGCATCAGTAAGACATCCGCAGGCGAATGGGTTAGTTGAAAGAGCTAACAGAAGCTTGGGAGAAGGGATCGAAGCAAGAATTGACCAAGGAAGCCGGGATTGGCTAGAAGAGCTAACGCATGTCCTCTGGGCGCACAGAACAATGATCAAATCCAACAACGGGGACACGCCATTCTCACTAACCTACGGGACGAAGGCCGTGATCCCCGTGGAAATTGGCATGCCATCTCTCTGATGTGCTCTATTTGACCCAATAGCGAACGATGAAGCCTTACAGTTGAACCTAGACCTCCTGGAAGAAAGGCGAGAAGTTGCGGCTATTGAAGAGGCAAGAAGCAAGTCCAGAATGGAAAAATACTACAACGCCAAAGTCCGCAGCAAAACCTTTAAGCCAGGAGACTTTGTGTACCGCAACAACGATGCTAGCCTGGTTGAGAGCACCGGAAAGCTAGGCCCCAAGTGGGAGGGTCAGTACGAAGTTGTGGAAGCATTGGGAAAAGGAGCATACAAACTCCGGAACCAAGATGGACAAGATCTACCCTGGACATGGAATATCCGGAATCTCAAAAAAATGTTACTTGTAATTTAATGTAAGTATTCCCATCTTTTGTGGCTGACCGCGGTTTAAATCCGGCAACGGGAATTCATTTTAGCACTTACCATCTTTTATATATATAGTTAACTAAATTAATGATATGTGGAGTCCGATCAACTCCACAAATTTTCTAAAAATTTACTTGTCATTTTTTATTTCTGTCATATGCATACGTAAGCCGGAAAACAACTCCGAAGTTCTAAAAATGCGTAAGAGGCATTGCAAGCCCGGCATGAGGACATTGCACCTCCAACTAAGGCATATAAGTGGTATTGCAAACCCATTGACCTACCAAGCTATCCCCAGAAATCCTAAGTACGGACACACAGAGATAGTTAATTAAGTCCGGCCATATAAGCCCCGGCAAAAACAAATATATAACATAAAAAAAAACCAAGTGTTAATACACATAAAAAATGTTAAGTTATATTCAGCCAAGTTACAACATACGCGGATACATTCATCCGGATTACACCAAAAGAGTTAAGATTAAAAAGCTTCACAAAGTTGCGGCAAGGCAGATATAGTCAAAATATCCCCAAATACAGCAGCCGCAGAAAACTAATCCTCAGGATTTTGGGATTGGAGAACGGAGGGATCAAACATGTCATCATGTTTAACACCACCATCTCCGGATAAGGTGGTCTCCAGCCCAGAAGAAGCAACAACGTTCAGAGGCTCAGCGGAATAAGGTTCAACAATGGAAGTAGGCCCAGACCCAGTAGAAACTGGAAGAACAGCGGCAAGACCCTTGTTGCTATAATCAAACTCCTTCCCATACCTACTGTTCTTATACTCCTTATAAGCTTGAAAGGCCCTAGGACGGCGGGTGACCAGCCTGACTATGGCCTCCGGAAGAATACGCTCTTCCGCAACCGGGGGTTTAAAAGTGAACTCCGTAGTCCCGGGTCGGCGATCCTCCTCTAAAACCAGCTGCGCCATTAGATATTCATGGGGGGCATCCTTACACGCCTCAAGAGAGTTCAGCAGGGGAAATGACACATTCGCTAACCTCTCCACTGACTCATCAAAGCGTTTTTTGGCCAAAGGGTCGTAAGCTTCTACTTGTTCGAGTTTAACACCCTTGGAACCATGAACGATCCCGGCCTCCAACCCTTTACGGATCCCTTCCGCTATTGCTGTGGAAATGCACCCCCCAACTTGATCTTCAGTTCCTCGGATTCTTTAAATTTGAGAAAAGCATACCTGAATCCGTGACCAATAACCCAACGACGCCCTTCAACAGCTTTCAATAATTGAGGGAAGAGCTCTGTATCAAATTCTTCGTTGATCTCAATCAACCTCTTCTCCAGCTCAGACAACCGCTCCCCATAGAAGGTCTGGCACTCACCAAACATTTTATCCATCTGCTCTTGAATCTGCTTCTCCTGGGTACCGCAGATAATCTCCAAACCAGCCACCTTTTGACCCAGTGCCTCATTTTTGCCACGGAGCTCTAGAATTTCAGAAGCCAGCTCCGCATTCTTCTGACCCAGTTACCCAACCATGGTCACCGCCGGAGACAATTTCTTAACTTCATCCCGGAGCTTACCTAGCTCCTCATCCTTAGCTTCCACGGCCAATTGCAGATTAGATACTTGGCCGTGGATCTCAGAAGTCCCAGCACACTCACTTTCCAACTTAGCCAGCTTAGCTCTCAGATCAACAATCAGCTTCCCCTTCCCCTCCAACCGCTTAACCAGCTTAGAATTCCGGTACAACTCGTTCTCCAACCGTAAGCGGACCTCCGAATTCACGCACACTTGACGGGCGGTAAGCAGATTGTGTTCATTCATTAGGTCTTCATCAGGCATCCCCCTCATCACAGATGCATACCCCGGGGTGGCCACATTGTCAACAATGCTGCGGCAGACCCAAGGGTCGTCCATCTTAAACCCATTAGTGGGTAACCATTTCGGGACGCAGGTGGAAGAAGTCTCAACAGTGTCTACCGAGACAGACCGATAGAAATCCTCGGAGTCACTCAACGGCTCTTCCCCGGCCTCAGAATGCCCGGATGTACCCTCTTGATGACCTGACTCCGGCATCTCAACCTCCGGAACCAAAGATCCTAAGTGTACGGACTCAGTCTGGTCCGTGTCCAGTCCCTCAAAACCCTTAACCCCAGAATGTTCATGAGCAGCAGGGGTAGTGGAAGACGAAGTAAGGACGGTTGTATTCCTCATAATACCAGCGTCCGTATGAGGCCCGAAACGCACCAAGTCAGATCCCGACTCATCATGAAGTTCAAATATTGGAGGGTCTTCCTTGGGAATCACACCTAAAAAATAACAAAACATATGTTAGGAACAGAAAAAAAAAAAAAAAACAAAGACAAGGGAGGAAGTAAGCAAATCGTACCTGACCCAACCGCGGTCTCTTTGCGAGTTAGCTTCTTCCTCTTCTTAGCCTTCTCCGGCTCCTTCTCAGTCTTCTCCGGCTCACTGATTACAACTCTCTTTTTTTTCGGCTTTCTTCTCAGCCTTAGCCGCTTCTATTTCATCCCCAACAGTGTGCTCCACAACCTTCAAAATGTCCTCGGACGGTTCAACAACACGTCCTGCAGTCTCCGCCCTCAACGTTGGCTCATCCTTGTTCAAGGTGCGCTCCCCAGTTGTCACCTTGAATACATCCGGCTGATTGATGAAAGAAAACAAATCCATCTCTGCAAAACACCAGAAAATAAATTTAGACGCGAAAGTAAACAAATCGAAAGCAGGGATATAACAAGTCTAATAGCCACCCGAATTAGCCGGCCGTAAAAAGGTCGGACGGCAACTATCGTCATCCTAGGTTTGGCTTAAACCTATGACATTCAGAAATACCTCCGGATACTTTTTGAAAGGGGCCCTATTGGTGTCAAGGAGCCGCAACAGCTCTAGATCCAAACCATCGTCAGAAGGGGGAGGGTCGCGGTCTACTGATACCCTCTCATACCATGGAATAGAGAGGGGGAAAATGGATTTCTTCACAAAAAAGAAATGGTCCTTCCAGTTTTTGACCGAATCAAGTGCGGCAGTGTAACAGATGGGGACAACTAAAGATTTAGGACCTTTTCTCTTCTCTAGTGTCATCCAACCATGGTTAACGCCGGCATAATAGAATTCCTAAATAAATTGACGGTAGGGACACCACTGTGGACGCGGCAAAGAATTTCAAAATGACTAATCCTACATGCCGCTAAAACCGACAACTGTGATAGGTGAATCTGGAAATACTCCAGAACACGAAGCAAGAACAATGAGAGGGGAATCCTAAAGTTACCTAACTCAAAAACCCTAGTATATACACCTATCTTCCCTTCCGGGGCATCCCTAATAGTTTCTAGGGGTCCGGGTGCTTGAGGCTGAAGATGGCCAGGAATTTTATACTTCTCACAAAAACTATCTACATCCGCCTGAGATAATATAGAGGTCACAATACTTATATGATCAGGTGCCATTCCAAATAATCAAATGACGAATTGGAAAGAAACCTAACCTGAGAACCTAGGTCCGGGAATAAAAGAAGCAAGGGGAACGAAGGCGGAAGATGTTCTTGTTTTTTAGAGAGAAGGAAAATTTATTACTATGTGTGAAAAAAGATTAACAGTGGTGTAAATCTTGGTATTTATAATCACACACGCACGTGCTATCGCTTCTATCGGACGGCCACAAAATGGCCACATCCCCGGATACTTATTGAACGGTTAAAGATCTACCCAGATGGACCGTCACGATTGTCGCAGAAAACGCACGGTTGGGCCGCCAAAGACGTGTCATCAGTCAGTAAATGCGTGGGTGAAAAACGTCGCACGATTACCCATGACAGGCTGTCATCCCCAACCACGTGGAAAGTGGAATGTCTAGTCAGCAACATAGGACACGTAGCAATATCAACCGCGGAGGTTACAAAATTCTCCAACAAGGCGCGGCCTCTTAAAGCCGCGTAATCCCTAAATAAGTCTAGAACACTTGCTCTTCAACAAAACAAGTATACTAGACTGGGGGGACTTGATCGTGTATAGTATCCTCGGACCCAGTATACTGGGCCGGGCATGCTCATAACTCGTACCGCGGCAGAGTCAATATACATTATAGGTTCCAGTCTTGCCAAGCCAAAACGAGGGCACACCCCGGTCTCTCCAGACTGGGACAGATCACATACTCAGCCGCGGTCATTCCACCGAAAGCCAGATCTTGTGGGATTGTGTCTCCCACTTGATCTGACATTTACCAACTAAGGTAAAGCGTAAGTTGACTTCCGCTCTGACATCTACCTACTCGGCAAGGTATGTGTCAGCCCGCTCATTCCCGAGACGGCTACAGTAAGTATATGGGTAGTATAAATACCCCCATCTCATTTATTACTCCACCTAACTACATTTACTTTCACCTAGTCCGCACTTACCCCTTATCTCTCAAATAATATACTTACTCTCACACCGGAGGCCAACCGCGGAAGCCCCCTTCCGCGGTAAGACTAACAGTGTTGCTTTTCTTAGCAGCTCAACTAAAGTACTTGGTGCATGATCTGTACCCGCCCAGAACTAGTCTAACATAGCTCTGGAGGCACGCCCCAGATTTGTAACACAAATGAAATAAAGGAGTGTACAAATCATTAACCTTTGCTAAAGAATCTTATTAAACCATACATATACAAATCATTAACCTTAGCGAAAGGATCTTATTAAGCCATATATATATATATATAACCACCTTATCTACGAGAACTGCGAGAAATACTTATGTACTCCTAATAATGCATATTGTGCAGCATATCAATGCAAAATGACATTTTTTTAATATTAACCTTTTTTATTTAATTCGAAAAGGTATATAATAGTAAAAGACATTTTTTTTTAAAAAATTGTTATTTTCCAGATTTAGTGCATACATGTTTTTAAGCTAGCATGTTTAGTTCATATATGTTTTCTTTAAGATGGCATATTTGTAGATTTAGTGCTAAAATATATAATTTCAGAAATACTTAGTTGCATATGGGTTTTTTAATATAATGAAATTTATAACAAACCAAGAACAGAAATGTCATACACAAACTTCGATATCGATTGAAACACGTAAGCACTAATACATGAATCTAATCGATCTATACACGTAAGCACTAATAAATATTCAACACAAAATGGACATGTGTGCACACGCAAATGTTATCATCATTTTTAGAAGTCGGCCATATATGCACACGCGTAGCCGTCAACATTTTTTCAAAAGTCGAACATATATGCACACCCGTAGCCGTGAACATTCTTGTAATTACACCTGAAACAAAGAAAAGTACAAAAATTAGCAACAATAATTTTATTAAAACATACATGTTCTAAGCATTCCATTTATAAGTAATCATTTTCTAAAACATACCTGTTTCAAAACATACATGTTTTGAACAGAACATACATGTTTAAAAACATGAGAACATATATGGTTTTCATTAATTAGATCCAACTAATTAAAACATATATGTTTTGAACAATTATGTTTTGAACATACATGTTTTGCACAATTTAAATCAGCCTACAAGATTAAAAATCATACGAAGCAAAATAATAGTGACTAAACCCCTACAAGATTAAAAAAAAAACCTCAAACATATCTAACAGTGTAGTCATTAAAACTTTAAACTAAACAAAAACTTTAAATAACAGTAATATGTTTATAAAAAGTCACACAACAATACAACATCAATTAACTCTCTTCAATTAAGCCTCAAAGTCACACAACAATACAACATCAATTAACATTTTCATTTCTACAACTTCTTGTTCATAGTTCTCTAATTGATTTAGTTAGTGTTGCAACCTTAATCATACTTTTGGAGTACTTGGTCAAGTGATTATCTTGTTTTGATTTTAGCAAGTGCAGATTAATAGCTACGTTTAACATTATTTTCCATTTCTACTAGAATGGTTCTAATTATAAGATGAAGATCATAGCAAAGTTGAAGATAATAGCTAGGCACACACAAATCCTCGCATTAACTTGGTTACTCGTTAACAAAAAAAAATTACCAATTAACAGTTTGCACCCAAGTAAAGAAAACAAGACTACACTTGGAGCCCAAACCCCCCCTGTCACAACAAAAAGACTAAAAGCTTATATAACCTTTAAAGGGCCTACTTTTAACACCTGATAACTTACCCATTCAGCGAAAACTAGAGGTAGCCAAATTACGGGTGATTGAGGTGTCGTGATACTTAAACCAATCACTTGATCTGCTATGATTTTTTCTTGATGGTGATGACATTTTCTTGCTTTTCTTTTGCATAGAATATAATGTATGCTTCTAAAATCACGCAAGCTTCAGAAACAATAGTAACCGAGATGATTAAAACTCGAAGTCAATCTCAATATTACATAATTTTAACAATTGAAAATAGATCTGATATATTTTACCTTGGAGTCATGAAACTTGTACCATGTATGAGGTGCAGATCGTACATAATAATGACCACAACTAAATGCAAAGGCCGTATGTACAACAACTACATATAACTCATATTCCAAATCCACCTACATAACAAGAATCAAGAGGTAAGAATACGTACATGTTCCTGTGGAAAGCAAATAAACCAAATTTGATTTTAAATACCTTAACCTTAATTCTCATTTCAACCCAAAATGTATAAGTTTTATACACATATAGCAACATAATTGTATTTTCTTGTAAATACAGCAAGACTTCCAAAGAAAGCCATTCTTAAGCAAGTTTGTCACCAATTGCTATTATCTTGACATTCACTACACGAAACAACAAGTAAATATCTAACAGTGTAGTCATTAAAACTTTAAACTAAACAAAAACTTTAAATAACAGTAATATGTTTATAAAAAGTCACACAACAATACAACATCAATCAACTCTCTTCAATTAGGTCTAAGTTTCAATTAAGCCTCAAAGTAACAAGACTGCAATATACATATACATACATAGATTAAGCGTACAACTAACCCTCAAAATATAAAAGAGCAACACAAAGGGGATATGACTCACCATTATCGATGGCGGTTGTTATGGGCGATGGCATGGTGAAGGGAGGGAGGACAGTGGAGAAAGATGAATATTACTTGCTTAAGAATGGCTTTGATGGTGGCGGCGTGCGGTGGTGAGGTGGCCGGAGCAAGAAGAGATAGAGGTGTGTGGAATAAAATCGATATCGTATGAGAGATTGGATCTGTAAGGGTGGTTATGGTTAGATTATCTGATCGGATGCCGCCGCCGCCTCTGATCGGATCTAATTAGGACGGGATGCGGATGCCGCCTCCATTGATGGTGGATCTGATCGGATCTAATTAGGGTTAAGGTTCTTTTATAGCAGTCGACGCAGGTTTTGTGGGAGCAGTAGGATTGGAGGTCAGGGAGAAGACGAAATGCTGATGCCGCCACCATTGGTGGTGGATTTGATCAGATCTAATTAGGGTTAGGGTTTGTACCTGGGAATAAATTGAGGTTGGTGATGATAGATGATGAGAATTTTGTCAGTTTTATATTTTGAAATGATATGAGATGAGGTTCATATTGATTGATATAGACGGTTTAGAAAAAAAATAATTGTGATATTCCTAAATTATCCTTATACTAAATTATCCTTATACTAGTTACAACAACAACATGAATTTTTGTTTATTTACATAAAATGGACATTCATTATATATATACTAACAATGAAAAATGATGTGACAATTATTACTCATCTTAAAGTCTTTATCATCCTATAATTTGCATCCCTATTGGTGCAAAAATGATATTACCCCAGGTTCAAACCCATAACAGTGTAAACGCAATATCTTGGCAAAACCCCATTGGACAAGAAACTTTTGCAACTTTACTGTTCAAGTATTAGCACCACTAAGACTCTTCATTCTTGAGTTAGTAGGTATATGGTCAGGTGTTGCAGACCTAACCATTGTTTTTCCAATTAATTATTTTGTACATCCCAGCTTCTTCATGAAGCTTCTGCCACACAAACAAGTACACACTCATCTCTCATCTCACACAAAAACACACAGAAACACACACAAACACAAACTTTATCTCTCTAAAAAATTGTAGAATACATTGATCACCATAACCAAAATATATCACTCACGAAATACACCAAAACTATGTGTGAAATTCCATGCATCGAGTTCTAATTTGTAGCTATCAACCTTAATTATTTTTTGTGTTTTGGGGCTATTTTTTGTAACATTTTGATTCTAAATGACTGATTATTGTTTTCATCTATAATTTGCAGTGACATCATCGCACCTCCTTTAGCAACGACAACTGATACGGGGTGCCGCGGTAACCGTTTGATGGGGGAGAAAAGAGATAAACGGGTAATAATGGATTTTTCTTAAACATCGAATGATTGATTAGTATCAGATTATATGTTCTCAGAATAGGTGGATTTTCGTTTTTTTTATCTGTAATCCAATGTGCCATATTGCATAGGGATTGTGGACTAAAGGGCCAGTGTGAAAACTAACTCACTCTCAAGTAAAGTCCAGGCATGTTAATGTAAGTAGTGTCAAATTTCAACATGTTCTAAGTTTTTTTTTTTTTTTTTTTTTTTTTTTTTTTTTGACTGCTGATAGTTGTCTTTTAGATGAAAGATAGGATGTATGATATATCTTATGACGATTTAAGTCAAAGTACTTTTGATGGCTCAAGCCTTCATGAGCATATTGCTGTTTGGAAGTCATAATCTGATATGAAATTATCAAAATCTGATAATCAATTGTAGTAAAGTAAAAGTTGTAAAACCTGGATGTAGGTGCTATCAAGTGCTGGTAGACGATATGCATTGACATACTTTTCTTTTATGGATAGTGCATTTTATTCTTAAAACAAACCAAAAGCTGATAAGGTTAGATGTGTTTGGATATAATATACACTGATCGAGCTTAGATCCTTAAAAGCCTTAGCCTATGGCAAATCAAAGCTTCAAAATTAGGTTAAAATGTGTTTGATATTCTGATAGAGAAGGACTGCAAGATCATCAGACTCACGTATCCTCAATGGTGAGTATTTCATATTCTATATTTTGTATGCCTCATGTCTTCGTGTTTATGATTGTTCGGTTAAGTTAGACTTTTGTGTGTTTGATTCTGTGATAAAAATATGCCGTTTGTTCATTAGCGGATGGGAACAGTCCTTAACCAAACACCCCTTAAACACATATAAGTAGCTTGCGGTGTTTACAAGAACAAGGAGGGAAAAAGACTCCTTGCCTGTTGTAAAGTTAAATAAGCAGTCTGCAATATGTACGTTGATACATGTAAATGATTAGTTGCTAAAAAGTTTTGAATAACCACAAGTTCTGTTGTTGGTGTACCAGCAGCTGTAGCGTGAGTGAGAGAGCAAATGGATGGGGATAGAAACCAGACAACTCAGTCTGTTGCAGTAAAGAAGGTAACCATTAGACTTGCTTTTAGTAACTCATGTTTTATCGCACCATGTTAAGTATTGAATTTTTTAGATTCAACAACAGTGACTTTATTCAACGGCAACAACCCATTATGAATAAGTGGTTCATTGTTGGTGTGGCAGTAGGTCGAACGGCTGCCATGGTAATATTTTTAATTCGTTTGCTCATAAAACTAGACGTTTGGTTAAGATATGGTTCTGAGTTTTCTTGCTTTTTTTTTTCTTTTTTTTTTCAGGTGCTGACATGATTGAGTTTTGTTAAAGTAATGCCGCATGTAAAAACATTAGTAAGTTTTAGACTTCCTGGTCGTACATCCGGACAGGTTAATAAGCATTAAATTTGGTGTATAGAATGTTGGGAATAGGTGGAACGGGTACCTGTATTCCATCATTTAGAACTGCAAGTGACGTTTTCAATCAGTAAATTCAGTTGGTTTTATATTATAATATATACTAAAAACCATTTTTTAGGTAGGCAATTATAGTACTATAATTACTGTGATGTTTTCGATCAGTAAAATTATTCTGATGCATAGGTTGGCTCGAGCATATGAGCAGTCAATATTGTCGTGTAAATGCATCGGTTGGCTAGAGCCATCATAATAGTTTGGAAGGCAATTGGGGATCAATATAAGGTACATATTACACATGTTGCTGCATCTTTTTTTGGCTTTCCGTTTTTATGTAAATGTCCGTGTACCCATTATTCATGAACGGATGTTAAGCCATATCTGTGCAACAACCTTACCGTTGATGTCGTTCATTCCATATGAAACAACATTGGTGACTCTCTGCACATCAACACCATAATTTATATAAAATACTAATATGCCCTCAATTAAACTGATTAACTGAACATATTGGGTTCCAACCTAGGCGTCACTTTAAGATCCTGGCACTTGAAATGAGTGTTTATACAGGGCAATATAAAAATTGGATTACTGCTTGATAGTCTGCAGGACTGATCCTTTGGTGAAAATAAGTTTCAAAGCAAGTTTCTAAACATTTCCATTAGTTTGTTGTAATAGAATAAAAAATGTTTGAGTGATAACATTTGAATCTATAATATAGCAGCTGGACTTTTTTCAACATTATTATGATATCTGATTGTTTAGTGTAGATAGATACCAGTTCAATATTATATGAAAGTAGCGACATAATATATATGGTTAGGATAATTTATGGTTGATATCAGTATCAACATCTTAAGTGAATCATGTGTAACTTAATACCATACAGGTGCAGAAGTTGCAGGTAAGGTAAGGCAAAAGAAGTAAACAATGTATGGCTTTAGAATTCTATGAGGTTCATGCATATGAAATGGTGTACCTGATTATATTCTTTGTCCTCTAGAGATGCAATGAATCCGTAAGATCTGCCAAAAGAGATTCAAATAGCGTTTTACCTACCGTTGATATTATATTACCAATAGTAGTTCCAATTCCATTTTCTCTAATCGCAAGTTCTGTTAATGGTGCTGTTTAAAAAGTGTTGTATAAAAATATGCTCTTACCATATCAGTCGTGCGAATCCATTCTATAAGTGTTTAAATTGACTCTGAGTTTTTAAACTCTTGCAGACTCTTACTCTAATTAGAAGTTGTTGAGCCAAGATTAGAGACTGAGCAGGTTGATACAGTTAAAGCATCAGAAGGTAAAGGTTTGGGACTTTAAAGAATATGATAAATGCACCTATTGATGCTCAAGGTACTTCATTCATAAACAGCTTCAATATTACAATCTCTACTTTGAATACGAATACTAAACAAGAAGGCCTGCTGACCAAGCCGATAAAAACATAGTTGCAGCATTGGACTAATGCTTGGAAGGCACATAAATAGTTTTTGTTTTTAGAGTATTGATGCACAACGAAATTTTAAGAGTGTACATGTACGCAGGTGCTTAACAACTCAAATGCGAAAAGTTCCATAAGATTTTTCATACATCTTTTTTGTATTGTGGTTATAGGTTGTCTGATGGGTACATTAATCAGTCTATATTTTGTCCTTCGTATAGATTAGTGACAATCCTACATTTAATTCCCAAATGTATGCAATTGCCACCGTACAAAACCCACCGTTGTGGGTAACAACATAATTGGTTACTCGAAAACGCGTTAACATAATTACAATAAACAAAAATGCGCGTGCCCCGTAGCAACGCACGGGCAAACTTGCTCGTTTGTTTGTATTGATAAACTAATCTAATGGCTAAAACGGGGTTCTCGCACTTAAAGTGGTTCTGAAAAGAAAGTTACACTATATATATATATATATATATATATATATATATATATATATATATATATATATATATATATATATGGTAAAGTTAAAATAAAAAGACAAATATCCGTACACTACGTAAAAAGATTTTTATTTTTTAAAAAGTTCGCGAAAAAATCCAAAAAAATTCCACAAGATCAGTTATGTTGGTGCATAAACCTTTTGTGAAAGAAGTTTTTCTAATTTTGAGTTTTTATACTTTTTTTAATGCACAAAAAACAAATTTTAATGCGCAAAAAAATTTTGATGCACAAAATTTTTAACTTGTTTTAGTTAGATGCGCAATGTTATTTTGATTAAAAAAAGTTAAAAGAACTTGGGTGCAAAAATGAATTTTTGATGCACAAAAAAACGATTTAATGCACAAATGTATTTTTTCATAATTTTTTTTCAGAAAAAATATCTACTTTTAGAAAAACTTATTTCACAACTTTTTTATGCACCAACATACCTGATCTTCGGGAATTTTTTTTGGAATTTTTCGAGAAAATTTTTGAAAAAAAAAATCTTTTTACGTAATGTACGGATATTTGTCTTTTTATTTGATATATATATATATATATATATATATATGTATATATATATATATATATATATATATATGTATATATATATATATATATATAACAGGATAAACATGACTAGATAAAGCCACATCATCATAAATAAGTCCACGTCAAAGGCCACGTAGGCAATAATCCGCACGTCAAAGTCCACGTATGCAATAATCCGGTTGTTAATTTATTTGTCAAAAAATCACATTCATAGATTCGAACTAAATACCATATTCATATTATGTGGTGTGTTACCCATTGAACCACCTAAATTTTTTTGTTACATTATGTAGCCGAATTTCTATAAAGGATACTACGCAATCATCATATTTTTAGTATTTGATAAGTATGGAAAATATTCATTGTGATCTTAACCCCATTCGGATTGGATGTGTATGTTTTTAAACCTAATTCTACATTATATATATGGCTTATTATGTCATATCATAACCCATTCACAAACACACATTATACACGATCCATATATCAATATGCAACCACAAATACATTCAGCAAGGCTGTCAAGATCAAACGTAAAAAAGACGTCTGAAACTGGAACCAAAACGAAGAAAAACAAAAACACTATAGCTTATTCATCGGGTAATTTTTAGAATAAACAGTTAAACATTGATTGTTTGGTTATGAATATGAATCGTATTAGACCATGTTTATCCACGATCTAACCAATCGGTTGGTAGGAAACAAACAAAAAAAAAAAACTATTTTTATATTAGAAGTATGCACGTGAATGAAAGAGAATGGGACGATCGGTTCGATTGGTGACCCTCAAATATTTATGCCAACCTTGACACATGTCAAGCCCCTAGTGGACAACTATATTTTCAGCATTATCCAATTATTATTAGTTTGTACCATTTATTTTTTGCATCATTATTCCAATTATTAGTAGTTTGTACCATTTATTTTTTGCATCATTATTCAAAAATACATATATATCAAAATTTATATTTTTAAAATTCTTTATCTAAAATGACACATGTCACTATATTAATGGACAACTATATTTTCTTTCATTTTCTTATTGGTTAGCCATATTTTTGATAAACTAATAGATTATTTATGTTAGTTTTTTTAATTTAAAAAAAAATTATACTTAGTTTTCAGTCTCTATAAATATAGTCCAATATCGACATATGATGAACTCAAATAAGTACATTTTATTACTATCATTTATCCTATTAATTTGACTTGTTTTACTATATTATGTATGAGGATTGATACTTAATCGTTTACTTTTGTAATTCTCAGGTAAAAACAAGCATTTGGTGAAACTTAGCGATTTTGGACTAATAATGGAGCAAAACGTGCATAAAGTGAAAGTCTACTGACATGGACAAGATCAAGTCAATTCTGCTCCAGATGCGCCGCATCTCACTCTCAACATGCGCCGCATCTCTATCAAGATATCACCAGATACGATCCAAGATACAAGAGGACATGCGCCGCATCTAATCATGGAGTTACGCCGCATCTTCTGGCGGTGTACGAATATTCCTGAATATTATAATCTTGGACCCCACGCGAAGTTAAGTACATGCGCCGCATCTTCCCTCAGACAGAAACTATAAATACCCCGTAGACCAGACGAATTATAAGTTCCGAAAACCCTAAAACCGAAGACCAAACAGGAGGAACAAAGGACGAATTCAGTCAAGGAGGCAGCACAAGACACACCCAAATCAAAGATACAAGAGCTGTAAGAAGGTGCTGCATGTGTTTAATTCATTAAGTAGTTTTGTTTTATTGTGTTAGCAAACTTTAATTCATCAGGATTGGTGGCTTGTGTAATGTGACAACGAAAGATTGCACTCCCTTTAATACTTGCTTTCCCATCAATTAAAGTTTATATGTTGATGTCTTTGGTTACTACTTATTAGTGCATTGATAACCTCTGTGTTTATTAGTGGCTTGCGGGCATTTGACTGCGGGACATAATGTGGCTCCCACGGTTGTTTCTAAATTGATCACTTAGGAATAACTTTTAGACATAAGTAATCATTAAGGGTTTACTCGCCGATAAGATTAGGACCAACGAGAAAGGGTTAACTACATACACTTCATATAAAGCTATCAATAAAACAAGTGACAATCTACTTAATCATAAGGACAGCCCTCTTATTGTCTCAAGTATTTATCTGTGTACGTGTGTGCTACTTGCTGATTCGTGCCTATTGTTTTATTTTATTATTTAATTGCAACAAATCGTGCCAGTCTCTCAGGCTGAAACCCCCTTGCGTTAGGATATTAAAATACTGATTAGAATAACGAGATAATACGTTCCACTCTTAGTGATCGACACTCTACTTACCATTATCTTCATACTGACCGGGTACACTGCTCGTTAAGTGTGTGTGTTATTGATAAGTCGGCTAAATATAAATTTAAAACTTGAGTAGGCATTAAAACTGCTAAACCGCAACGACACATCACGCGCATCAAGTTTTTGGCGCCGCTGCCGGGGAGTGAATTGTTATTATCTGTTAATTTGATTAGTATTTTAATTAGGTTTTTCTTTTTATTAGATTAATTGCATCATTGTACTATTTTGCATATTTGTTGTATTGTGTGTTAATTGTTTTCTTTTTATTTTTGTGTGTTTATTTTTGTTTTTGTTTGTGTGTTTAATTTTTGTTTTTATTTTTCGTATTTTTTCTGTTCTGCTATCGTTGTACTGTGCTAAATCAAACGATACGGCGCATCTGATCTCTCAGATACGGCGTATTGCGTTTAATTTTTTTAATACAACGCGTTTAATTAATTCGATACGACGCATCTTTTCCCCAAGATACGGCGTATCTGTTTTTAATAAGAAAATTTTTCTAAGCGATAAAGTAATACGACGCATCTGCTTTTGCAGATACGGCGTATCTATTATTTTAATTAAAAACAGTTTGCGAATTATTAAACAGATACGGCGTATCGATCTCTGTCGATACGGCGCATCTTTCTGAATCAAAAATCTTTTATTTTTAAACGTAACGAAAATACGGCGCATTAACTTTCGTTAATACGGCGCATTAACTTTTGTTAATACGACGAATATAATTTGATAAATATAGTTGATTTTTGATATTTACTTTGATCGGTCCGCTACTCTCGTGTGCAAGTTGTTTATTTTCAGGATAAATGATGACTCGAGCATCACCAAGAAGGATTACATTCTGAACCAAACCAAGAGACGCTAGCTGAAGTGACCGAACATAAGACAACAAGAGTGGAGGAAAACTCAGTACTGGTAACATTGAACTTCTTAAATTCTTGAAATAGAATCCCAGGTAAACTCTACGATAATTCAACTGCCCAAAGGAAAGTTCTCTACACTATGATCTCAGTTTTATTATCCATATTATACATCTGATTCAAATCGTAATCTTAATTTTGTATGCTCAAAAACGATATTTGTTCCTAACCTCAGAATAAATCCTTATCCACTAAACAATAAGATTACAATTATTAATGAAACGTTTATGCCTATTGCTCTTATTTTGAATTCATCTATATGGTGTGCCGTTTAACCCAAATTTGATGTATAAGGAACTGTGTTGCGGAGGCCAAGGTACGTTCTTCATTTAAATTTCGTCAACTAACATAGAGATACGGCGGATCTAAGTATCCAAAGCGCCGTATCCCTGACCAACTAGGACTTATTGACTAGTCAACGAAATTAAATAGATACGGCGCATCCCAATTTTCTAATACGGCGCATCGTGTCGCCCTATAAATACGACGGGAATGCGCCGCATAAACACACACAGTTAAGAACACGCACTAAAATTATACTCGAAATCCGATCATCTTTCTTAAACCCTCCTTTAATCCGATCTATAATCGTTCACCCGATCATACAATTAAGGTAATTTATTCTATTTTGATTTAATTTCGTTTAATTATAAATTAGGGTTTATATGACCAATTCGATTAGGGCTTAAACGATATAGGGATATGATTAGAACTTGGCATTGATTGTTTCCCCTAAGTTAATTTTAGAATTGGGCATCGAATTTGGCACTAATTAAATCGAACGAAAAATAGGGTTTTGGGTGATTGTTTTTAAATTTTAGAGGGAAAGTGTGATAGAAGTTTTTGATAGGAACAATTCAGTAAATTTGGTCTGTAATATAATGCGGGAGTTTACGTCACGGATACGGATTCTTGAAAAACGTGCCTAACCCTTTATTTTATACTGATATGCTTTTATATGCGGCGCATCTAGGTTGATTAATGCGGCGTAACGACCTATTTCAAAATTGATAAAATTCTAGATACGCCGTATTGATTAATCTAGATACGACGCATCTACATACGCCGTATCTATTGTCTTGCACCGCATCTCTTATACTTTATATAGATACGCCGCACTGATTAAATCAGATGCGCCGTATCTACCTATTTTGCAGACTATTTACTGACTGTGAATATCTATTTCAGATGGCATTACCAGAGGTCACACTAAGGCATCAGTGGCTACAATTTGAGAACATGGGACTTACTCCGGCCGCTCTAGAGGATTACTTGCATAGGCTTGACTCGATTTACTTCAAGAAAATATTCAGAGTCCAGGTTTTGAATTTTGACGATGTGGGATTGGTCGGTGGTGGACATGCAGCTGCTAGCTTACAGGATCGGATGGAGATGGTAGTTGTTGGAGATGATGAGGAGGCAGTGTTTAGGTCTAGTGCTTGGGAGAGACTATTTAGGATTGACGAGCCTCTGATTAGGGAGCTTATGCTGGAGTTCTTTAGCACGATTCATTACAGGGAGACGGATATGGAGATTGATACAGCTGACACACTGGTGTTTAGGTTAGGAGGTGTGCATAGGCAGATGTCGATGAGGCAGTTTATTTTGGCCATGGGGCTACACACTAAGGAGGAGCTTGGATCTGCTGGGTTTGCCAGGTATTGGGCTGAGAGTTTACGGGTTGTCCCTGACAGAGGGGTATTCAGTGACTACTGGGTTAGGATTTCTTCGATGGGTGACATCGTTACTTCCACCCCATCCTACACATTGATCAGAGAGCCGATGAGGCGGCTATGCCACCGTTTGATTGCACTCACCATCGCTGGGAGGGGTCAGTCACCTGAGAAGGTGACCACTCTGGACCTCTTCCTCTTGAGGAGTATGGATGAGGGGATGTCGGTGAACATCCCCCACTTTTTAGCGCACTACCTACACCGATCTGCTGCAGGGAGAGATCGGAGGAGCCAGATGACTGGCGGGCATTTTGTTTCGAGGCTGGCCCGCCATTTTGGAGTTATTGGAGCAGAGATCCCAGCGGGGCTGGAGGTTATTGTGGCCCGTCTCCCGGTTATCGATAGGGACTATTTGGTTAGACTCGGGATCTGCCAGGTTGCTGCGGGAGGCCACTTTTGGGCAGCATTAGGGCCCGCCAGAGCTGCAGGGCCAGAGGCGGAGCAGGGAGGACCTCAGGAACCTCCGGCTGCTGCTCCTGCCGACGAGGAGGTGCCACAGGCACCAGTACCCCCACGCACCATTGGTCAGAGACTTGAGGCAGTCGAGGGAGAGTTGAGAGCCCTGAGGAGAGACTCAGAGTGGGTGGTCATGAGTGTGAGCAGACTACTAGAGCAGCAGGGTATTACACACGTTCGTCCAGATGGTACTGAGGTTGCGGGAGTGACACGTGCATACGAGCGCAGAGTCCGCCAGAGGACTGATGGAGCCAGCACTTCCAGGACCCATCCAGACGACCACACTCACCCATGACCTTGCTCTTTTGATTTCATAGACATTGTTCCGCACATTATTATTACCTTTTGGATTGTACTAATCGTTATTCTTATGTTTATTTAATGTTTCAGTTTATATTTCTTGTTATGTTTGATGAAGACTGGCATTAAGTTCAGCATGAGAGTACGAGAGGACGTATGAGATTAAACCTTGGAACGAGTCATTTTACAACAGACTGTTATCAGTCTGTTTGGTTACTACATGCGCCGTATCTGCTTAAACAGATGCGACGCATCCTATCCTTTACTTTGTTTTATTTTCAGTCCAGGCCGCATGAGGATACGGCGCATCTCAATTCTGAGATGCGACGCATCTCCTGCAATGGTCATATCTTATTTTATTTTTCTGCATTTTTATTTTCAACTTTAAAACTATTTATCAGTTTATTTTAATGCGGCGCATCCCTGGTTAAGGATGCGGCGCATCTTTATTCTGATCCGTATTAATTCCAGGCTCGATACGGCGTATCTTCTTCAATAAGATACGGCGCATCGACTGACCTGATGATTTTCAGTTTTAATTTTTAAGTTTTATTTTTACCTAACTACTAATGTATTATGCAAGTTGAACCTTTCTTATCTTAGGTGTGTTTTAAAGTGTTGGTGGTATTATAGTTTCCTGGATTTCCTGTGGATACATCAAGTATGAAGCTTTAACGTTCTAATCCACAAGAAGTTGATTTTTGCTCTTATACAAATGGAGGATCATACCGAGCAAATCTCAGGGGAGTTTTTCTGTTCTAATTCTTTTAATTTCCAGTTTTTAACCTTTTATACAAACAACGAGGACGTTGTTTAACTTAAGTGGGGGGATTGGAGAATTAGAACACTTAACAATTACTTGTCCTAAACTTTTTCAAAAATTATGCTTAAAATGTGCTTAATATATCAAACTTAAATTTTTTTTTAGCATGTTTTTGTTTAAGATCTAAGTTGCATAACTGCACACATGACGTTATTTTCAAAAATTGTGATTTTCCAAAATTCACAAATCTATGAGTGTGCCGGTGACTTGTAAACTTTAGAACTTGGCTTGTATACTATTCGAGACCACCATAATGAGTATTATTTTATATAATTGGAATGACTTGTGTAACTTGGTAAAATTCTAGGATTACACCCAAATAGCCTTTATATGTTATGTGTTATTAGCTAACTACACTGGTTAGTTAACCCCCGTATAAACCCTTTTGTTACTCTCATCTTTAGAGTAAGATACCCCTAGAAAAACCCTCAGAGCCATTCCTTTCGTTTCTTACACCTATGTTTAAAATGTTTCGTTACACCCTTACACCTTAGCCTACCCTGTAGATTAGAATCCGTGGTTGGTTAATTGCTATAGGCAAAGTGTGTTTCCTTACATTTCCTGTGTTCGCGTGCGTAATTCATTATCTTTGGTTAGGTCGGGAAATTGCACAATGCAATTGGAGTGAAAGTAAATATTGTATATTTTGGAGTTTATTTTTCGTGTGTTTACTACTTTCACTATTACCGTTATTTCTGAAAGTATGAAAAGTATGAATAAAAATTATCCGGAAAGAAAGTTATAGTGATGTGGTAAAATTTTACACATCTTTGTTTATGTTTGATGTCAAAAAAAAAAAAAAAAAAAAAAAAAAAAAAAAAATTGAAAAAATAAGAAAAGAAAAAGAAAGAAAGAAGAGTTGGATGTTTGTTTTAACCAACTTATGTAAAGTTATGTAAGTGGTCGATATCACCACTATTTGTTGTACTATATCTATGGATTGAATGGGAATTGGCAGTTATGGGAACGCCAATTAAGGTTTATTCTTTGATTAAGATCTTGTTGAGTATAATTCGTGTCTACCTAAAGCGTGTGTTTCAAGTGTTAAAGCATGAGTTATTCGATGATATGAGTCTTATTCATGGGATGGTTGGGATAGTGATTAACCACACTTAGGATTTTAATTTATTTGTTTTGTTTATTTTTATTTTTACACCAATTTATATCCCAAATGTTATCCATGCCCGTTATTATTCTTTATCCAACCGAACCTTTGATTTATTGAGATTAGGGATTTGAGCAATCTTAAGTATCGTAGTCGTGGATTCGACTATGTATTTATGATTTTGTCGCCCTTTTTGATATATTATTATTGGTGAAGTTTGGACCTATCTTTAGCCTATTCGAGTTAAGGATTTGAGCAATTGCAAGTATCGTGTTCGTGGATTCGATCATGTATTTGTGATTTTGTCGCCTTTTCTGGAATTTGAGATCGATAGTGAAAGAGAATAATTAACCCTTAAGCCTAAAAACCCTTTTTACCGCTTTAGACTTGTTACTCCTTAGCTTTAGTGGTGGAGATGTGTATACTTGCCAAGCTTATGATAGAATATTCGTCGCGACTGGACAGTTAAACGATTAGATTTGCTTTTATCGACTTATTTTATTTTACTTCTAATTCGTTAAGTGTTTAGTTGTGTGATTATGAAATAAACGAATACATGCTTAAATATAAAAATAAATCCTAACATCTTTTAGGATACATTTTCATAAAAGAAATTCTAAGGTTTACTTGGGGACAAGTAAAGTTCAAGTGGGGGGATATTTGATGAACTCAAATAAGTACATTTTATTACTATCATTTATCCTATTAATTTGACTTGTTTTACTATATTATGTATGAGGATTGATACTTAATCGTTTACTTTTGTAATTCTCAGGTAAAAACAAGCATTTGGTGAAACTTAGCGATTTTGGACTAATAATGGAGCAAAACGTGCATAAAGTGAAAGTCTACTGACATGGACAAGATCAAGTCAATTCTGCTCCAGATGCGCCGCATCTCACTCTCAACATGCGCCGCATCTCTATCAAGATATCACCAGATACGATCCAAGATACAAGAGGACATGCGCCGCATCTAATCATGGAGTTACGCCGCATCTTCTGGCGGTGTACGAATATTCCTGAATATTATAATCTTGGACCCCACGCGAAGTTAAGTACATGCGCCGCATCTACTTAGTAGATGCGCCGCATCTTCCCTCAGACAGAAACTATAAATACCCCGTAGACCAGACGAATTATAAGTTCCGAAAACCCTAAAACCGAAGACCAAACAGGAGGAACAAAGGACGAATTCAGTCAAGGAGGCAGCACAAGACACACCCAAATCAAAGATACAAGAGCTGTAAGAAGGTGCTGCATGTGTTTAATTCATTAAGTAGTTTTGTTTTATTGTGTTAGCAAACTTTAATTCATCAGGATTGGTGGCTTGTGTAATGTGACAACGAAAGATTGCACTCCCTTTAATACTTGCTTTCCCATCAATTAAAGTTTATATGTTGATGTCTTTGGTTACTACTTATTAGTGCATTGATAACCTCTGTGTTTATTAGTGGCTTGCGGGCATTTGACTGCGGGACATAATGTGGCTCCCACGGTTATTTCTAAATTGATCACTTAGGAATAACTTTTAGACATAAGTAATCATTAAGGGTTTACTCGCCGATAAGATTAGGACCAACGAGAAAGGGTTAACTACATACACTTCATATAAAGCTATCAATAAAACAAGTGACAATCTACTTAATCATAAGGACAGCCCTCTTATTGTCTCAAGTATTTATCTGTGTACGTGTGTGCTACTTGCTGATTCGTGCCTATTGGTTTATTTTATTATTTAATTGCAACAAATCGTGCCAGTCTCTCAGGCTGAAACCCCTTGCGTTAGGATATTAAAATACTGATTAGAATAACGAGATAATACGTTCCACTCTTAGTGATCGACACTCTACTTACCATTATCTTCATACTGACCGGGTACACTGCTCGTTAAGTGTGTGTGTTATTGATAAGTCGGCTAAATATAAATTTAAAACTTGAGTAGGCATTAAAACTGCTAAACCGCAACGACACATCACGCGCATCAACATATTTTCATACACCTTCTCAATTCTTCATTTCTGATTTCTTAAACTTCTTATATATAGTTTATCTACTATGGATCCTAATTATCCAAATTATCTCCCAAACACCCAGTATTATGGAGGTTTTCAAAATCTTCTACACTCCCAGTCCCCGAATCTAAATCAAATGCCTAGTACACCCAACCATGAAACTTCACAACATATTTCTAGAAATTTGTTTGAAGATTCTCAAATACCAAGCAGAAGTACCGAAAAGAATGTAAAATGGGAAACCAAAGAAGATATAGCTTTGATGGCAGCATGGTGTCATGTTAGTGGTGATTCAACTCGTGGAAATAATCAAAGAAAAACTTCCATGTGGGCAAGAATTTGGCAAATGTATGAGCAGACAAGAGCTGAAAACCCAACAAAAATCGGCCCTCGAAATGAAAATCAAATGAAAGGTCGTTTTAAACGACTTAATGAAAACGCAAACAAGTGGGTCGCTGCTTACAGGGCAGCGTATAGTAGAATGAAGAGTGGAATGAGTATAAAAGATGTCGAGCTTGATGCACACAAAATTTATGAGGGGGATGGTAGCAAGTTCTTGGACTTGACTGTATTTAATGAAGTTATGTGTAAAAATCCTAAGTGGATGTTAAACATAGATCGTGAGAATACACGATCACGTCGTATAGATGAAGAACCTAATGAAGAAAGTGGTAGCAGCACGAAAAGATCGCGAACTAGTGAAGAAGGAGAGTATGTTGTTCACTCCAACCAAGAAACACCAAATAGTGGTGGTTCAACTATTCAACGACCTATTGGTAGAGACGCTGCTAAAAAGAAAGGAAAAGGTAAGGCATCACAATCTTTTTCATCCCCTAATAACGAATTTGTTGAAGAATTGCGTGCTATGAGGATCACTAGGGAAAGTGAAATTGAAGTCATGAATAAAAGACTCGAGGTAGATAAGAAAAGAGAAGAAAGGGAGATAAAACGGGAAGAAAGGGAGCTTAAACGGGAAGAAAGGGAGCTCAAAAAAGAAGAAAGAAAGACAAAAAAGATGTATCTTTTGCATCTGAATGCTTTGTTGGCCAAAGATCATTTGTCGCCAGAAGATGAAGACATGAAGCGCAATTTGTATGAGATGTTGTATGGAAAGTGAGCTCAAATTAGAAAGCACAGGTTGTTCGCTCAACATCAAGAGGCCGCTCGAAAAAACGTGGAACGGGCATTTGGAGTTCTACAAGCTCGTTTCGCATTCCTTCGACATCCATGTCTTATTTGGGACTACGAACAAATGGGAAAAATTATGAATGCTTGCATTATTATGCACAACATGATAGTTGAAGATGAACGAGAAACTTACAGAAATTATGATCCATCTGAATTTTTTAATGACACACATACAAATGGTAACGATGATGTTGTTGAGTACTCCACTGAAAGAATTGCGGATTTGAGAAGTTATATGAGAAATAGAGAACAATTGCGCAATAGAGAAGCCCATTCATCTCTACAAAATGACTTGATTGAGCATATATGGCAAAAATTTAGCGATGATAACTAATTATGTCATTTGTATTTCTAAAATTTGCAATTTTTTATTTCTTCATGTTTTTGTAATTTTTTTTAATAAAAGACGTATTTTATTTCAATTAAAATTTAAAAATATAACATTTTTTTTATTATTTATTTATTATTGAAATCGTTACTTTTCAAAAATATATTTATAATCAAACATATAGTTTTATATAAAATTTTAAATAATTAAATTAAATATAAGTATAATAATATTATATATTAGGTTGGGTTGTTGATAAATGGTAAAAAAATTATGGATTGGTTGTATATAATGGTTGTGTATGTGGAGGAAAGAGAAAATAATATTTTAATAAAAGATTGGGTTGGGTTGGGTTGTGAATAAAGATGGTCTTATGAACTGCTTATATACTTTTGAATTGTGTGTTACTAAAAAACGTTAGCAGTACTAAGTTTAAATGAGCAGTACTAACTTGAAAGTTAGTACTTTAAAGGAGCAGTACTAACTTGAAAGTTAGTACCGCTGGAACCTAATTGTTATATTATGTATGATTAGGTTTTTTGATGTAATTAAGAATTGTTTGTGTATAAATTTTCAACAGCAACTGAGGAGGCAAACAACAACATTATACTGGATTCAGCAGGTGGTTTGTTTGTTAACAATTAAACATGCATGGTTTTAAACATTCATTATGTATTCGATGTTTTCTATTGTCATGATTTATATATGTTGCTGTATGTTGGTTAATAGAATGCATATTAAACATTCATTAGATAACTCATATTTTTTAATCAGCATGATTCATATATATTTATTAGATTAAAAATTACATCGTCTTTAATTTACAGCGTTGAATGAAGCACCAAGTGATAATCAGGAGAATAAAAGCCTACAAGGTATTTTATCAGTTAACACAATTTATTAATTACTTTGTATTCTTAAAATCACGTAAAAATAAATACTATTTAATAGATGCATGTATGTTTGAGAGTGACACACCTGGAAGAAGATCTAAAACTCATATTCTCAATTTAGAAAACCCTCCGAAAGGTATTTATGTAGTTTTTAATATTTTTATAACTATTAATATAAAGAGTTATAGTAATAATATAGTGAATGATCGATAGGGTGCAATAAACTTGCATTGGGAAATACTCATAAGATGTATGGTAAACATGCTTCCAATCTAGATATCCAGTCAACAAGTAATTTGTCAAAACATCATGAAGAAACAAGTGTTGCAGGTTTGTTTGTTTGTTGTTTGTTTTTTATATTTCAACATACTCAGTTATAAAAATTCAAGAGATAATTTAATGTATTTATTTATCTCATGTAATAGATGCATGCATGTTTGAAAGTGATACTCCTAGAAGGAACTCTAGATCTCATATGTTGAATTTAGGAGGGCAGCAGAGGTTAGAATCTGAAAAGATGTCCTATATCAGAAGTCGTCAAAAAGATTTGAGAGCTTGAACAAGAGGTATTATAGTTACACAATTAAATAATTTTGCATGGTTACATAATATTAATAATATATGAGCATTATAATGAAATATTTACTGTTTGATAGTAGTGAATGTATTGCTGAAGATAACACAAGAAAAGACATCCTCAAAGCAAAGTTTTGGATATCAGACATCCTCTTTTAACTGCCATTTAGATCATGAAAACTCTAAAACAAACTCTGAGGATTTTTCATCAGGTGGTTTAATTGTTATAAATTTAATATACAATGTTTATTAAAAATTTAAAATTAACATATGTTCTATAACATAACAAGAATATGTTAAAAATTTTATAGATATGAAGGTGCATAAACATTTGAGGTTCAGCATCATTCTTCCAGTTTTAAAAACCCATCAATAGTTATTTTGATTATACATAAAGGAATGGATATATATTTAAAAATGAATTACAACACAAGTTTATACTCATTAAATTGCAGGAGTTAAGCCATAACAAACAAGGAACAATAGATTACATTCTGCCAGTTTTGAAAACACCATATCAGGTTTATATTAATAAAAAACACATTGTACATTATAATTATGTGTTACATATTAAATTTATATTATACTTTTAAAAGATGTTATGTTTTATGTATTATTTTGTAGTGCCTAAATCACATTATCAGAAAAACAATGGAATGCACAATTCTAGCTCTCAGCGTGTTTTACCAGGTATTTAGATATCAAGAGTTTTGCATTGACATTATTGTTTTAAATCATTATATAACTATATTATGTATGGTTTAATTTAACAGCAACTAAGATCAAGGAACGAATAATAACTGCCGTTAGTCGTATCAGTCCAATGGTTGATAGTATGGCAATAAAAGCAAGATGTATTTATCTATGGCATTCCCACAAGTTGAATGAAGAACACGATCCATATAGTTTGGATTGTGTCTTCCAAGATAAAGAGGTGATTTTACATTTATAACGAATAACATGTATTTTTTTGGTTTTTTTTAATAAAGTATATTTGGAAAAATTACTCTATATATAATGTAGCGTCGAGTTTTGCTATAGTTGTTGTAGCAGTGTTGGGCTCGGTTTTGGGCTGTGGGCTCCTGCTTTTACCCTTTCGTTTGTTCCCTCGCTTCTTTAGCTATCAATCCGGGTACCTACCACCTCATTTATTCTTGCACGTTCTACTGCCTTCTACCGAAACCCTACTTGCCTGCCGGTGTTGTTTGCTTGCGGATCGGTTATGGTCTTTTTGATTTCTTTTGCTTATGTGCCTGTTCTTTGTGGTGGTTACTGTTTTTTTTGTGGTAGGTTATTTGTTCAGCGTTTGGTTATGTGCGCTTGCCTGCCGGTGTTGTTTACTTGCGGATCGGTTATGGTCTTTTAGATTTCTTTTGCTTATGTAGCTGTTCTTTGTAGTGGTTACTGTTTTTTTTTGTGGTAGGTTATTTGTTCATCGTTTGGTTATGTGCACTTGGCTGCCAGTGTTGTTTACTTGCGGATCGGTTATGGTCTTTTAGATTTCTTTTGCTTATGTAGCTGTTCTTTGTGGTAGTTACTGTTTTTTTTTGTCATAGGTTATCTGTTCATCGTTTGGTTATGTGTGCTTGCCTGCCGGTGTTGTTTACTTACGGATCGGTTATGGTCTTTTAAATTTCTTTTGCTTATGTAGCTCTTCTTTGTGGTAGTTGGTGTTTTTTTTGTTGTAGGTTATTTGTTCATCGTTTCGGTTACGGTGGTTTTTTTGTGCTTCTTGCGTGCGGATCCGTTATGATAGCTACTCTTTTAGATGTCTTTTGCTTATGTTCATCTTTTACTTATGTGGCTACTTCTTTTGGCGTAATCTGCCGGTATTTTGTTTCTTTATGGTTTATGATTTAGATCTATATTGTCTATCCCTTTTAAGGTATGATATTGGCGCTTTTTTGAGCCGTCTTTTGCTTTGTCGTACCTTATTTGCTGAGCTTTCCCTTATGTAGCTGCCTTTTGTGGTACTTGGTGTTTTTTTCTTTTTTTGCCTTATTTGTTCGGCTTTTACTTATGTGGCTGCTTCATCCATTTTTAGGTCTGATATTGGAATTTTAGATCTATAGCTGTTTTTGTGGTTTATGGTTTGGATCTTTGGATGTTTTGTGTGGCTAAAAAAAAATTATCTTGATGTTATTTTGTGTCACTCTTTTATTTACTTTAGTTTATTATTTCTTTATGTATGTTTATGCAGTTACTCTTTCATATTGTGATGCGTTTGTTAACTCACTTGATATGTCACATATACCTGTTATTAGTTGAAATGACAGATATGAGTGCCATATCAAGTGGTGTAACCAACGTTTCATATTTTTTTGCCGCGATTCAGTTTACTTATTTTCCTTTTTCTTCTGTGTTGGTGTCACAGTTGCCTTGCAAAGGTATTCGCGGCACAATTCTTGAATGTCATAGTATGAATGCTAACTATGTGACTGGACCCGTTTCGCATACACGTTCGACTTAGTTCGGCTATTATATAATCAGGTGGTGCCAAGGCAATTACCAGCTTAGTTCGGCTATTATATAATCAGGTGGTGGCAAGGCAATTACCGGACGGCATAGTGTAAACAATAGCTAAGCAACCGGTCTTATTTTGCAGCCACCACCTCTTTTCAGCTGTCTCTGTGCAGCGGCTGGGATAATTTTCTCAGCTTACATTCTCTGAACACATGTTGCTTGGCAAGGTAACTAAGATTGTGGTTGCAGCCATGCCGTGTGTTTAGTGTTCCTTGCAAAGGTTTCGCCAATAGAGTTCTTAAATATCATGGTATGAATACTGGCTATGTAACTGGATCCGTTTTGCAACTGCCCTCGATTTAGAGTGGCTGCTGTTGCTGCATTTGCCATAACAGCCGTTGCCTCAGTTCTTAAATATAATGGAGCGTGGAGTTTTGTTACAGTTGTTGTACCAGTGTTGGCCTCGATTTTGGGTTATGAGCTCCCGCTTTTTCCCTTTCGTTTGTTCCATTACTTCTTTTAGCCTTTTTCCAATCACTAACAAATGATAGAATGCACTGGAGATTTATACGTGTCTCTTCCCTGTGGTTCTCTTGGTAGTTGTGCAGATGTTCTTTGTAAACTTTTGACGCCTGCTGTAGAAATGTTGTCATTTTCATATGAAATAATTAACACGCATGGATGTTTGCGCAATAGGCTGTGATGAGTCTGTGAGTCTGATTTAAGAAGTGAATCCCTGGCACTTGGCAGGGCAAACTTTCAGATTTGCAACCGTGCCAGGTGTATTTATTTCTTACGATCGCTTATTAATATCAATCCGATGATATAAAACTCATAATTTCTTCACAGATCTGAGCTAAAATGTTTGAGTTTGTCACTTATTGGTTGTAAACTTTTGACGCCTGCTGTAGAAATGTTGTCATTTTCATATGAAATAGTTAACACGCATGGATGTTTGTGCAATAGGCTGTGATGAGTCTGTGAGTCTAATTTAAGAAATGAATCCCTGGCACTTGGCAGGGCAAACTTTCAGATTTGCAACCGTGCCAGGTGTATTTATTTCTTCCGATCGCTTATTAATATCAATCCGATGATATAAAACTCATAATTTCTTCACAAATCTGAGCTAAAATGTTTGAGTTTGTCACTTATTGGTTGTAAACTTTTTACGCCTGCTATAGAAATGTTGTGATTTTCATATCAAATAATGAACACGCATAGATGTTTGCGCAATAGGCTGTCATGAGTCTGATCCCTGCCACTTGGCAGGGCAAACTTTTAGATTTGCAGCCGTGCCAGGTGTGTTTATTTCTTGCAGTCGCTTATTAATATCAATCCAATGATATAAAACTGATAACTTCTTCGCAGATCTGAGCTAAAATCTTTAAGTTTGTTTCTTATTGGTTGTGATAGCCTGTCATGAATCTGTCACTCTGGTTAAAGAAGTTAATATGTAGCTTTTGGTAAGCCAATCTTTTAGATTTGCACCTGTGCCAGGTGTATTTACTTCTTGCAATCAGTTTTTAATATCAATCCAATGATATCGATTTCTGAATTTATCTACAGGTCGAAGTCAGATAATCTAAAACTAAAGATTGTAAAAAAAACAGACAGAATATCAGTGATGGATGTATGGCAACCAGTCACGGTTACTGCATATATGCAGCTATACCCAATTTCGTATGGTGTATACATCCATCATTGATACTTTGTTGTTGTTTTTTGTACTGGACGATTTTTTTACACTGAACTGTCTCACTGCATATAATTGCCTCCTTTCAACTACCACTGTATTTACATGGTATTTACACTCACCATTCATAGTTTTTAAATCTTTGCGTAGTGATTGTCTTCATATACATAATTTATTTATATTTTTTTATTCTTCAGGTTTCTGTTCTTGCATATGGCGATGACCAGAAGTTAAGGGCCGGTTAAATTTCACAACCTGTTTTTATATTTACTGTATTCATGTACATACTTTGATCAGCTTTTTCTATTCTTCAAGTTACCTGCTCCATCTGCATGGCTGTTCTCTGTGGTTTACATGCTGATAGAAACTTTGCTTTGCCCCAGTTTCAGTTCGTAATAGAATGCACTATATATATATATATATATATATATATATATATATATATATATATATATATATAACATGTAAAATACATAAAATACATACACACTTTTTTTTGGGTGCATATCTTTGTTATTCATTATTCTATTAAAAGGTTTACACTAACACTATATATATATATATATATATATATATATATATATATATATATATATATATATATATATATATATATATATATATATATATATATATATATATATATATATATATATATATATATATATATATATATATATATATATATATATATATATATATATATACTTTTTATTAGAAGAATTAATAACAAAGATATGTGCCAAAAAAAAAGTGTGCATCTATTTAATACATGTTATATATAACAAAACACGGTCACTGATAATTGACTACAATTTTCGAAGATCAATGCGAAGCGAAATAGTATAGTCTTAGAAATGATTTGGTGCAGATTACTTCTTTACACTATGCTATTTCGCTTCTCACTGATCTTCTAAAATTCAGCCATATTGTTGGCCATGAATTTTGATCAGAGGAATGCATATCTCGCACAGAGTAAAAAAAAAAACCCAAAACACACGTAAGGCGAAAAAAACAAGCCCACAGCCCAACACTGACTCCAGCACTGTACGTTTCCTCCTATGTCTTGCTTCGAACAGTAATTTTTCTTCGATAGAAGTTATTCCTTTTTCTGTCTTTCTAAAATGCCTTTTTGTCAATGGTTTGCAGCCACGGTATTTAGGCGATGATGATAGCTTTGCACATTCCCATTTTTCCAGCTGTGCATTCGTTGGCAGGGCACCCACGCTATCAGTTGCAGCCACAATGCACAATTCATGCTGATCACAAATGTGCATATCTGAGCCTTACTGACGTCAGAACATCTGGGTCCTCACTCAACTGTGGCCCCTGATCTGAGGTATGTTGGATTGATTTATCTGACGGTAACCATTTACTATCCATCAATCGATTGCTAATATCCTTTATTAAGTTAAGAAAAAAACAACAGTTAATATTCATTATGGTTTACCATCGCTTTTCGCTCCAGGAATAGTACCAGCTACTAATATGGCATCTTTTTCTATTTCCAGATATTAACAATTGAACTTACACGGCAACCATACATTGTTCTTTTTTGCATATTCATAATTGTAGTGGCACAAATGCTTCTGGTCAAAAATATACTTCAATTCGGAAAGAAGGATGGGAAGCGGAAGAGAATGCTGTGATAAGTAGTTTGATCCAAATTTCTTCTTCGCAGCGTCCTCTTCCGTTTCCCATCTTTCTTTCAGACTTGAAACATATTCTTGGCCAGAACCAATTGTGTCACTACACGTCCGCCTATGCAAAAAAAAAATGTTAGGTTTTACTGGCACATAACATAAACCTTTTGTATCCGCCCTTTACCAGGTAAAGAAAATGTTTCCTCCTATCTCTTGCTTCGAACACTAATTTTTCCTCAATACAGCTTATTGCTTTTTGTGCCTTTCTAAAATGCCTTTTTCTGAACGGTTTGCAGCCACGGTGTTTAGGCGATGATGATAACTTTGTGCATTCCCATTTTTCCAGTTGTGCGTTCGTTGGCAGGGCAGCTACAGTATCAGTTGCAGCCATGGCGTACATTACAAGCTGATTACAAACGTACATATCTGAGCCTTACTGACATCGAAACGTGTGGCACTTCGCTCGACTGCGACTCCTGATCTGAGGTATATTGGATTGATTTATCTAAAAGTAACCATTTGCTGTCCATCAATCGTAACTTTATATACATTTTACCCAGATTTTTTCATCTATGAATGTCTGTAACAGGTCATGTATTCAACAGCACCGCTACGCGCACCACATGAATACAGCCAGGATCATTAATCTGACCTTCACCTCGAATTCCTTTTGGTATTTTAATCGTCTATCAATATGTCTGGTGCAGACTATTGTCTGAAGACTATTTGAATAACAAAAGGGGTTTGAGGTGGAGATAAGATTTTCCACCTATATGTCGATTAAAATAAAAAAAAAATAAACATAAGAAACAAAGACTATTTGGTACTTTTTTTTTGTTGCTGATACTAACAATACATGTCATATGTTTACAATTCTTGAAGAAAGGTGGGAAACCGGAGAGGATAGTGTGCCATATACTTTGGCACAAATTACTTCTATGCACTATCCTCTTTTGTTTCCCATCTTTCTTCGATAATTGACCCATACTGCTGATCACCATCTTTTCTCCACCTCCAGTTGTCGATATACGACAACAAGTTAACTTTCGAATGCATATGACATCAGCTTTTACTATCACCAAAAAAAAAAAAGTAATAAATGCCCTTTGTTTCTTATGGTAAAATTCTTTTTTTTAGCAAATGCCTCGCAATTAAATTGTCAGTTGATAAGGCAAAACAATGTCTGGAACTTAAACATAGTTACTCATTCTAAATTCCCATACAGTTCCTTTTGTTCTTTCAACAACCTAGCAGCTCGCTTGGTGCAAGCGGTTGCACAAAGGAAGGTGAAACAACAAATGGAACTGTAAGGGGATTTAGAAAATTTAACTAAATTTTTGAATGAATAAATGAGCTGGGTGCCACACTATTAGCGGTCTGGGAAAGGCTAAAAGAAGCAACGGAACAAACAAAAGGGAAAAAACAAGAGCCCACAACCCAAATGCGAGCCCAACACTGCTACAAAAACTGTGGCAAAACTCGACGCTCCATTATATATAAGAGAATATTGTCACCCGATGGACTTGATGAGTTCTGAACCATCCCTGCATTCCCATGATAGTCGCATTCAATTCCTGTTCTTCAGGTTCGCATAGCCATTCTCATTATTGCATTCATTTATTTTAGGTTCTTCTCTTTTCTGACTTTCTAAAATCCCTTTTTCTCAATGGTTTGCAGCCACATTCTTTAGGCGATGATGATAACTTTGTACACCTCCATTTTCCCAGCTGCATGTTCGTTGGCAGGGCAACCACACTTTTAGTTGCAGCCACAACGTGCATTTAATGCTGATTATATATGTACATATCTGAGCCTTACTGAGATCAGAACATATAGCCCCTCGCTCAACTACGCCTGCTGATCCAAGGTATATTGCATTTGTAGCATTTCGTGATCCAATGTATATTTAGTAATTATATGCTTCTATTGTAAAAACTGTCTATTCATTTCAGCATAGACGATTATTCTAAGATCCTATGCTACACCCAATTGTGCAAAGGCTAAATATCAAAAATATACAGAATATCAGTGATGGATGTACCGACACCGAACACAACTGCTGCCGGTTTTGCATGGTGTCTGCATCCATCATTGATATTTTGTTACTATTTTTGTCCTGTCAAAGTATTCATACTCACATTCTCAGTATATTTTATTGCCTACGACCAAAAGATAAGTGTTACTTAGATCACTATGCTAAATTTAAAATGCAATTGATGTTCGCATGGATAATCTCCTTAAACATTCTAACCATTACTGCTGTGGCGCTTAACTTATTTTCCTTTTTTTTATACCAGTTAATGATGCACAGTTATCTACTCCTGCTGCCATTTCTTAAACAGTTACAAATCCTGTAACGAGTGCTACGCGACCAGTCAAAAGACACAGAACTTATGTTAACCGCCGACGCACAGGTAGTATTAATTATGTTTTCTTGCTATATCGGACTTTTATCTGCAAGTAATGTTTGTTGCTCTTTTCGCGATTGAATCTGACCCTGCTCCTACTGCATCTTCTAACTATAATCCTGTTTCTCAATGGTTTGCAGCCACATTCTTTAGGCAATGATGATAACTTTGTACATCTCCATTTTCCCAACTGCATGTTCATTGGCAGGGCAACCACACTTTGAGTTGCAGCCACAACGTGCAGTTAATGCTGATTATATATGTACATATCTGAGCCTTACTAAGACCAGAACATATAGCCACATGCTCAACTGCGCCTGCTGATCCAAGGTATAGAGCCTACTCCTACTGCATCTTCTAACTATAATGCACTCTCATTATTAAATTTATCTATTTTAACTTATCCTTTTTTCTGACTTTCTAAAAGCCCTTTTTCTCAATAGTTTGCAGCCACACTCTTTGCTGCATCTTCTAACTATAATGCACACTCATTATTACATTTATCTATTTTAACTTATTCTTTTTTCTGACTTTCTAAAAGCCCTTTTTCTCAATAGTTTGCAGCCACACTCAAACGGTTACAAATCCTGCAACGAGTGCTAGCCAACCAATGAGAACACAAAGAACTGACGTTAACCGCCAACACACAGGTAGTATTAATTATGTTTTCTTGCTATATGGGACTTTTATCTGTGCATAACATTTGTTGCTCTTTTCGTAGTTGACTCTGACCCTGCTCTTACTGCGTCTTCTAACTACAATCCACACTTTCAAAGTGCGTCCTCTACTCCTGCCACCATTTCTCAAATGATGTTGTTTAAACCATAATATTTCTACCCACATAACTTAGCGTTTGACTGCAAGAGCCATAGTTGGACAGCGCTAATATTGTGCTGATACAAACCAGTTCGCAGGCACTCCAATTCAGGTACTTAACCTTTACCAGACTCACTGATTTCGCTTGTGACCTTCTGATATGTACATCTGGTACAGCACATATTGATTGCATGTTAATATTGATTGCAGATACGAAGAAAGAGCCGTTCATACGTAATGACCTTCATTTGGAAATTTGCAACAATGGCTGGCAGGTAAAAAAAAAAAGAAACCATCAACTCCTTGGTTTTGAGGTAACGATATGGTTTCCTGTGTTCTTAGCAACCTATTTGGATTAAAAAAAAAAAATTAATCTACTGTGTTTTTGGTTTTCACTGAATTACAGGTTGTATGGATTCCTGTGTTCTTAGCAACCTATTTGGATTCAAAACAAAAACGTAAGTACCACACTATCACTTAACTTAAATTCTGAATTTTATTTACTGAAATATCTTACAATCAACATAAATTTCCTTCACATAGAAACTAGCCTTTATTCAAACACATATCTTACAATCAACTAGCATTAACCATAAAACGTCCTCCAATTGCAGCCACACACTTAGAAACGCATTACACCCTGAAGTTTCATAATAAACACATCATTGTTACGCGCATTTAGCCCAAATTCAGCTGCTATTAAGCGCATCTGCATGAGTTTCTGTTCATCTTTTGCTACCACTTCTCTTAGATACTCTGCTGTTTTCTGAGCATGAGTATTTCCAACACCTTCAAGCTCTTGAATAAAAGTAAGCCTGTCACGGTTAACACCAGCCAACCTATCACAAATCACACTCAGTTGCTGTGCCATATGAACATCCTCGATACTAGCTTGACGACAATACAAAACTAATATGTCAGACCAACTATTAGAATTGCCCTCAACTCTTAGCTGATCACACATAGGATGCCTAGACATTTTCTTTTCTTGATTTTCCTACACACTTATCAAATGAGTTATGAAAACAAATGTCCATTTCAGCTATCTTAAATAGGAAAACCAAATCCAAGAAAGACAGTCACGAGATTGTCTTCTAAAAGCAAAAAAAAAACAAAATGCCCAGATCTATAATGCACACTGCCCACATCTACTCAGCCATAATTGGACATTACTGTTTTGTAGGTTTCGTACTCATCCTCACAGACTTTTTTACAAATGCCAAATTCTTGACAGGTATCCAAACTTAGCAGCCACATATTATAGACTAATTTATTCTAGCTTGGCTTTTTCTGCTAAACCATATAAAAATTCAAAAGCATTAAACATTATTGAACTGAAGGTTTTAAAAGTGGCCATAAATAAACAAACAAATGTTAACAGTATATCTTATCTATCATTTCTTTATTCCTTGCTAATGAACCTCTCGCTTTGATTCATGCAGCTATAGCAGAAACCTCAATAGAAGAGCATCGGTCCCTGTCATGTAACACAGCTATCATCTGCTTAGGACTCTCACTCCTGCAGAAAATGAGTTTCCTTCCTGCAGAAAATGCGCCTTGTGAAAATGTTAACAACTGCAACCACCATTCCGATTACTTCCATTTGTATATGTTGTTTGACTTAAGTAGTAAAATTCATTGTATAACACTGCAGGACAACCTACAAACATAGCAAACACTTCGTCGCCCCGCCGCAACGCGGCGGTTCGACGCACATCTCGTTGTATAAACATGGCGACCAAATTCAGATTTACATAAAAAAAGAATTGATGTTTAAGTTTGAACCTCTTCTTCAAGAGGGTCAGTGTTATATCATCTCTGATTTTGGTGTGGCAGAAAATAGTGGAAGATTGCCATTGCTTCCCAATAGGTGGAAAATTTCCTTTTACAAAGGAACATAAGTGAGTAGAATAGATCAAATTGATGATAACTTTGTTGGATTTATAAATGAACCATTCATACGTATCTTAGACAGCAACAGTGAGTATCATGAACATGATTGTGTCGGTATGTATTTTATGTTTTCCTTCATTAGAAAACTTTTTGAGTTTAAGATTTTATTAACAGTGACATTTTTATAAATTTGTTGCAGACGTGATTGGAACAGTTGTTGCTATTGAAAACATTGTAACTGTCAATAGCGCTGGTGTTCCTAAAATTCGTAGGACAGTTGTTATAGAAGATGCTGAGTGAGTACATATATATACAGTTTTTAATAATAAATATAAAACACAAGATTCATGTAATAATATTTTAACATGGCAATATACAGATCTTACAGACTTGATTGTACTTTCTGGGATAATTGGGCACAAATGTGGAGTGCATATGATGAGAAACTTGAAGAAGTTGGGCATTTAGACATCCTTTTGATGTTAGCGAAAGTTAAATACTGGGATAGTAAGTTTAAAATATTTTTATTGTGAATAGAATACATTAAATTATGTAATATATAGTTGATGTAACTTCATTATTAAATACAGACAAGCCTGTAATACACAAAGCTTTATTCGGATCAAAGATCTATATTAATAGAAGAATACCCCAGCTACTGTCTTTCCGAGAGCGGTAATATTTTTAATACATGTATATTTGATTTTAAATGTACATGTAATTACATGTGAAATACTAAATGTCTAAAATGTTCACATGTTGCAGGTATGAGACACAGGATGGTTATGATGCGACTAAGTTCCATATTGAAGCCTATTCTCAGGCTGCGCGTGTTGTTACACCTGCAGAGTTTATGCATGGCTGCTTAAAAAAATGGTTGGTATGATTTGTAGCATTGAACCGGTAAGAAATCATTGATTTATGAAGATTTGAGACATGAAATTGTTGCATTCAACTTTATATTAATACTGCATAAAAAAATGATAACCAATCAATTTAACCAAAATGCAGAAAACACATTGTGTTGTTTATGCAACTGTGCACAGCATACAATATGAAAATGGATGGGCTTATACAGCTTGCAAGGCATGCAACAGTAGAGTTTCTGTAATTACGTCAGAAGGAAACAATTTTTCAAGAAACAAGAAACAATTGTGGTACTGTAAGAAACATGGAGAAACATACGCAGTTGCATCAAGGTATGAAACTCACACTTATAATAAAAAATAAAAAACTAAATCCTCTGTACCGAATATAAAAATACAAAACTGAATATTCTTTATGTTTCATGTGTAGGTTCAAAATCATTGTTCGTATAGTTGATGAAACTGGTACTGCACAGATTGTACTTTTTGACAACAATGTGCATAAGATGACTAATTTGACCGCGTTTGAAATCATGCAACAACATGGCATGGATACTGATCAATATTTTCCAGATGAGATTGATCAAATCATTAGAAAACAATATCTTTTTAATATTCTGTATTCTGAGTTTAACCACAACAATAACAGCCACATATATCGAGGTGAAAAAGTTACTGAAGATGTTGATACAATCAACTACTTTAAGAACGGCTTCCTAGAGGACGAGGTTTTAACACTGCATTATTGTATTATTTGTTAATCCATATACCCCAAGTTGTTACAAATTGAACTTTTCGTTGTCAAATAAAACAGGAAGTCAAAGATTACTTACAAGATGACGAAGCTGATTTTGAAGATGATGAAAATGTTCCAGATGATGCTGATAATGAGTTATATGAAGATGAGGATGCAAAATTATCTACAGATATGAATGAGGTATTATATGCGTATTTTAAAGACAATAACGCAATATCTTTATTTGAAAACATTTTTGTATTACTGCTTTTTTTGTTAAACATTGTAGGTTGTTGAAGATGGCTTTACAAACACATCATATGGTATTGATGAGGTAGTATAATATTTAATAGTTAAATTCATTCAACATGAAAACATGCATAAAAATGAAACTTAGTTTTCACCCTTTCTTGAAATCACCACAGGAAAACAATTTAAATCAAACTAGATGTGGTACCTTGGATGACACTACAACATTGTCGACCGGTATGAATAAGGTATTATTCACTACCTTAATAAATAGATGTTTACTCATATTCTTAAATCCATTTAACTCCGTTACATGTTTAAAATGAAAATTTTATATTATTAACCATGTTTTAATAAAACACAGGAAGGAGATGTTAACAACGGTGTCCCTACCATGGTCGAACCCCATGTATGTGATAAAAAAAGAAGCCGTGAAATGGTTGAGCAACCAAATTATGAAACAGAAGATGAAGAGGAGGATACACATCAGAATAAAAAAATGAATACAAACATCATTGAAAAGGATGTGTGATATGAAATAGAATGCACTTAGTTTTATCCTTCCACATTTAATTTACATTGAACAATTGTTTTCGTTTATCAGTTATTTTATTATTGGATTTTTATTTGGCTTTTTATATTACAAATTACATATAATGTTTGTTTAGTTGTATTTCATTTTGGCTTAATTAGGATTCTTAGTGGTTTTTAGCTGTAGTATATTAGAATTGATTAGTTTGTTAGCTTTTAGAGTGCTTACTAAGTTTACATGAGCAGTACTAACTTTCAAGTTAGTACTGCTCCTTTAAACTTAGTACTGCTAAAGGTTTTTATCAACAATGATGTTCCAGCAGTACTAACTTTCAAGTTTTAGAAAAAGTGCCTTCATAAAAATTTACTTATATAAGCTTTTTAAGTGGCCATTCATTTATTTGACTTAGTTTTATTGAACTGCTTTTGTTAGACAATCAAAAAGGAATATGATATGTGGTGTTATACATGATGTCCCACATAGATAACTTTTAGAGTACTTAATCAGTTGCTATAAAACTTTAGCAGTACTAAGTTTAAAGGAGCAGTACTAACGTGAAAGTTAGTACGGTTGGAACCTCATTGTTGCTAAAAACCTTTAGCAGTACTAAGTTTAAAGGAGCAGTACTAACTTGAAAGTTATTACTGCTGGTTCTGTTTGGCTTATTTCCGGCTTAGTTAAAAAGTTTTAGAAAAAGTGCATTCATAAAAATTTGCTTATCTCAGCTTTTTAAGTGGCCATTCATTTATTTGACTTACTTTTATTGAACTGCTTTTGTTAGACAATCAAAAAGGAATATGATATGTGGTGTTATTATGAAAATTCTATTGGGTTTATAAGCTTGATGTAAATAAATACATGATGTCCCACATAGATGAAACAGTAAAATTGAAGCTACTTTATAAAACGTGATGTGCATAAGAGGTATGTGTTGGGTTTAGCTTAGTATGGAGTTCTATTATATCTTGGGCGGTTAAATGTTATTATACATCTAGCTACACAAGTTATAATGCAACTTTATATGAATGCTTAATTTAAAAATAAATAAATGATAGTGCATGTTTTTCATGTTTTTCTATTTTTATTTACAGCTTATATGTTAATGACTTATGTTATTCATGTTTCTCTCATAGACTTTATAGTTACATGGATAAGTTTTGTTTTTAAATAGCGATTGCTATAATTTAGTAGTTTTTTGTTTTGATTTTTAAAAAAATAAAGAAATCCAAAATCGTTTAAATTTACAAAAGATATCCAACAGCGAAATTTGTGTTTATCTGAATTTATGACAAGTACTATTTTATTAGGAAGATTTGTTAGGGTCTATATGATTTATAATTCATGATTTTTATTCAATTACTATGATATATTTTAGTGTTTTAATCTTTGTAATTATTTTTTTCCACCAAATATATCAATACAACATTTATGAGTATTTTAACAATAATTTCAGCTAAAAAATATGAAATATACGCATAATAAGTTTACACATGATTAAAAAACGCACGTATTGAACGTATAATTTTTTATAAAGATATGTTAACATCTAAGTTACACACTAATAATAAAGATTATTAGATTTAACTAACAATTTGACCATTTATATGACTAATAGCGTATAAGATTTGAGAATATAAACAGTTGCAACTTAAACAACAGTTATGAAACGTTGTACCCTTCCACTGTGTATAAATACATACATATAAACAACAATATATTGCATACTTTCATCCTGTATTATACTCTTTAGTATATAACTTCAATGGCTTCATCATCTTCTACTCCTGATTCAAAGAAGAATAATCGTAGCAGAGATACTTCTCCTCCTCCTCCAATCCCTTCAAAACCCCAAGATATTTGGGACAAATGTCATTCCGGCAAGTATGCCACCGAGAAAACATTGGTTGAACTTTATAACAAGCATATCAAAAGGCTTGAAGAACAAAACAATGAAGATCAGAAGATCATATTGGCGCACCAGAGGAAAATTGATGTTCGAAAACAAGAAATAGAAGATACCCAACAGAAAATTGTTGGAGTTTACAAGGGTATTCAAGATAGTTTATATATTTCTTAATTTGTCATTTTGTTTAGTTGTTGTATGTTTTTTTAATGGTTCAGCATGTTATTTGAATACTTCAAAAAGGAATATGATATGTGGTGTTATTATGAAACTTCTATTGGGTTTATAAGCTTGATGTAAATAAATACATGATGTCCCACATAGATAGCTTTTATAGTGCTTATTCAGTTGCTAGAAAACGGTAGCAATACTAAGTTTAAAGGAGCAATACTAACTTTTAAGTTAGTACTGCTCATGTAAACTTAGTACTGCTAAAGCTTTTTAACAACTAAATAAGGACTCTAAAAGCTAACAAACTAATCCGGTCTAATATACTACACCTACCCCAATGTATGTTTAAACAACTATATGTTATTTCAATGCATTAAAATAAAATTAAAAAAAAAAAAAAAAAAAAAAAGGACCTTTTAAACATATAAGTTTAAAACGGATGGAATTTACATATGTGATATTAAGTTTGGTTTGTGATAAATACCAAATTTGAAACGTTGTAACTTTGGAGATGATCACAACTATATTTAAAAGATATGTTAACAAATATACCAAACGAATTTAAAAAAATATATATATAGTAATCCTGATAAACAAAAAAATAAAACAATATACATCATATGAGCAAAGTTGAGAATACTGCTGTTAGTACTACTCAAGTTTAAAGGAGCAGTACTAACTTTCAAGTTAGTACTGCTCATTTAAACTTAGAACTGCTAAAACTTTTTAGCAACTAAATAAGCACTTTGAAAGCTAACAAACTAATCAAGTCTAATATACTACACCTACCCTAATGTATGTTTAAACAACAATATGCTATTTCAATGCATTCAAATAAATAAATAAATAAATAAATAAATAAATTAAAAAAAAAAAAAAAAAAAAAAAAACCTTTTAAACATATAAGTTTAAAACGGATGAAATTTACATATGTGATATTAAGTTTGGTTTGGGATAAATACCAAATTTGAAACGTTGTAACTTTGGAGATGATCACAACTGTATTTAAAAGATATTTTAACAAATATACCAAACAACTTAAAAAAATATATATATAGTAATCCTGATAAACAAAGAAATAAAACACTATACATCATATGAGCAAAGTTGAGAATACTGCTGTTGACAAAATCTTACATGATAACATGTTGAATTGTTCAAATCAAAACACAATCCATAACGGTACCGACGCTGTAACCAATGACTATCTTCTGCGACGTATTGGCAGACCTCCAAAAAAACATATATTGAAATCTCCAGCACATGATATCGCATGTCGACCAATGGGACCCCTTGTCAAGAACAAAAAATATGAATATAATGCAGTTTCAATGACAAAAGAAAGAACTGTAAATACAACAATAGGTATGTACCATATGCTTTTCCTAATTCATAAAACAAAGAGAAGTGTTTGTAATGTACAAACAAATTGATATATGTTACAAATGACCATGGAACAGCACCACAACAATCAATGGATGCCGCACATCGACCAATGGGATGCCCTGTCAATAACATAAATCAGGAATTTAATGCAGTTTCAACGACATCAGATAGACCTGCGAATACAACAATAGGTATGTAGTATACACTTTTTCTAATCCATACAACAAAGTTATGTATTTGTAATGTTCAAACAAATTGATATAATGTAACATTAATAATTAAGTGATAAAAACAACATTGAAACAGAATCACGATAACCAATGGATATAGCATGCCGACCAAGAGGACGCCCTATCAAGAACAAAAACCCTGCAGGTGAAGCAGTTCCTACAATAAGAAAAACACCTGGTGACATTCAATGTACTCCATGCGGAGGACAATACTCTAAACGCAAATCAGAAAGGTTGAGAGAAAAAACGAAATTGGTTAGACAGAAAACATCACATCATTCACTTTGTAATGTTATAGACCAAGCCAACGAACAAAGCCAACAAAGAGAATCATTTGTTGGAATATCAAATTGTACGAAGACTTTATCCTTTTTCCAAACCAATATTCCAAACAATCCTTTATTAACATTAAAATAAACAATTTTGAACTTTGTCTTGATTAATTGTGTTTTGACAGATTACATCGACCATGGAGATCCAGTTTTCACGTGTGAATCTTGCGGCGCGTTGTTATGGCATGCTGAGAGTATGGTAGGACACACACATACAACTTTGGATTCATACTCTATGTGTTGTGGCAGAGGAGAAATCAAATTAGGAGATGAGGTGCAAAATCCACCAAAATTGTTGATGGAGCTTATGAACGGAACCCACCCGAAAAGCAAATCATTCATTGAGAATATCAGACGATATAATGCAATGTTTTCATTCACTTCTATAGGCGCAAAACAAGATATGTCTGTTACTATTGACGGTGGTCCATATTGTTACAGAATACAAGGCGGAAATTACCATAGAATGGGTACGTTACTACCACAACAAGGAAAACCTCCAAAGTTTGCTCAGCTATATATTTATGATCAACAAAATGAGATCCAAAATAGGATCAATGGTGTAAGGTATTGTACAACATTCTTACACATAATTTCTAACAAAACAATTATCATGTTTACCATAACAATATTATATAACTTAATAAATATATTCATCCTACTAAAGATTATATATATGTTTTTTATACAACATAGAAAAAGTTGCATCAAAAAACAACCATCCTATGGACCACCAACTAACAGTTGATTTAAGAGACATGCTAGATAGCATAAATCCATTAGTTGCTCAGTTCCGAATGGCTAGTGAACGTTTTGTCAGTGAAAAAGAAGAAAAAACTTTAAGTTACGACTTATTGGTACAAGAGAACGAGATGGAAGAAATTATAATCTTCCTACGGCTAATGAAGTTGCTGCACTAATTGTAGGAGACTTTGACTCTACAAAACATAAAAGGGACATTATTCTACGTATGCAAGAAGGCGGACTCAAGCGAATCAGCGAGCTGCATCCTTCATACCTTGCACTCGAGTATCCATTGCTTTTTCCGTACGCTGAAGATGGTTATCGAACAGATATATACCATTTTGGTGTCACTGATAAAACACCCACCAACAAGAAGATGAGAGTAACAATGCGAGAATATTTTGCATATCGCTTACAAGAAAGAGCAAATGTTTTCTCAACGGTACTGAATGCAAGGAGACTATGTCAACAGTTTATTGTGGACGCATACATAATGGTTGAATCTGAAAGGATGCCATACATAAAAAACCAACAAAAAGATTTAAGGAGCGAAATCTACTCAAAACTAGCTAAATTGGCGGATGATGAAGATTCAAGAGTGAAACTAAGAGGTAAAAAAGTTATATTGCCATCATCATTTACAGAAAGCCCAAGGTATATGATGCAGAATTATTTAGACGCAATGACAATTTGCAAGGTCTACGGATACCCAGATTTGTTCATTACATTTACCTGTAACCCTAATTGGCCCGAGATTGAACGTTTTGTGGTTGAAAAGGGTTTGAAATCTGACGACAGACCCGATGTAATCACACGAGTTTTTAAACAAAAACTTGACACTCTTATAAAAGAATTCAAGGAACACCATTACTTTGGCCGCCTTAAAGCAGGTATTTACTTATCCAATTAATTGTATGTACAAAATTATTACACAGTTCATCCTACATTCTATATAGTTACTTGCATTATGTTTTTCGCACAGCTATTTACACTGTTGAATTCCAAAAGAGAGGCCTTCCACATGCACACATTTTGCTTTTTTTGGAAGAAGATGATAAAATTAAAACACCTGAACACATAGACAGGTTTATTTCATTAGAAATACCAGATAAAAATGAAGATCCTGAACTTTACAGAATTGTCACCGATCACATGATTCATGGTCCATGTGGACCACAACGGCCAGGTTGTCCGTGCACTGTAAACAAAAAATGTACCAAAAAATTCCCAAAGCAGTTTAACGAAGAAACTTTTATTGATGAGAGTGGGTATGCCATTTATAAAAGAAGGAATGACGGGTCGACTATAAACAAAAGTGGAATTGAATTGCACAACGGCTATGTTGTTCCCTACAATCCCGGCTTGCTACGACGTTTTCAATCACATATTAATGTTGAGTGGTGCAACCAGGTAGGTTCTATAAAATACATATTCAAGTATATTAACAAGGGTCTAAATAGAGTAACAGTTGCTCTAGAAGATGAAGACGTTGATGAAATCAAAGAATATTACGATTGTAGATATATTTCGGCATGTGAATCAGCGTGGAGAATATATGGCTTTGACATACATTACAGGTTCCCACATGTAGAAAGATTACCGTTCCACTTAGAAGGAGAACAACCTATTAGGGATGAGTTCGGTATGGTACCGGTACCGAAACCGAAAATACCCAAAATCAAATCCCGATACCGTACCGAATTCAATAAACCGGTACCGGTTCGGTACCGAGATTCTCGGTTCTATACCTTATTGATACCAAATTTCACAGCTAGAGTAATTCATTTATGCATCAGATTTCATGCATCGTGTAATTCATCGGTTCTATACCTTATTGCTGATGAAGATGAAGCCATGATGATACTAGAGATGATTTATATGAAGCTTCCTATTTATTTTTAATTTTTTTGTGTTTGGGATTTAGATGATTGCCAGCAGTAGACTAGATGAAAAGGAGGGAATATGTTTGAGTATTTGTGATGTTTTTGTGTTTGAGATTTTAGGGTTGGAAAACTGATCGACACTTTGATATGGGAAAAAAGGAAATACCAGTATTTTGAAACTTGACTTTTCATATTCTATTATGCATGACTACTACTGCCAACTAAAAAAATCCATAATAATTCCGGTACAAATTCGGTTTTCCCAGTACCGAACCGGTTGGTACCGAAACCGAAATCTTCAAATATTCAATACCGATACCGATACCGAATACCATCGATACCGGTATTCGGTACCGGTACCGGTTCGGTTTCGATATTTCGAGATTTTTGCTCATGCCTACAATCTATCATATTCGATGCAACTGAAAGTATTGATTTTACACTAGAAAAAGCATTAGTAAATGAAACAAAATTTGTCACCTGGATGGAATGCAACAAGACAGATACAGAAGCACAAAAACTGCTTTACCGTGAGTTTCCCCAACATTACATTTGGAAACAAGAAGAAAGGATGTGGGTGAAAAGACAAAAAGGTACATGTATTGGCCATGTACATCATGTACCTCCTTCTTCTGGTGAGAGGTTCTATTTAAGAGTATTGCTAAACAAGGTAAGAGGAGCACAAGATTGGATTGATTTCAAGAAATTTGATGGTGTTGTTTACCCAACATATAAAGAAGCATGTCAAGCACGCGACCTATTGGAAGATGATAAAGAATATATAGATGGTTTGATGGAAGCCAGTCTATGGGGATCAGGAAATTATTTATGGACTTTTTTTGTCATGCTAATTACAGCAGATAGCATGTCAAGGCCAGAGATTGTTTACAACAAAACCTGGGAAGTATTGTCCACAAATTTTGAACATATTGAAAGAAGAAAAAGAAATGACCCAGGTATGCAATGAATGTCTATTTGAGTTGCTTATATAACCATATTTAAATTTACAGTTAAGTATTAATCAAAAGTAACTGTAACTCAACACTCTATAAAAGTTGTTTACACATAATCAAATTTAAAACCACACACATAATAATATCACATGTATAATTTCACATTGTTAAATTTAATAATATGCTTCAAATAACTAATCAATTTATTTTCATGTACAGATTTAGAGCTTACAGACATTCAAAAGTATAATATATGTCTGAAATATATTGAACACATGCTCCTTCGCAACAACAAAAGCTTGAAACAAATACCAAACATGCCATACTCGAACGAAATGTTCACCATGGCAAACTACAATAGGTTGGTGTATGATGAGTTGAAGTACAATACAGAGGAATTACACAAACAACACAAGAAAATGTATCATACATTGACACACGAGCAAAAAGACATACATCAAACCATAATGGATGTTATTTCTCAAGAAAAAGGAGGGATGTTCTTTGTCTATGGATTCAGAGGAACTGGTAAAACGTACCTTTAAAAAACATTATCTGCCGCATTAAGGTCAAAAGGAAAAATAGTGTTAAATGTTGCATCAAGTGGTATTGCAGCACTTTTGTTAGAAAGTGGAAGGACAACGCATTCTCGGTTTGCTATCCCAATCAATGTGGCTGAGGATTCTATATTCATATTCCAGCAGATAGTGACCTCGCTGAATTGTTAAAAAAGTCTAAACTTATCATATGGGATGAGGCTCCGATGACACATAGACATTGTTATAAAGCGTTTGATAGGACATTGAGAGACGTATGCAGGACAAACCCATTCGAAAATTCTGATAAGGTTTTTGGAGGTAAAGTAGTTTTGTTCGGTGGAGATTTCCAACAAATATTGCCGGTGATTACAAATGGTAGTAGGCATGATGTGGTACAATTAACTCTTCATACTTGTGGCAACACTGTGTTGATGCAAATAATGTTCTAAAAATGTTATTTCTGTCTTTCGATAACTTCACGTTTTGAGGATGACAAAATATGAAAACACGTTACGTTAAAATTAATGTAAACAAGTTTTTAATCGAAAATTCCCGTTTCTACGCAAATCACTCAAGAACAAATTTACAGCTTGACAAATGATCAAAAAAGTGAATTTGTCTTTTAGACATCACATTTTTATGTGACAAAACATTTCTTTCAAAAATATACCTTACAAATTATTTTTGAATACTTAAGAAATGTTTTAATGGAAAAATAAGTTCAAAATACATAACAGCTATTTCCCCCCCCCCAAAATCAGCTCCAAACTTCTCCAAATAAGTTTTCACCAGAAAAGACAAAAAGGGGAGCATTTTTGTCTGGCACGATACCACGGTAACACTAAATTTAGTGGTACCGTGTGTGGTTTAGTGGTACCGTGTCCCTATAACGGCCAGATTTTTTCTGCCTATAAATACCAGCCCACTTCACAGATTTTGGGCATCCTTTTTCACACAGAACTTTTTGAGTTCACTACCCTTTTCACATTTTCTCTTCTTGATCATTTAGTTAGGTTTTTCTTTTGTTTAAGAGTGATCCAATCATCCAACCTAGAGATCCTCTTCATTCCTCTTCAAGTACAAGAGAAGAACACAAGGTATCCAAGTAGATACAAAGTGTTGTCATTCCTCTTCAAGTGCAAGAGAAGAACACAAGGTATCCAAGTAGATACAAAGTGTTATAGTTGTAGGTAGAGCACTTGTAACATTTGTTACACACTTGATTATATCATAGTATACATCAAGATCATTTTTCTTTTAAGAGTTTGTGAGGAAAGATCATTGTGATCTTATAGAGATATTGAAGATCTCTTGTAGCCATTGGGCTTGTGTGTTGATCAAGTTGATCAAGGGTAGATAGGTTAGATTGAGTCAAGTGAGGGTTGATCATTGTGATCGTGTCGAGATCTTGGAGATCTCTTGAAGCCATTGGGCTTTTGTGATTGATCAAGTGGATCATAGGTAGATCGGGTAGATCGAGTCTTGTGTGAAGTAGAAAGGATCAAGTAGGTCGTGGTAGATTGGTGCTAGCTAAGATTAGCACTCGACATCTAGCTTAGTGTCGGAAATTGGATAAGCGACGTGTACGGTTTTCTCCGCCTAAAGGGAGGTTGTTGACATAGTGCTTGAAACTCTCGAGTGTGGTACTCAGGGAATGGAGTAGGGTGAAGAAGAGTTTCGTAGCCGAATCACTATAAATCCTTTGTCCCGGTTTGATCTTTCCATCTATTCTCTTTGCTTTCATTACTTATAATTAGTTAGTTTAGTGTGTTGTTCATATTGGTGTTGATTGATTGCACATAAGACTCGAATCAAAGTTTTTCAATAGTAAAAGTTTTTGAGACAACTTATAAACCGGTAAAACTATTCAACCCCCCTTCTAGTTTTCCACAATTGGTATCAGCAGCCACGTCAGTCAAGATTTTAAAGTAAATTGTATTTTAAAACTTGAATCGATCAATAGATTCCGACAAATATCTAGAAGGGCAATCTATGCAAAGACCACCACTTTTCGAAACCGATTATTTTATTTATTGGAAAACAAGATTCGAAACGTATGTGAAATCAAAAGACATTGATCTTTGGTATGTTATTACCGAGGGTGACTTTCAACCGATTCAAAAGAATCCGGAAACTAGAAAGGATGAAATAGTTCCTTATGATAAACATAGTGATGAACTTAAAAGAAAACTAGCCAAAAATAATGAGGCTAAAATGATGATTTACAATGCTTTGCCTAAAAAGGAATTTGAAAGAATTTTTATGTGTAATATGGCAAAAGATATTTGGAATACTTTGTTAGTCACTCACCAAGGTAATAATCAAGTCAAAGAGAACAAGATAGATCTTCTTGTTCAACAATATGAACAATTTTCCATTTCGGAAGATGAATCAATAGATAATGCTTTTGCTAGATTTAATACTATTATCACTAGTCTTAAAGCTCTTGATGAAGGTTACTCTAGCAAGAATTATGTTAGGAAGTTCCTTAGGGCTCTACATCCTAAATGGAGAGCAAAGGTCACCGCCATTGAAGAGTCAAAGGACTTGGCGAAATTATCACTCGATGAACTAATAGGAAACTTGAAGGTTCACGAGATGATAATCAAGAAAGACTCCGATATAGTTAAAGGCAAAAGCGAGAAAGTTAGATCTCTAGCATTGAAAGCCAAGAAGGAGTCTAGTGATGAGGAATGTTCGAGTTCCGATAGTGAAGATGAAGAGTATGCGTTAGCCGTTAGAGACTTTAAAAAGTTCTTTAGGAGAAGAGGTAGGTTCGTTAGGCAACCTCGTGATGACAAGAAGCCATCACAAAAGAACCGAATTGAAAAGAAAGGGACAAGTGATAGGAAATGCTTTAGATGCGGAGATCCTAATCACCTCATAGGAGAATGTCCTAAACCACCGAGAACCAACAACCAACGAGCTTTCATAGGAGGCTCTTGGAGTGATAGCGGTGAAGAAGAAGAGAAGAAGCCCAACTATGAAACATGCCTAATGGCTCAAACTTCTAATGAGGTACATTCCGACTCTTCTTATTATAGTGTGATAATTCGTCAATAGATGACAATAGATTGCATGACGAATATAATAAACTATGCGAAGTAAGTTCTAAAATCTTAGGTAGAAATAAAACACTAAAATTAAAATTGCATGAACTCGAAATGCAAGTTTTAGAAGTTAAGAATCAAGTCAAAAGACTTGAGAAAAATAAAGAAGTAGATGTAGGATGTAAGTCATGCACAAATCTTCGAGTAGAAAATGAAAACCTCAAAGAAAATGCGTCAAAGGTCATTGAGTTTGAAGAAGCAACAAAAGTATTTAATGATATGCTTGATAACATTAGGTTTAGTGAACCTGACCGCGTAGGCTTAGGATTTGACCCAAACCAAGCTTCTATAAGCAATACTAAACAAGTAGATTTTCTAAAGCCTGAAGTATCTGAATATGTAGATGACGGCACCACTAAAGGTACAGACGACACCACTAAAATTAGTGGTACCGTGGTACCATCTGGTGCTAAAGTCAGATCTCGGTCAATTTTGAAAAATAACTTAAGTCCTAAACCGAGTCACTTAGTTATTAATAATGTAGAAGTACCTAGTACTAGTAAAAATGAAGTCAAAAGTGTTTACAAATCCTTGTCAACCCCCGGACTTGGTTATGTAAAACTTGATGTTAGATTAAAGACTCCTTCACCTAGAAAAACAAATGATCCCAAGCCTCGGTCAAGAACTCCTCTGCCGAGAGGTAACTTTAGAAGACAAAGTTATCCAAGTATCTTTCCCGTAACTTGTAATAACGGTCAACCACACAGTTACTTACCATGGGAAATGTGTCCTCCATTCTCACATCCTAAACAAATGCGACAAATGCGTAGGATGTTTAACGCTAACAACTTTGGACCCATGAGAAATTGGGGACCAAATGTTTGAGCTTCTGTCTTGCTAGATAGAGATGGTATTAAAGCAACTTGAAGTCCATCTAATAGAGTATGATTAGTGGTTGCACTAATCTTGTGACGCAAAGTCAAGACATGTCTCATATTACTTAGATTTCAACAAAGGTAGTCTAGTCTTCTAGTTCTAAGGGCAACACCTCAGGCTAAGGTTCGCTTTCTTAAAACATCATTTGTTAGTAGAAATGCTAAGCATGTAGTGTTATTAAAATCTAACATAGTAGGCACTATCACAAAGAAACGAAATTCACATTTCATCATGACTCAAATATTTGTCGAAGACAATTATGACAAACTCAACTTGTCCAGAAATGTACAATGATCGCTCAAAGATCATGCATGACAAGTTTGAGATGAGCATGATGAGTGAGCCAAGTTTCTTCCTTAGCCCTCTTAATATAACACTCGAAGATAGCATCTTCTTAAATTTAAGTACACTAATATATATATAATATATATATATATATATATATATATATATATATATATATATATAATATATATATAGAGAGAGAGAGAGAGAGAGAGAAGATACTTAGATTAGAAAAATCTTAATCTATACTAACGCCCATGTCCGCGGAAACGAATCTCACAAGAGAAGATGAAGGTGAGTGCGCGAATAATACTTGGTTAGGGGCATAATAGGTAAATTAGTTTACCTAACGGCAAGTAGGCCCGATATCATGTCTAGTGTTTGGCTTTGTGCTCGCTTGTAAGAAGGATCCCAAAACTTCTTACCTTAAAGTATTTGATGTATCTTCTGATGCATTAAAGGCACTATACACTTGAGATTATGATATCTCAAGGGAATTGGTGTAGAAATTGTTATCTATACCAACCCTGATAATGCTGGAGATAATGTGGATTGAAAAAGTAAGAGTAATGTTTGCACCTTCATAGGTTGTTGTCAAACTTCTTGGTTCTCCAAGAACAAACGACTTTTGCTATCTCCACTACCGAAGCCGAATACGTAAGCACTGGAAAGGCATGATGATGAGTGCCTATTTACTCATCATTTTATACCCATATAAGACACAAAAATGACCAAAAACACCCAAATAGACCAAATATTGTTGCAAATATTCTTGGTTTGTGTTTTTATGTGTTTCAGGTACAAAAAGATTGAAAACAGGGCAAAAATGGACAAAATCGAGCTTAGATGGGAAAAAGAGCCAAAATGGACATTGCCGGATCGACTCGACACCATTTGATCATTTAATGAAGAAAAGAAAAGTCAACGTCAATCCCGGGATAGGGCATTGGAATGAGCATGGAAAAACGAACCCGACACTAAAAATCCTATTTCATAATTTACCCTAAACCTAAAACCTAAAAATAAAACCAAATCCTTAAACCAAATCCAGCCCAATCCTAAACCAAGCCCAACCAAAATAAACCCGGATATAAAACCCAACTGATGCGTGTGTATGTTGTGCTCTAATTTATACCCACGGTATGTCGTTGTGGTTTTAGCAGTATTCAAGTTTTAAATTTATATTTAGCCGACTTATCAATATAACACACACTTTAACGAGCAGTGTACCCGGTCAGTATGAATATAATGGTAAGTAGAGTGTCGATCACTAAGAGTGGAACGTATTATCTAGTTATTCTAATCAGTATTTTAATATCTTAAGTTAGCTATACAACCTAATCTAACGCAAGGGGGTTCAGCCTGAGAGACTGGCACGGTTTGGTTATGATTAAATATAAACTAAACTAATAGGCACGAATCAGCGATTAGCACACACGTACACAGATAAATACTTGAGACAATAAGAAGACCTGTCCTGATAGTTAAGTAGCTTGTCACTTGTTTTATTGCTAGTTTTATATGAAGTGTATAGTTCGATGCAACGCACCGAGATTAAACCTTTCTCGTTGGCTCTAATCTTATCGGCGAGTAAACCCTTAATGATCACTTATGACTATCCCAATATCCTAGAAAATAGAATAAACAGGCGAGGAAGGGGCATGGCGACCCAAGCAATGCTCAGCTAGACACAGAGGTTATCAATGCACTAATAAAAGTCACCAAAGACATCAACATATAAACTTTAATTAATGGGAAAGCAATTTTAAGGGGTGCCCATGGTTTTCCGTAGTCACATGGAATCGGCTCATCAATCCTGATGAATTAAAGTGTACTAATACAATAAAACAAAACTACTTAATGAATTGAATACATGCAGGACCTTCTTACAGCTCTTGTATCTTCGTTCAAGGTGTGTCTTGTGCTGCTACTTCGTCTGAATTCGGCTTAGGGTTTCTTCTGTCTTTTCTGTCTATTAGCCTCTCGAATTCGTCTGACCTTGGGGTATTTATAGTTTCTGTCTGAGGGTTAGATGCGGCGCATTGAATAAGTAGATGCGGCGCATTGACTTAACTTCGCGTGGGGTCCAAGATTAATATATTCAGGAATATTCGTACACCGCCAGAAGATGCGGCGTAACTCCATTTCTCTATGCGGCGCATGTCCTTTGCCGTCTTGGATTATAACTTGTGAAATCTTGATAGTGATGCGCCGTATATAATAAGTAGGATGCGGCGTATCTGGAGCAGAATGATCTTGATCTTGTACATTTCAGTAGACTCTTAACTTCTTGCTTGTTTTGCTCCATAATTAGTCCAAAATCATCAAGTTTCACATAATACTTGTTTTTACCTGAGAATTACAAAAGTAAACATTAACGTATCAATTCTTACAGATAATATAATAAAACAAGTCAAATAAATAGGATAAATGATGTTAATAAAATGTACTTATTTGAGTTCATCAAATATCCCCCCACTTGAACTTTACTTGTCCCCAAGTAAACCTTAGAATTAATCTTATGAAAATGTATCCTAAAAGATGTTAGGATTTATTTTTATATTTAAGCATGTATTCGTTTTGTCATAATCACACAACCAAACACTTAACGAATTAGAAATAAAATAAAATAATTTGATAAAAGCAAATCTAATCGTTTAACTGTCCAGTCGTGACGAATATTCTATCATACGCTTAGCAAGTATACGCATCTCCCCCACTAAAGCCAAGGAATAACAAGTCTAAAGCGGTAAAAAGGGTTTGTAGGTTAAGGTTTAATCATTCTTCTTAATCTCTATCGATCTCAAATTCCAGAAAAGGCGACAAAATCACAAATACATGATCGAATCCACGAACACGATACTTGCAATTGCTCAAATCCTTAACTCGAATAGGCTAAAGATAGGACCAAGTAATCTTTACCAATAATATTATATCAAAAAGGGCGACAAAATCATAAATACATAGCCGAATCCACGACTACGATACTTAAGATTGCTCAAATCCCTAATCTCAATAAATCAAAGGTTTGGATAAAGAAATGATATAGGGTATGGATAATATTTGGGATACAAATTGGTGTAAAATGAAAAATAAACAAAACAGATAAATTAAAATCCTAAGTGTGGTAAATTGCTATCCCAACCATCCCATGAATAAGACTCATATCATTGAATAACTTACGCTTTAACACTTGAAACACACGCTTTAGGTAGACACGAATTATACTCAACAAGATCTCAATCAAAGAATAACCTTAGTTGGCGTTCCCATAACGTCCAACTCCCATTCAGTCCATAAATATAATATATAACAACTAGTGGTGATATCGACCACTTAATACAAAACTTTACATAAGTTTTTTAAAACAAACATCCAACTTTTCCTTTTTCTTTTTCTCGTCCATTTTTTCTATTTTTTTTTTTTTTTTTTTTTATTTTTTTTTTTTTTTTTTTAACTTGAAACATAAACATAGATGTGTAAAATTTCACCACATCACTATAACGATAACTCTGGATAATTTTTCCATACTTTTCATGACTTCAGAAATAACGGTAATAGTGAAAGTAGTAAACACACGAAAAATAAACTCAAAGATATACAATATTTACTTTCACTCCAATTGTATTGTGCAATTTCCCGACTCAACCAAAGATAATGAATTACGCACGCGAACACAGGTAATGTAAGGAAACACACTTTGCCTAAAGCAATTAACCAACCACGGATTTTAATCTACAGGGTAGGCTAAGGTGTAAGGGTGTAACGAAACATTATAACAAAGGTGTAAGAAACGAAAGGAATGGCTCTGAGTGTTTTTCTAGGGGTATCTTACTCTAAAAGTGAGAGTAACAAAAGGGTTTATACGGGAGTTAACTAACCAGTGTAGTTAGCTAATATCACATAACATATAAAGGCTATTTGGGTGTAATCCTAGAAATTTACCAATTTAGACAAGTCATTCCAATTATATAAATAATACTTATTATGGTGGTCTCGAATAGTATACAAGCCAAGTTCTAAAGTTTACAAGTCACCGGCACACTCATAGATTTGTGAATTTTGAAAAGTTCACTATTTTTGGAAATAATGTTATGTGTGCAGCTATGTAATTTAGACTTTAAACAAAATCATGCTAAAAATTTTAAAATTTGATATATTAAGCGCATTTTAAGCATATTTTGAAAAAGTTAAGGACAAGTAAGTGTTCTAATTCTCCAATCCCCCCACTTAAGTTAAACAACGTCCTCGTTGTTTGTATCAAAGATTAAAAACTGGAAAATAAAAGAATTAGAATAGAAAAACTCCTCTGAGATTTGCTCGGTATGATCCTCCATTATTTATATAAGAGCAAAAATCATCTTTCTTGTGGATGAGAATGTTTAAGCTTCATATTTGGTGTATCCACAGGAAATGCAGGAATCTATAATACCATCAAGACTTAAACACACCTGAGTTAAGAAAGTTCAAACTTGCATAATACATTAGTAGTTAGTAAAAATAAAACTTAAAAAATTAAAATGAAAGTCATCAGGTCAGTCGATACGCCGTATCTTATGGAAGAAAAATAAAACTTGATGCGTGTGTATGTTGTGCTCTAATTTATACCCACGGTATGTCGTTGTGGTTTTAGCAGTATTCAAGTTTTAAATTTATATTTAGCCGACTTATCAATATAACACACACTTTAACGAGCAGTGTACCCGGTCAGTATGAATATAATGGTAAGTAGAGTGTCGATCACTAAGAGTGGAACGTATTATCTAGTTATTCTAATCAGTATTTTAATATCTTAAGTTAGCTATACAACCTAATCTAACGCAAGGGGTTCAGCCTGAGAGACTGGCACGGTTTGGTTATGATTAAATATAAACTAAACTAATAGGCACGAATCAGCGATTAGCACACACGTACACAGATAAATACTTGAGACAATAAGAAGACCTATCCTGATAGTTAAGTAGCTTGTCACTTGTTTTATTGCTAGTTTTATATGAAGTGTATAGTTCGATGCAACGCACCGAGATTAAACCTTTCTCGTTGGCTCTAATCTTATCGGCGAGTAAACCCTTAATGATCACTTATGACTATCCCAATATCCTAGAAAATAGAATAAACAGGCGAGGAAGGGGCATGGCGACCCAAGCAATGCTCAGCTAGACACAGAGGTTATCAATGCACTAATAAAAGTCACCAAAGACATCAACATATAAACTTTAATTAATGGGAAAGCAATTTTAAGGGGTGCCCATGGTTTTCCGTAGTCACATGGAATTGGCCCATCAATCCTGATGAATTAAAGTGTACTAATACAATAAAACAAAACTACTTAATGAATTGAATACATGCAGGACCTTCTTACAGCTCTTGTATCTTCGTTCAAGGTGTGTCTTGTGCTGCTACTTCGTCTGAATTCGGCTTAGGGTTTCTTCTGTCTTTTCTGTCTATTAGCCTCTCGAATTCGTCTGGCCTTGGGGTATTTATAGTTTCTGTCTGAGGGTAAGATGCGGCGCATTGAATAAGTAGATGCGGCGCATTGACTTAACTTCGCGTGGGGTCCAAGATTAATATATTCAGGAATATTTGTATACCTCCAGAAGATGCGGCGTAACTCCATTCTTGTATGCGGCGCATGTCCTTTGCCGTCTTGGATTATAACTTGTGAAATCTTGATAGTGATGCGCCGTATATAATAAGTAGGATGCGGCGTATCTGGAGCAGAATGATCTTGATCTTGTACATTTCAGTAGACTCTTAACTTCTTGCTTGTTTTGCTCCATAATTAGTCCAAAATCGCCAAGTTTCACATAATACTTGTTTTTACCTGAGAATTACAAAAGTAAACATTAACGTATCAATTCTTAAAGATAATATAATAAAACAAGTCAAATAAATAGGATAAATGATGGTAATAAAATGTACTTATTTGAGTTCATCACCAACCCTTTTAGCTAAAGGGTCAAAAAAAAGTCAACCCCTTCCCATCTTCTTTCTCGCTTTTCCCTTTCCCCAGACCATCATTTCCCCAGACAACCATGTCCCCCCCATGCTCCCAAGACATCCTTGTCTCCTTTTTTTCACTGCCGTAGCCACCTTTCCCCCCTTGCGCAAAGTCAACTCTCTTCCACGCTGGAAATCCACTAACCCATTTTCCCGCCAAAAACCCAATGGACGAATGAGATTGAATTGAAGTTATCTAAGGGGTGGGAATGGAGAGAGAAGCTCAGAGAAGTATTTTTGAGTGATATAAAAGGCCTCTTACTCACACAGAAGACCAGTTAGTAGTTAATTTAGAGTAGGAGTAGTGTAATTTAGTTTTTAAAGTCGAATTTAGATAAGTCTTGTTGTTTAGCTTAATTTCAGTCTAATGTAACCTTAGTCTCAATTCTAGTTTTATTTCAATAGCGTTATGTTGTTTCACTCTTAATTCAAGTTTAATATTTATTCAGTTATCCGAATCAATTGTTGTCTAAGGTTTAAAAAAGCTCTTGTTTCTGTTCTTTAAGCTCTTAGCAGCTTAGTTATGGCTTTTGTTAAGCTAATTGTTGCTAAATTCAGTCTCAATTTCAAATAGTAAAAAGTCAACATAAGTCAAACTTTGCTTATTGCTTATTCTCAGTGCTTCTTTTCAGCTTATTTTCACTTATTTATGCTTAATGAAGTTAGTTTTACTTCTGTCTTCCATAGCTCAGCCTAATTTGGTCTATTTCTTTGAAATTCTCATAACAGTCCTTTGATAAGGACTGTTTGGGTCAATGGGTGAAATGGGTCAAATCAGGTACTCACTGTTCATATGCACTTTTAGATATTTCAATTTGGCTTAACTTAGGATGGATCAGCTGTTTGTAGGAATTCTTAAGCTTATTTGAAGGTTTGATAGGTTTTGAGTGGTTTAGTGTAATTTTAGAATATTTACTGTTCTGAGTAGCTTATTATAGGATCAGCCCTTTTAATCCTTTATTTTTGGTGTTTCTAGTATCCAATGCAGTTCATTTAGTCAATATTTAGTAGTAGTTAAGTACCTTTAAGCCTTGGATTAGTTTTACTCAATCCTTGCATAAACAGTCTGTTTATCTTGAATTTTGCAATATGCAGCCTTTTTCTTTGATTTTTAATTTGTTCACTTTAAGTTGATTTAAGCTGAAAATTGGCACAGATATAATTGGGTTGCTATTCCAGTTGTTGCCATTTTTTATAGATTTTTAGAATTAGCTTGTTAGAGCTTTTCAGTAGCTTGAAAAGTCTCATTTTTCCCCTGCACCATAGCACATCAGCAAACCCTATTTGCTTAACGTGAGTAGATCAGTGCTTATTTGTTGCTTATTCTGAGTTCATTGTTTCATTTAGATCATTTTTAGCCTAACTTAGCTTATTTCAGTTCCCAAATAGCTTAATTGTAGTTTATCAGTCCCTAGCTTAATGCCTTTTGCTCATTTGCCCACTGTTCTGTTTTTCTCAGCTTATTCATGTGCTTATTAGTAGTTTTGAAATTAGTTCCCTTTATAAAAGTTGCCTATAATCTATAGTGCTAAATAGGTTTTTTTAAAAAGAAAATAATAAAAAATAGATTTAGAGAAAAAGAGGTGCACAAGGTTCGGACCTGGGACCTCTTGTTCACCAAGCAAACACACAACCAACTGCCCTAGGGTCTTTGTCTGGTTATGGTGTGCAACATTTATTACTTATCATAGTTTCAGTTCTTTTAGCTTATTAAAACTGTTTAGCTTATTCCAGCTTATCTGGATAAGCTAGCATCCCCAGCTTATTTTTCCTAGGGTTAGAACATTAATTAGGACTTTTCTGTAGTTTTTCATATTTTTCCAATTTCATTTATTATTTTTAATCTATTTTTCTTTTTAATTTAGTTTTTAATTCGTATTTAATTAAATATTAATCAGAAAAATATAATTCTTTTTTTTCAAAATTTTCTTTTATTAATTAGAACTTAGGAAAATTAATTTAGCATTTCTAGGATTATAATTTCATCGTTTTGACGTTTTAGGCTCGGGATTTCCCGGTTTAAACGCGTTTTTAGATTTCCTTTACGTTTTTTTGAATACGTGTGCTTTAGATTATTGATTTCCTTGCTTATTAAGTCATTTTTAGTTTATGTTTATAAATTTTAGTTTAAAAATCCAAATTCTCACTTATTTCACTATTCACGACACGTTTCACGAATTCAAAATTACAAAATTCCATTCATTCCTTCGTTGGGAAAACGACTCGGGTTTACATACTTCCTTTGTAATCCTTTATGAAAATATATATTGATTCCAAACCAATCAATTTTTGGCGCCGCTGCCGGGGAAGGCTTGAAGTGAATTTTCGATTCTCGTTTGTCGATGCGTGTTTTGAAGACCCTTCTCTCGAGAAGTTATCATTTTCTCTCGTAAATATTTTCTTATAAAAACCCAAAAAGATTTTCTTTTCAAATCTATTTTCCTTTTTCTTTTGTGTTCTTCAAATGTGTCTAAATTATAAAAATCCAAAAATAATCTTCTCATTCCTTTTACCCGTTTAATTCTTTTATGTCTTCATCTTACCATTATGGTTGTGAATGGTGTGGAGGTCCTCCTAATGGTGGAAACTGCCCCGGTTGTAACATTATGGATTCGGGAAACGGGTTTGTCTATGACCACAATCCCTATTTCTACAATGGAACACCCGACTTTTTCAACCAACCCCCACAACATCATATGGAGACATACTTGTGTGAATTTTGTGGAGGTTGTCCTCACCCGGATTTTGATTGTCGAACGGGAGACATGCTTGTCTATGAGCAGGAACCTTATAACAATCAGACATCATCCGGATTTGACCAACCTTCACATTACACAACCCCTCATCACCTTCTTCAAAGCGAGTTAACTAGAGCTGAATTGATTACTAAAATGATTGTTGCTCAAAATCAAATCAACATGAACTTTCAAACTGAAATAAACGGTCTTAAGGAGATGATTCTTAGAAAACAAGATCATCCTATTGACTTATCATACTTAGAAGAGAGTGATGAGGAGGAAGAAGAGAACTCAGAGATCAATCCTCTTATTGAAGATCCTTCAGATACCTTTTTAATGGGGGACAAGGAAGTCGAAATCAATCCTCTTAAGGAAATTGATGACCTTGTTCCAATCCCAATGGTATCCGAGGAACCTTGCGATCTTCCTAATTCTACTTCCCACACATTCGATATGACTATCACAAATCCTTTTTTTGATTTTGATTCTGAATTTACTCTAATTTCAGACAATCAAATTTTTGAAAGTGATGAGTCAAATATGGAGACATTAATGGACGAGGTGCAAACTTCTAGCATACAAAGTACAGCACATGTCCCACCTCCGTATATCCTTCCAGAGCCCAAGCTTGAAGACGTACTTCATAAGAGTGATTATCTTCTCGAGGAGTTCGCCGATGAACTCGCTCGCATCGATCCAATCCCACTGGGGGATGAAGATAAAAACTTAAATTTTGAATCAGATCTAAGAAAATTGGAATTTTTGCTAAGTCATGATCAGTCAACTAATTGTGTCTCTAGTCAGGGGGAGTTCGCCGATGAACTCTCTTATATCATATCTCCGCCAGAGTATGATCACTCTGAAGACTCGGAGGGAAACATGATCTATAGTGAGCAGTTTCTTATTAAAGACACAATTCCGAATCTCCATCCTGAGGTGCTTTTAGATCATGGCCTTAAAAGCTTAAATGACAAATCTGATAATGATGACGATTATATCATAATTGTTATCGGGATCTTTCTACCTTTCTTCACATATAAGGTAGCCCGTCCTTTCCTTCACTCGTTCGGGAGTGAAGACACCATTTTTGATCCCGGCATCTCCATTTATCATTCTTTTGAGCCGGGTGTATCTCATCGGAGTGGAACTTTCAAGAACTTCAAATGTTTTTCCAAACATCTTGAATGAAAGTCTGATGAAGATTTTCTCTTCCACTTGCTTCCCCATGGACCAATGAATTCGGGGTCGAGTCAAGCTAGTGACTCGGTTAACAAAAACATTAGCACTTCATGGGTGACAACCCATGTTTCTGACTTCTTTCTTGTTAGGAATTAAGCTTAAGCAGTTAGTACGGCTGAAGATGGAAGTTAGTACCGCTGATGAGTTTTGAAGACAAAAGCAGTTCGTACGGTTAAATATAGAAGTTAGTACTGTTTATGTTTTTGTAAAAGATAATTATAGAAAAGATATTATGTATATCTTATACGATTAGGTTGATAGTTATCTTGTAAAGGAATCCTTAGTCTATAAAAGGATTGCCTAGGTTAAAGTTTAGGTACGAATACGTATTGTTTTGTTAAGATTCAAGGTTGTAAACCCTAGTGATAGGAGATCACTCGTATTATTCATTAATAATATTGAATCGTTGAAGTTGAAGTTTATTGTGTTCCTTGTTCATTCATTGTTGATTCGTTCATACAAAACACAAACAAACAAATCTTCTAAGTGCTAGCTAGTAAATTCCGTGTGCTAGACTTAACATCATTCAAAGTATACATCTAACACAAGGAGTGTGTGTAGATCCAGTCAAGTGGTATCAGAGACAGATTACTGATACTTTGGTTTAGAAGATCCAGATGAATTTGTTTAAGAAGAAGATGGACATGGAGACAACAACAAGTCAGACTAATATTGCTGCTAAGCTTCCAATGCTTAAACCCAATGAGTTCGATATGTGGCGATTAAGAATTGAGCAGTTCTTCCAAGTTCAAGATTATACTCTCTGGGAGATTATTGAGGATGGGAATTCGTTCAAACCTACAACTACAACAACCGTTGTTGAGGGTGTCACTGAAACTAAGGTGCAAACTAAGCCAACCACTACTGAAGAGAAGGCACATCATAAGAATGATGTTAAGGCGAGAAGTTTGCTTCTGATGACTATTCCCAATGATCAGTTGTTAAATTTTAGCAAGTTTAAGTGTGCTAAAACCCTTTTTGAAGCTATTATTGCAAGATATGGTGGGAATGAAGCCACCAAGAAAACTCAGAAGACCCTTCTCAAGCAACAGTTTGAGAATTTTTCAGCAACAAGCAACGAGTCACTAGATCATATGTTTAATAGACTTCAAAAACTAGTGAGTCAACTGGCTGTTCTAGGAATTGAGATGCCTCAGGAAGATCTCAACTCCAAATTTCTGAGGAGTCTACCAACTGAATGGGCTATGCATGTGGTTGTATGGAAAAACAAGCCTGATATAGATTCCATGAGCTTAATGGATCTCTATAGCAACTTCAAGATAGTTGAACATGATGTTAAGAAGTCTGTTGGATCAAGCTCAAGCTTAAGCTCAGGGAATTTGCCCTTTGTATTAACTCACAGTACCTCAAGTCCAGATGAAGAAGTTCAAGTGACTGGAGCAGTTGGTACTGCTAGTTCCAATATTGGTACTGCTTGCACTTCAAGCAGTACTAATGGACTCTTGGATCAGAATACTTATTGTGCTTTCTTGACTACTCAGCACAATGAAAGTATGTTGACTCATGCAGATCTTCAAGAGATTGATGAAGATGATATTGAAGAGATGGATATCAAGTGGCAGCTCTCTCTTCTCAGCTTGAGAGCTAAGAGATTTTTGAAGAAGACTGGCAAGAAGATTGTTATTGACAGCAATGATGTTGCAGGGTATGACAAGTCCAAGATTGAGTGTTTCAATTGCCACAAGAAAGGTCATTATTCAAGGGAGTGCAGATTGCCAAGACAACAGGATGGCAAGTGTAGAGGATTTGGAAGCAAGTCAAGAGTTGTGGAGGTTACTGATTCAACCTCAAAAGCCATGGTTGCCATTGATGGCTTAGGGTTTGACTGGAGCTACATTGCAGAGGAGGAAGCAGAAGCATCTACAGAGATTGCTCTCATGGCATTTTCAGACTCTGAGGTACAAGTTTCTAAATGTTCTAAATCTTGTGAAGCTTTAAAAGATCTAGAAACTCTTAAGAAAAGATACGAGGATCAGAGAAAAGAGCTAACCCAAACTGCTTTTAACTTAGCAAATCATAAGAGGGCTTTAGCTGTGTTAGAAGAACAAATTGTTTATTATAAAAGTAATGAGTCAAAGTTTTCTGATGATATGATTATTGTTAAGAGAGACTTAATGTTTAGAGAGAATGAAATTATTGTGTTGAAACATGAGCTAGAACAGGTTAAGAAAGCAAAGGAGAACGTTCAAATGACTGTTGACACACTATAATTTGCAACTCAAGGTGTTAGTAAGATTGTTGAGTGTCAGATCCTCAATAAAGCTAAGTCAGGCCTAGGTTATAAGTCAGTTCCACCTCCCTATAGAGGAATTCCAACACCCCCAGGCATAGAATTAGCACACACAGAACTACCTGAATTTCAACTACCTGAGCTTAAATATGTTCCTCAACCTAAAGAGAATGTAGTTGATAAACCTGTGTATGAGAGTGCTAGTGATAAATCACTATATGAGGACAAGGTGTCCTCTGATAGGTTTTCAAGTAAGGAATCAGATTCTCCAACCATAGAGGAATGGACTTCTGATGATGAGGGTGATCAGGCTATGGTTAATCCTGTTAGTGTTAAAGTGGAGGAACCAAAAGTTCCAAAGATGGTTAAACCTGAGACTGTTAGGCCTAGATCAAATGCCAAACCTTTTAGACCAACAGTTAGGTATGCAGAAATGTATAGAACCACAAACAAGCCAAGAGGTAACCAAAGGAATTGGAATGGCCTCAAATCTCACAAATTAGGGGATGATTTTGTCTGCTATAGGAAAGCTTGTTACTCGTGTGGTAGCTTTGACCATCTTGCAGATTTTTGTGATAAATGGTTGAATGGATATTCAAACCATAGGTTGAGCATAGCAAGACTTCAAACTCTTCCTAGGAATGATAGAATGATACCCAGATCAGTTCTATTAAAGTCTGGCCAAAGACCAATTCAAACTGCTAGACCAGCAGTTCAGCCTGTCAGACCAATTAGACCTATTCACTCAAGGCCAACAGTTCAAGGTGCAAAAATGTTTTCCAAATCAGCACCAACAACTATTAAGAGACCATTTCAAAATAGACAAGTAGTGAAAACCCAAGTTTGGAAACCCAAGGTAACAACTACCAAGCCAGCAGTTCCAACTGCTAGCAGAGTAATTGGTACTGGTGTTAATAAAAACACTACTAAGGGAAATATGGGTACTGGAGTGAATGCATCAGCATGTTGGGTTTGGAGACCCATCAAACCCAATGGTGCTAAAATTGTTTTGAAAAGAATGAATTATGTTGATGCAAGAGGAAAGCCTAAGTCTGTTTTGGCTTGGGTTCCACAAGGAAATTAATTTTTCTTTTTGAGTGCAATGTTAGTCATATACTTTTATATTGTGAGATAAGTTCTTTGTGGCTTGTTTCTTTGTTTTTGGACTAACACTTGCAGGTTTTGGATGATAAGCACCAAGGAATTAAATGCTTTATGTTTTGGACTGTATGGTGATTTGGAGCTGAGTGTGTGATCTTTGCACACAACAAATGGTAATTGGTTCACCATGTCTAACCCACATAAGAACCAACTAGTCCAGAGCAAACGGTTACTGGTAAAGACAAATCAAATCCGTTGATAGCTGATAGTTTGCTAAAAACTATGTTTGAGCCATGGTATTTTAAAATCCTTTTCAATAAGTTCATACGGCTCAACAAAATTTTTCCAACAGTTGGTACGGTTAGTACAAAGTTAGTACGGCTCAACTAGCCGTTGTAAAAATCTGTCAGTAATTAATTTTATAGCCGTTGGGGTAAAACCGTTATTCTTAAGGTACTTATAGGGATTTTTCTAGAAGATAATTATCTTTTTACCATAAATTTATTTATTCTATTTCTCAAGATAATTTATCTCATACGCATATTTTGCAAAACCCTAAACAGTACCTATAAACTCCAATAGGCTACATAAAACCTCAATTCCACTTTATACGATCATCTTATTGCCATAATCTTTCATTCTTCATCACTAAAAATGGCTAATTTGGAATTTGTTAAGCGTCACAATCAGGTTGCGTTTCTTCAGAAAACAGAGGAAGGAGATGGACCAAAATTTTATGAGATTGTGGACTTTCTAAACCACTCTCACATAAGGTATGCTCTAACTATTTCTCCTGCTCTTTATGTCTCGCACATCACACAGTTCTGGCAGAATGCTACTGTCTTGACTAGTGAAGATGGAGACTTAGAAATTCATTCTGAAGTAGATGGTGTATCTTTTGTTGTTACCGAGTCTATACTTAGGAGACATCTTAAATTAAAAGACTTAGATGGTATCAATACTATGCACAACACTGAAATATGGCAAGAACTTACCAAAATGGGGTATGATACATCCGAACACAAATTAACTTTTCAAAAAGGATGTTTCTCACCTCAATGGAGATTTTTGATACATACCCTTTTACATTGTTTAAGTCCTAAAAAGACTGCTTGGGAGCAGTTCAGTAGCAATATTGCTATTGCTCTCATTTGTTTGTCTACAAACAAGGTTTTTAACTTTTCAAAATTTATTTTTGAAGGTATGGCATCTAATGTAAACAGCAAAACCAAGTTTCTAATGTATCCAAGGTTTGTTCAAACTCTTTTGAATAAAAAGACATACCTGCTTACAAAACCAACATAAATTTTTGCTACTCCTAGCCTTCAATCAAAAGTTTTTCAAAACATGGCTATGGCTAGTAGGCTTTTTCAAGGTGAAATAGTTCCATTGTTTCCTGAAATGCTTCAAACTGAAGTGGGTGAAGGTTCAGTACAACCAACTGATCCCCATCACACATCTACTTTAGCTACTGAAAGAACCCAAACATCCCAATTTCACATCACTTATAGGAGAAGGGAAACACCCAGAGTGATTCTGTTGTTCCCTTTACACTTATTAGAGTTAAGTAGAAAGTTAATCTATTTAGTGTTATGACTAATACAATGTTTAAGATTAATTCTAACAGTTATAAAACGTGAATATAAAAACACAATATTTTTCAACGTTTAAATTCTTATTAGAAATGAATCCAAGAATCTATTACCCAAGTGTTTTGCGGAACAAACACTTGGGATTGAATAGACAAGGGTATGGGGTGTCTCCTATCGAAACTCAAGTTTTACTTGAGTGGTAACAATATACCCACTGAGCTATCTCAGTGAGTTGTATACTCTTTGTAGGAGAGATGTTCCTTTGTAAAAGTTCTAAACTTTTAATATACAAAGCACACTTTAACTTCTCTCCTATCTGATCTATTTATACACAAGTAATCTAAGTATAAGTGATTAAATATAATACAAGTTGTTGAGGTTGCGTGTCTGACAATTACAAATAGTAATTGTCATTTCCAAGAACCAATAGGAAAGGGCTAATAAGACTTTGGGAGTTATTGGCTGACACTCCAAGACTTTTAGCCGCAATAGGGAAGGTTGGATCTGACAAGAGAAGAGTGTTGGGCTGACACTATTATCTTCTCAGATCTTTTCCCTATTGTTCCCGCCTTTTCTTCAGGCGTTGGTTCCTCAGTCTTCAATCACTTTGTTTGTTGAGGAGACTGGGGTTCAGTGAGTTCTTGTCCAACACTCACTGAACCATCATCTTCTTCTTTGGCTTAAGTCCTACTCAGGGAGTACCGCCTTCCTGAGTAGTGAATCCTTCTTCTTGAATTCGCCTTAAGCATCCTGAAGATGACTCACTGAGAGGCTGTTCTCTCAGTGACTTGAATTGTTCTCGGTTTAAGTTAACACTTAGTTAATTTGTGTCCAAATCATGTTTGAAGCATTCTTGGGTTTTTCATGACCCAACAATCTCCCCCTATTTGGATATAAATTATTCCTAAGTGTTTTGATGAGTTATGAGTGAGCTAATGACTTCTACTCATACTGAATGTACTAGAATGTAAATAAGGATACTGAAATAATAAAAACATCATCTTATTGATATCATTACAAGTCCTAACAAGCTAAGTACAAAAAAAGGGATAGTGGGGGTATTCAGGCAGGTCAATCAGTTCAACTTGATTCCAAGGGCTTCAAGCTTGGGCTTCTTTGACTGCAGCTCTTGTTGGTCAGGATGTTCATTGATTTTCCTTTTCAGATCTTGACAAAACTTCACATTTTCAGGACTCTTGAGTGAAGAGGCCATCATTAGAAAGCCAAGCATTGCTTTAATCCCTGACAAATCGATGTCACTCTACCTTTGGAAGGCTTTGTCACCGAACTCATCAATGAAGAACAAACCTCTTTCAGGTTGTTCAATGACCATATTGTTCCTGAAAGGAACACCTTCAGGGAGAGCCCTATTGCAGTCAAGACCAGGAATCTTGATCTCAGGCTCAGCTTCTATCTTCTTTCTTTCCTTGAAGAAGACTGAGAGGGAGCTGGTTGTGCTGATTCAGGAAGAAGAGATGGAGTGCCAAGTTCCTGAGGTGCTGCTGCCAATCTTTCGTACCTCAGACTCAAAGACTTCATCAGATTAGGGACCACAACATTTGATTTCTTTGCTATTAATGGACCCAACTCATCCAATTCTGTGATCCCGAAGTCAGCGAATCTGAAAGGTTTATGAACATCAAAGTTTCTTTTGTCAGCCCCTCTGTAGACAGTGACAACGGCAGGATTGGTATTTCGTTGAATATGAACATCAGTGATTGGTTCTGGCTTCAACCTGTCAGTCATATACCACTGATATTTCTTAATCCTGTTCTGCCTGATCTCTTCAGCCCTTTTATTCCTTTCCTCTCTTTTCTTCCTGAGAGTGATCATCTCCTCAGACTGAGCTTTCACAAAGGTCATACCACCCTCTCTTCCTGAGAGATCCTTAGCCTCAAGACCAATTTTCTCAGCCTCTTCATGAACAACCTTAATTATAGCAGGCTTGTTCACCTTCTCTTCCTCCTTTAACTTCTTCTTTGCTTCCTCTTCCTGAAGATAAGCACTGAGTTCATCAGCTGTGAAGTGGTGAAGAACTCCATCAATTTCATATGGGATCCTGAGTGGTGATTCAGGATCCTTTGCAACCGAGATCGGTGCTGGTTGAGGCTCAGGTTCAGTGAGGATACCTTTGCCTTTATCTTGATGGGTGGAAGAAGCTTCAGGAATCTCCCTCTCAGTGTGAGAAGGAGGTTGCTGGGTTGTGGAAGCTTGAGGGACTCCAGTGTCTTTCTCCCCCTCAACTGTTGCTTGAGCCATGGTGATAGAAAGAGTTGGAGTCACTGGAGCAGTAGGACCCTTGAAAGCCTGATAGATCTCAGTCATCATTGATTTGATGTCCGAGGTGTCTTTCTGAAGAGTTGAGATCTGATCTGCCAAATATGCCTGAGAAGCTTCGATGCCTGACATTCTTGACCCAAGAGACCAGGCCAAAGATGTTGAAGATTGTGCCCAAGCACCCAGATGTTTTTCCTGAAGACCCAAGGAAGTCCTGATTGAATCCAATGAAGAGGTAAGACCCTAAAGCTTAGAATCCTTCAGTAAGCTGAGAAGATCACTGATTTCAGCTGATTGCTTCTGGTAAGTCTCAGCAGCCTGAAGGACCTTCTTGGTGAGTACGGGGTCATCCTTGACAGTTGTTTGAATAGTTCCAAGGCTGTTGGTGATGCCTTCAAGAGTAAGATTGAACTTCTGGAAATGAAGATCAATAGCTGTTAGGGAGTGTTTGGTGTCAGATTGGATTTCAATCACATCATCATGAAAACTTTCAACATCTGCCTTCAGGTTGGCATAGTGAACAGCAGCTTCAGTGTGATGATCAAACATCTCATTAGTGAGACCAGTGAAAAGAGCTCTATTGGTCTTCAGTAGGAATTTGACCAATTTTCTTTCAGTTAGGGGAAGAGAGTTATCATACTTTTGGAGGATGTCCCCAGTATCAGAAGAATCAGAAGATTGAGAATCTGACTCTTCACTTTGGCTTGGAGATGACTGATGTGATTGTTCAGGTTGTTCAGGTTGTACATCAGTTTCCATATCCTCACCTGCCTCAAAAATTTCCTCTTCACTCTCTTCCCTGAGCTCTTCATCAGACTCAATAAAAGCCTGAAAGTCCCCCATGGACTCAATACCCAAAAATTCAACTGGCTCCTCTTTATAAAAAGACTGGCCTTTGGTTTGGTCAGGTCCTGACCCCGTTGTCATAATAACTGAGTGGGTTTGCTCAGCCTGACTAGCCATAATAACTGGGGTAACACCAGCCTGGCTTTTGGGGGCAGTTCCTGAGAGACTGGATCCGCCTGAGGGGTTGATGGGTTCCATATCAGCGGGTTGTTTCTTTCCCTCTAAGTCTTTGTCCCCCTTAGCACCTTCAACTACTGATGGGTGCTTTCCAGTAGTATCACTAGGTACTGATTGTGAAAGTTTGTGGACCCCCTTCCCATCAGGATTGTGCTGTCCTTCAGGGGATTTAGGGTCCTTTTCTCCCTGAGATCCTGAGGGTGATTGCTCAGGAACGTTAGCGGGATGTGAATGTTTGTGGGTCCCCTTCTCAGTAAGGTAGTGCTGCCTTACCGAGGATTTAGAACCCTTTCTCCCTTGGGAACTGATTGTTTTTTGACAGTTCCTTCATCGGGATGTGAGGGGGGAATGCTTCCTGATCCCTCTGACTTGTTTTTGTCAGTTGAACCATGTGGAAGGGGTGTGCCCGAGGTCACTGAGGATGATTGCTCAGTGACCTCCGTTGGCCTTTGTTTTAAGGTCAAGAGGGTCTCAGAAATGGGTGTCTCAGAGGTCTCGGCCTTTTTCAACCTCTTTTTAAGGTTGAGTTGGTTTTGAGGATCAGTCTCAGTGGCGAGTGGCTTGGGTCTAACCACCTGGCTGGACTGACCCTTCTTTGTCTTCTTTACCTTTTTGGTCGGTGAAGGAACTGGAGAGATAGCGTCATTACCCTGAATGACTGATTGCATGTATTCAGTCAGGGCAATATGTGTAACCTCACTGATGCTACTAGTGAAGTTTGACTTGTGCAGGATGTCAGGCTTCGTACCTTCTGCATCAGTCCTCACGTAGTCAGAACCTAGTAGGTCCTGAAGCACACAGGAAACAAATCTAGGATAGGACATATGCCTTTGCCTATGTTTTCCTGAGAGCTTAGCAACAAGGTCTCGGAAGATTATTCCTCCAATGTCAATTTTTGTACCCTCAAGGAGACTGAACAACATCAATTGTTGTGATGAGTTCAATTGTTCCGTAGAGGATTTATTTCCACCCAGGACCTGAATGAAAAATGTCATCAGTATCCTCCAAATGGGATGGAACCATGTTTTGACTACTGGAGCCTTCTCCAGTAAGCCCCCAGCAGACGTTGTAGGACGTCTGGGGTCGTGGGGTGCTAGAAAGATCAGTTCATTCTTTATGTCCTGATCAGTAGGGTTGGGTACAAATGCTTCAGCAAAGTCAAGGCCTGTGGCTTTGATGAAGATTGAGTAGTCAAAGGAGAGGGTTCTACTCCCATTCATCACCGTGAAGGTGATGATTGACTCTTTGGTGTCTTTGGGGCTGGTAGCCACAGCCGTACACCAGAATTCCCTCAAATAGTCATGGTAGATGACTGAGGGGGTGTGGGTGAAAGCCTTTGCAAGAAAGCAATTACGAAGATATTTCATAACGTTCTTGTAGGCTGGGTAGATTTATGGATACGAGAAATTTCCCACCACATTGTTTTTGGTTAGGTCTACACCCTCCAATGTGAAGTCCACATTAGGGGCGTATTTCAAAGCTTTAGAAGAAGCCATTTGTGGGTAAGTCTGGGTTTGACTAAGGTTTATGGGTTTCTAAAGCTTAAGAATACACACACAATTTGTTTTTGAGAATTAAAAATGACAGAGTTTTGCTTAAGATTCTATAAAAACATGTGTGTGTTTCTTTTGGTTGGGGTATTTATAGGAAAGTGGAGATGGGGGTGTTTTGGACATTTGAGCGATCTTAATTTATTCAAAAAGAATTATTTGAAATCGTTTTGAATAATATGTTTTGGGATCCGCATTTAATGCCAACACTCCACTTTCCTGGTTTGGCGCAACAGTCAAGGTGAACAGTTGAGCAGTTCAGCAAAAGTGTAATTTGCAGAGATGAGTCATCACATTTCTGTAATGTGATTGGAGAGGCATTTAATGCCAAGTGGACATGTGGTGGCCCAAAGGTGGAAGCCAGAAAGGAAAAAAGAACAAATATTCTTAAATTAAATATTAGTTCAGTTACCAACCTCGGACATTAACTAACTAGATACTTAGAGCATTTAAGTCAGTATTTAATGTCCTTTTCAGGGCCCTGAATGATTTTTTTCATTCAGTGATGGTTTTCAGGGACTTGGGATTAGTCACTGATGATTCAGGAATAGGAATGATTCCTGAGCAACAAGGTTTCAGGAACTTGGGTTTAGTTCCTGAGGTTGAGGATTCAGTGATATTAATTCACTGATGTACACATTGAGTCAGGGACCTAAGGTTATAAGAATTTACACTTCAGTTGGAAAGAATCAATCAGTGGACTGATTCTCTATATCCAACATTCTTAATTCAGCTTTCAGTCTTGTGAAAGTTGGTTCATCCAAAGGTTTGGTGAAGATATCAGCTAACTGATATTCAGTAGGGATGAAGTGTGATTCAATGTCACCATTCATGACATGGTCCCTGATGAAGTGATATCTGATATCAATGTGTTTTGTTCTTTGATGAAGAACAGGGTTGTTGGATATGGCAATTGCACTTGTGTTATCACAAAAGATGGGTACCATCTTATACTGAATTCCATAGTCACTAAGTTGACTTTTCATCCAGAGTACATTTGCACAACAACTAGTTGCTGCAACATATTCAGCCTCAGCTGAGGACAAGGCAACTGATTGTTGCTTCTTAGCACTCCAACAGACTAATTTCCCACCAAGAATTTGGCAAGAGCCTGAGGTGCTTTTTCTGTCCATGTTGCATCCAGCATAGTCAGAGTCTGAGTATCCTTTAAGATCAAGTCCTGAGCACTTTGGATAGTATAATCCAAGGTTAGGAGTGCCCTTCAGGTACCTGAATATCCTTTTCACAGCAGTGATGTGTGATTCTCTTGGGTCAGATTGATATCTGGCACATAGACATACTGAGAATTGAATATCAGGCCTTGATGCAAGTAGATACATCAGTGATCCTATCATTCCTCTAAAGAGAGTTTGATTTACTGGTTTACCAGTTAGATCAGGACCAAGGTTGTTTGGGGGGACCATGGGAGTTTTGACTGAGGCACAGTCACTGAGATCATACTTCTTAAGTAGATTCTTTACATACTTCTCTTGACTGATAGTGGTTCCTCTATCAGTCTGCTTGATCTGAAGACCAAGGAAGTATGTCAGTTCTCCCATCATGCTCATTTCAAACTTCTTTGCCATTAGTTTTTCAAATTGTTTGCAAAGTTTGAAACTTGTTGAGCCAAAGATGATGTCATCAACATACACTTGTACTAGTATGACATCATTATTTGTCTTATAGATAAACAATGTGTTGTCTATCTTGCCTCTGACAAATTTGTTTTGGATTAAGAAGGCTGAGAGAGTCTCATACCATGCCCTGGGAGCTTGCTTCAGTCTATAAAGGGCTTTGTTAAGCTTACAGACATGATCAGGAGACTCATGGCTTTCAAATCCAGGAGGTTGCTGAACATAAACTTCTTCTTTCAGTGAACCATTTAAGAATGCACTTTTAACATCCATTTGGTACACCTTGAAGTTCATGTATGTAGCAAAAGCAAGGAAGATCCTGATGGCTTCCATCCTTGCTACTGGTGCAAATGTTTCTTCATAGTCAATGCCTTCTTGTTGATTATAGCCTTTGGCTACAAGTCTGGCTTTGTTTTTAATGACTATGCCATTTTCATCAGTTTTGTTTTTGAAAACCCATTTCATGCCAATGACTGAGACATTCTCAGGACATTTGACCAAGGTCATTACCTTGTTTTTGTCAAATTGTTCCAGTTCATCATGCATGTCCTGAACCCAACTTGGATGTGTAAGAGCTTCTTTAACACTTTTGGGTTCAATTGTGGAAATGAAGTCCACAAATAGGCATTCATTGGATGAGGCTACTCTTAGACTAGCAGCCATGCTCCTGGTGAGCATGCCTTCAGTAGGCTCTCCAATAATATTGACAAGTTCAATGTCCTGAGACCTAGTCCAACTTTCTTGAGGTCCTGGATACTGATTTGAACTTGTGGAGGCCTGATTGGGTAGAGGGTTTGGTTCTGGAGTAGACACATGATCATTGATTGGATCTTGAGTGTCTACCAACTCACTGAGATTGTTGGGTTCTTGAGTATTTTGAACTGACTGATTGATATCATCAGTGTGTGCATGTGCCTCAACAAACTCAGTGATGGTTGGGTTAGGTAGGTTGTGAGGGATTATGTAATAGGAGAGATTAGCATCATCTTGATACTGAGTAGAAGGATTGTTTTCAGACAGATATTCATCAGGAGGATATCTTGAAGAATTATCAATTCCTATCTCTTCTACTGAGGCAGTTGAGAACCTGATTGCATCATTGCTCTCATCAAAGGTAACATGAAATGTTTCCTCAGTCTGCTGTCTCCTTGTGTTGAACACTCTGAAGGCTTTTGAGACAAGTGAGTATCCCAGGATGTATCCATCATCAGCTTTTGCATCAAATTTCCCTAAGTGATCCTTGTGATTATGAATAAACACAGGACACCCAAAGACATGAAAGTAGCTGATGTCATGGATTCTTCCTTTGAATAACTCATATGGGGTTTTCCCATGTCTCTTGACAATGATGAATCTGTTTTGTGTATAACAGGCAGTTTTGACTGCATCAGTCCAAAAATGGTTGGAAAGGACTGATCCACATAGCATTGTCCTAGCAGCTTCAATGAGTGTTCTATTTTTCCTTTCAGCAACACCATTTTGTTCAGGTGTGTATGGAGAGGAAAAGTTTTGGGAAATACCTTTCTCATCACAGAAACATTCAAGTTCATAATTTTTGAACTCAGTCCCATTGTCAGTTCTGATTTGTTTGACCTTGATGTCATTTTGATTTTCAATGTTCCTGACAAAGGACATGATTGTTTCAGCTGCCTAACTCTTTTTGATCAGGAAGAATACCCAGGTGTATCTAGAGTATTCATCCACTATGACCAGAGTATACTTCTCATGGTTAGTAGACCTTGGACTTATAGGTCCAAATAGATCCATATGGAGAAGATGTAGGCAGTTCCTGATGGAAAAGTTGGTTTTGGTTTTAAAGGATGCTCTGTGATGTTTACCTTTTTCACAAGCTGAGCATGGTTTATCCTTTGAAAACACAAGTGATGGTAAGCCAAGGACCTTGTTTTGTTTCACAAGGTTGTTTATGTTTTTAAAGTTCAGGTGGGTGAGTCTCTTATGCCAAAGCCAGTTGAGTGTATCAGTGGCCTTAGCAAAGAGACAAGTTCCATCCTGAGTCAGACTGGACATGTCTAATACATAAACATCTTGTCTTCTTGGTGCAATGAGGACAATTTCCTTATTTGCATTGAAGATGGTTCCTTGCTTATCATCAAACTGAACTATGTATTTTGCATCACATAGTTGACTGACACTGATCAGATTATACTTAAGACCATTTACATATGCTATCCTAGTAAAGACAATACCATTGCAGTTTACTGAACCATAGCCTTCAGTGAGACATGATGAATTATCAGCAAATATCACTTTGGGTCCTGATTCTTCCACATATTTGTGCAGGCATTCCTTAACACCAGTCATGCTCCTTGAACATCCACTATCTAGATGCCAAACAGGATCCCTGGCATGCCTCTTCTTCATGGTGATGTTGACCCACTCTCCATTTCTAGCATGGCTTTTTCCCATAGCCACCTGATCCTCTTCAGAAAGTGCCATCAGTGCACTAACTCTTATTTCCTCATATGAGGAAACCTCTTTATCATCCCAATCATATGCTTCAGCTACTAAAACCTTGTTCTTTGTCTGAATAGGTTTAGATGTTTGAGCAGCCTGAGGCAATATGGGGTTAGTTTCAAGAAGTGCAAGTTTAGCTTTGATATTCCTATATTTTGTTTCAAAATCCTTTTGACCCTTGTTTTGAAATTGTTGGGTGGACTGAAACATTTTAGGTTGAAACTTGCTAGTTCCTGAGAATTTGTAAGAGGGTTCTGAGATAGTTTTAGAAAAACAGTCCCTAGCAAAATGACCCTTTTTACCACATTTAAAGCATTCAGTGGTCTCATTTGCTTTTGGTTTTGTAAAGTTGGACTGATTTCTTTTGATGAAACGTCTTGAACTAGCAAGGAGTGCCCTTTCTTGGAATTCCAAGCTCAGGTCGTTCAGGTACTCCTCACCAGTCCTTTCATCAATTTCTTCTTCAGAATCCTTTTGAATATCCTGCACAACACCATTAGAATAGAAAGCAGTTGATATGGGTGTGGAGGTTAAGGCCTTTTTGGACTCAAGAGTTTTTGAGTCAGGGTATCTCCTTGAGATCAAGTTGTCCTCATAGACAAACTTCCCATAAATTTTAGGGAGCTCAAGGTTCTGAATGTGGTTAGCATTCCTCAGGCCTTGTGAGAAGTTGAGCCAGTTCTCAGGGAGACTGTTGACAAAGCCAACATTTGTCTCATGTTTGGACAATACAACACCATCATTTGATAATTCATTTATCAAAGTCTTGTATCTGGTGTAGGTCTGTGAGAGACTTTCAGAGTCATTTGCCCTGAAAGTATTATACTCAAGTTTAAGGTCCATGACCCTATTTTCCTTGGTATCTGAGGGACCCTCAAAGCTGTTTACCAAGTCATCCCAAGTTTGCTTGGCTGTTAGACAGTTGATGACTGATTCCATTACATCGTCAGGAAGACATGATATAAGGATGCTTTTCAGGCGTTGGTCTTGATTAACCACCCTCCTCTCATCAATGGTCCATTGGGCCTCAGGCTTGTTTAGCCCTGCGGCTGTCTTTGGGACAAATGGGCCATCCCTGATACAGGTGATGTAGTAGGGTTCCATACCGGTAAGATAGCAAATCATACGCTTCTTCCATTTGCTAAATTTCCCAGCTTCAAGTCTGGGTGCAACAGCAGAATAGCTGCCACCCTTTTTGTCGACTAGCTGGGGTACATTGATATCAGCCATAGTAGGATCTTGGTTTTAAAAACCTAGAGCACTCTTGGTTAGTTTAAAAGATTTTATAAACCAGAGGCTCTGATACCACTTGTTGTTCCCTTTACACTTATTAGAGTTAACTAGAAAGTTAATCTATTTAGTGTTATGACTAATACAATGTTTAAGATTAATTCTAACAGTTATAAAACGTGAATATAAAAACACAATATTTTTCAACGTTTAAATTCTTATTAGAAATGAATCCAAGAATCTATTACCCAAGTGTTTTGCGGAACAAACACTTGGGATTGAATAGACAAGGGTATGGGGTGTCTCCTATCGAAACTCAAGTTTTACTTGAGTGGTAACAATATACCCACTGAGCTATCTCAGTGAGTTGTATACTCTTTGTAGGAGAGATGTTCCTTTGTAAAAGTTCTAAACTTTTAATATACAAAGCACACTTTAACTTCTCTCCTATCTGATCTATTTATACACAAGTAATCTAAGTATAAGTGATTAAATATAATACAAGTTGTTGAGGTTGCGTGTCTGACAATTACAAATAGTAATTGTCATTTCCAAGAACCAATAGGAAAGGGCTAATAAGACTTTGGGAGTTGTTGGCTGACACTCCAAGACTTTTAGCCGCAATAGGGAAGGTTGGATCTGACAAGAGAAGTGTGTTGGGCTGACACTATTATCTTCTCAGATCTTTTCCCTATTGTTCCCGCCTTTTCTTCAGGCGTTGGTTCCTCAGTCTTCAATCACTTTGTTTGTTGAGGAGACTGGGGTTCAGTGAGTTCTTGTCCAACACTCACTGAACCATCATCTTCTTCTTTGGCTTAAGTCCTACTATGGGAGTACCGCCTTCCTGAGTAGTGAATCCTTCTTCTTGAATTCGCCTTAAGCATCCTGAAGATGACTCACTGAGAGGTTGTTCTCTCAGTGACTTGAATTGTTCTCGGTTTAAGTTAACACTTAGTTAATTTGTGTCCAAATCATGTTTGAAGCATTCTTGGGTTTTTCATGACCCAACAGATTCCTAGATCCTTTCCCCATGATTCACCTCTCCTAGCAGGTAACACAACTAGACGTGATGAGGGTAGTACTTCACATACTGAATTGATGGAATTGTGTACCAAACTAGTTGAGAAGGTAGAAACTTTGGAGGAAGAGCTAAAGAAGAATAATGAGGAACTCAAAGCTCACAAAAGGAATTTTGCCAAGGTCTACACCAAATTGACTCTTAGGGTGAAGAAACTTGAAGAGCAGTTAAAGAAGAAAAAGGCAAAGGTAGTTTTGGATTCTTCTGATGATGATGACTCAGATGATTTTGATGGTGATGATGGTGATTCTCCCAAACAGGGGAGGAAATCAGATAAAGGTAAGGGAGATGGATCAGGTCTCAGGGGAGGCAAAATGAAGAAGAAGAAGAAAGATTTGATATGTGTTCTGGTAATGGTAATGTTGATATGGAAATAGAAGAGCAGAAACATGAAGCAGTTCAGACTGATACTCAAGAAGCTGAAAAAGTTCTAACTGTTGAAGCAGTTCCAACTGCAGATACAGAGCATGAGACAGTTCCAACTGGTGATACTACGGCTGAGGAAGAATATGCTAGAAAAAGAGAAGATAAGGGTAAAAAGCCTATGACACTAGAAGAAGCTGCTCAAGAACAAGAAGCTGCTCAAGTATTAGAAAAGCTCAAGAAAACAAAACCAAGAACTCAAGCTCAGATAGATCATGATGCAGAAGTTGCAAGGAAGATGATTGAAAAAGATTTAGCTGATGAACAAGCTCAAATAGACTTTGATGCAGAATTAGCAAGGAAGATAGCTGCAGATGATGTAAGGAATATAGCTGAATTCATGGATAGGACAAGATCTGAAGAAATTAATCAAGAGGAGTTCAATGAGCAACTACAATATTTGTTGGATTCTGATTTGATTGTGAGAGCTCATGCTGGAATGATTCTTAAAGACAAGGAATTAAGTGAAGAAGAAAAGTCAGAAAGACTCAAAGAGTTCATCTTGTCAAAGAACAAAGAAGTTACTTGGAATGACTTAGTGCAGAGAATTAGAGAAAGGCAAGAGTCAGGATACAAGACAAAGTTGCCTACCAAGAAAGAAAAAGTCAGTTTCATGAAGCATTATTTGAAGAATCAAGCAAATTACAAGATGAGTGACTTTACTGGAAGGTCAGATGCTGAGATTGAAAAGACTTTCTATGAAACATATGCAAGACTGAATACTTCAAGCAAGGAGGATATCACAAGGAAAAAGAAAAGAGAACCACAAGTTCTGGAATCTGATAGTGCAAAGAAGTTGAAGTCTGGTGAAGAAAGTTTGACCAATGAGCAAATCAAGAATATGATGGTGATAGTTCCAGAGTCTACAAATATCAAACCATTAGAAGTCAAATATCCTATCATTGGCTGGGAAGTTTTCACTGATGGAAGGATGATGGGATGGAAGATCATAAGACTTGGAGGTATTACTGAGAGATATAAGTTGTTTGAAGATCTACTAAAAGGTTTTGATAGGGAAGATCTTAATCAGTTATGGAGTTTAGTAAGAGAAAGATTCAGAGTTCAAGATCCTACTGAAGACAAAGATAAAGAGTTATGGGTGCAACTAAAAAGAATTTATGAACCTGATAGAGGAGAATCAATGTGGAGATTCCAAGCACAAATCGAAGATGTCTCTTGGAAGTTATTTGATACGTGTGGAGTGCACAGAGTTTCTACTAAAGATGGCATAGAAATTTATATGTTAGTGGAAAAGGATTATCCACTCAGATCAAGTGTTTTAACATCTATGTTGTATACAAAATTGAGGGTTGAAGAAGATTCTGAAATGGCAGATTTGTTGGTAACAAAGATTTTCAACCTTGCAGAACAAAGAAAGCTAAGTAGTAAGAGACAGTTATGAAAGATGTTTGGAAGAATCCCCCTCATATAGGATATGAAGCTTAATTTGAAGAAACTTAGTGATTTGGGAAGAAATCATAAGTTTAGGGGAGGATTGTTAGGAATTAAGTTTAAGCAGTTAGTACGGCTGAAGATGGAAGTTAGTATCGCTGATGAGTTTTAAAGACAAAAGCAGTTCGTACGGTTGAATATAGAAGTTAGTACTGTTTATGTTTTTGTAAAAGATAATTATAGAAAAGATATTGTGTATATCTTATACGATTAGGTTGATAGTTATCTTGTAAAGGAATCCTTAGTCTATAAAAGGATTGCCTAGGTTAAAGTTTAGGTGCGAATACGTATTGTTTTGTTAAGATTCAAGGTTGTAAACCCTAGTGATAGGAGATCACTCTTATTATTCATTAATAATATTGAATGGTTGAAGTTGAAGTATATTGTGTTCCTTATTCATTCATTGTTGATTCGTTCATACAAAACACAAACAAACAAATCTTCTAAGTGTTAGCTAGTAAATTCCGCGTGCTAGACTAGACATCATTCAAAGTATACATCTAACACAAGGAGTGTGTGTAGATCCGGTCATTTCTATTTTCTGACACTAAGTGTGGGGGAATTCCTCTACTGTGCTTTGTTTTGTGTATTGTTTGCTCTTATTTTCAGGTTTCCCTTAGATCATGATGATTGATGCGCCTGTTTTCAATCCAGCCGCCCAATATCCGATCTTTTTTGCTAACGATTATCTAGGGATATCTTTTTAATCCTGTTTGTGAAAAAGAGAATTCTGTCACACACTTGGCTATTAGTGTTACCTTTTTACATTCTAAGTGTCGGCATAATAGCTGGTACTTTGAATATTGAGGGCAATATTCAATTCTAAGTGTGGGGGGGGGGAATTCTTGCGAATTTGATCACATGTGTACCTTCTAGTGCCCTAGTACCCCCATTTTTGACCAAAATTTAATTTTTTTTTGTTTTTAAATAAGAAATTGCATGAAAAAGAAGTGCTTTGCACATAAAAAGAAAGTGTTTAGTTTTGATTAGGTTAGAACAAGGGGAATCCCGACTCTGCCAGAGTGTTGATCTGGCTGCTTCCTTAATGATTAGACTAAGGTTTTACGATTTGTGCAAATGAAAATGCTAAGCGTAGAGTAGTTGGTTCTCTTTAGAGCTTATATAAGTAATCTATGGCTTTTCCTCCCAGAAACTCTTAATATGACTAAATTAGTGCTGTTTTCAAACTTTTGAACGTTAAATCGTTTTGTTATGCAAAACAAATTTTTATACAATTTTGATATAAAGTCTGAGTTCAACCTTTTATTTAGATTTTTGAAAAAGCATACATCTAATGAAAAAAAAATGAAAAAATGAAAATGAAAAAAAAATGGAATGATATTGCAAAAAAAAAAAAAAAAAAAAGGAATGATATTGCAAAATGAAATAAATGGAATGATATTGCAAAATGTAATAAGTTTTGATGTTGCAAAAATAAAGATGTATATGAATAAATGTTGGAAACTTGTTTTTTCTTAAATTTAAATCGGAAGTTGAACTAGGATTCGTCAATTTTGTCATAAAGGTTAAATGGTAATTTGGTAGATTGTTGATTTCAAAGGTCCCGAAAGCTCCGGTACTATTCTCTGTGATGTGTCAAAAGCCTGGTCACCTAAAACCAACTGGTTTGGGATGTGCCGAGAAGAAAGCCGTTACATGGAGTGATCTCACCTTTGAGTCTCTAATCTCTAAATGATCGTTTGTTGTTATTTATTTCAGTATTTAATACTAGTTTAGTGGGAATATCCAAAATCTTTGAAATCGAAATTCCGCTAATTCCGGTACTATTCTCTGTGGGGTGTCAAAAGCCTGGTCACCTAAAACCAACTGGTTTGGGATGTGCCGAGAAGAAAGCCGCTACATGGAAAAGGCCCTTTTTGATCCTTAGATTTTCAAGGTTCTCGGTAAATTAGTATTTGACTTAAACAAGTAACAACCATAATAAATGTCGATTTTTGCGGTCAAAATTTTGAAAATGAGCACATTCACCTAACTTGAATAAATTGTGGGAGTGAAAAGTTAAGTTTCGGCTTACATAGATTATTAGTATAAGTAGTGTTAATATTTTACAAAAACATTTGCACATTGAGTTTAAGCTTAGTTGGGAGTATAAAAAAGAGGATGACGATTACAATTCCCTGGAGACACCCATTTTGTGTGAATCCCGTTCTATGATACCATTTTTGAAAATCAAGCATGTTATCTATTTTTGTTCTAGTTTAAATTTCTTGCATCAAATAAAAAGTCAAAACGGGGTATGCTTGGTATTTCTTTTGATCCTTTCATTACTTTATATGATCGGATTGCTAGGGACTAGCAATTGATCGTGTGGGGGATGATGAGTGTCTATTTACTCATCATTTTATACCCATATAAGACACAAAAATGACCAAAAACACCCAAATAGACCAAATATTGTTGCAAATATTCTAGGTTTGTGTTTTTATGTGTTTCAGGTACAAAAGGATTGAAAACAAGGCAAAAATGGACAAAACCGAGCTTGGATGGGAAAAAGAGCAAAAATGGAAATTGCCGGATCGACTCGACACCATTTGAGCATTTAATGAAGAAAAGAAAAGTCAACGTCAATCCCGGGATAGAGCATTGGAATGAGCATGGAAAAACGAACCCGATGTAACCACTCGTAAAATTTCCTATTTACTTTACAGAATTATTATCCTTTTTCCACGGGTAATTTTTTTTATTTGAATGTATCTCTCATCTTATGTGACGTAGCTCACATCATTGATAAACGTGCTCCCACACAGACCTGCCTAACAAAACTAATGTTTATTTCATAAACATAATGAAAATATTACAAAATACCATTTACCACTTTACGATAAATCCTTAACAAAAGTACAAACAAAACATTCATTATCTGAATAGAGTTTCTATGAAACCCTAAAATCATCACAATACCAAATATGAACAACTAAATCTCAGAATATAAAAATGCAACATATCTGAGTTAATGTACAAGTTACCAAAGCACCAGAAACCCTAAATCTATTTCAGCTCCCGATAAAACCCTAATTTCATAAAACTGTGATTTTATGTATTCATTTCACAAACCCTAATTTATCTATACAATATTTTTACAAAATATTAAGTTTACAAATTATTTAAGCTAGAGTACAAGTCATTTATGCATAAACTCATTTATTTACAAAATCTTTATTAAAATCCCATTTATAGTTATTTTTAAAGCATAAAGTACAAACCATTCATGCATAACTTTTATAAATTATTTTTCCTAAACTCCTTAAATATTTGTACAAGTCCTTTAACACAAAGTACAAGTGCCTAATGCACAAAAACTATAAATTCCATTTAATTACCTTTTAACTTGATAAAACTTAACAAATAAATTTTATAAATTACTAAACTATTAAAAATATATTTTCACACATCCCAAATTATTGTACAACTCATCTAAACCTAAAGTACAACTCACATAAGCACAAACCATCTTTTCTCATATAATTCGAAATATGCTTATATATATATAACTTAAATAATTTTCTAAATAACAAAACCCTTAAACTAAATTAGTTCCTATCTTTAGACTCTCAATACAACTCATCAAAGCCTAATGTACAATAACCTAAAGCCATTCGAAACCCTCCCCTCCAAATCTGGTTCGATCCTAACCTTAAGGATACAATGAACCTAGCCAAAGACATACTTCTCTATTCACTTCAATAAAACTCTCCACATGTACACCTTCTTCTTCAAGAACCCTCCCCATTGGTAGCTTAAACCCTTGAACCATAGCCGGCCACATCACCTCCTTCATTCCTTTTCCCTCCTCCTATCCAAGTGGCATATCTCCCAAATTCTGTCAGCCCTTGCCTCCATACTTTGTCTCCTTATCTCTTTCCCACAAAACCCTAATCTTTCCCTATAAATAAAAACCTGGTTTCATGCTTTCCTTTCACACCAATTTCGACTAAACCTATTCCATAACACTCGAACCACATCAAACACAGCCCCACAACATAAGCCAAATAAAACTCCAGTAATCACAGAAGAGGAGAGTAGCAAGTGTCGAATCCAATTCAAGCCCTAAACCCTAGTCGAGCCAAACATTTAAGTAAGTTCTCAACTCTATTTTTAAACTTAGTTACTTATATTATTTATTCTTAAAAACATCTAAAAACCATAGTACATAATATCTAAAACATACCTAGAACAAAAACTTAAAGTCTTCATTTTCTCTTTTTGCTTCTGTTTGATCAGTAACCCTAACACATCCATAGTATTCGAAATTTTGTCTAAACAAATCACTAACATGTAAAACATGTTAAAATACATCAAGTAATATCATATCTTATGTAAAAAGTTGGTTAATAATGTTTTAATAACTAAAAACCCCATCGGGTCTGATTCCTGTGTTTCAATCGAGTAAAATATGCACCCCACAGCCCAACTTGTGAGCTGTAAACCAACCCTTAAACGACCCTGTTAAATTCTTATTTTTGGCATATGTATAGATCACCTAGTAAGCTTCAATTAGAAGAAAGAAACTCATGAAATGATTAAGTATTTAAAAAGATACCGAGATCTAAAAACTGCCCAATATCGCTAAGCTAAAAACAGATTTCCAGGTCTATTTCTTTTTGAATATAAGTCGACCCAACTGCCCAACTTCAAACCTATTTTTTTCAACTTCTATTGATCACTAAAAATTCTGTCCTTTTGGCATAATAAATTTCACATAGTAAACATAATTTAGGAGAAAGAATCAAAGAAAATCATCAAATCATTTAAAAGTTATTAAGGTCCAAAGTTCTTCCCATCACTAGAATAGAAACCTGATTTTCAATCATATATTTTTCAAAACTTTCACTCGATCAGTCCAACTTTCAATCCAGTTTTCGAACTCAATAAGACCTCTAAAAATTCTATATTTTTGGCATGACAAAGTTTAACTAGCAAACTTATTTTAGAAGGAAAAATCTTGTAAAACCATCAAGGGATCTAAAAGTTATTAACTACCAAAGTTTGGTCTATCGCTAGTCAAAAATCAAGTTTCCAGATTTGTTATTAAAACAGGTTCGATCGATTGACTTTTAAAATATTTTTCGACCCTCAAACGACTTTCAGAAAATACAAAACTTAGCTCATTTTAGAGTCGACCTGGCTAGCTTTTCATAGGAACAGACAGTACATAAAATGATCGATTATTCGTTAAGTTATTTAATCCCAAAACTCTAGCCATATTCCATATTTCATGTGTTTTGTTTTTAAAGTAATTAGAGTTTATGGGCTGATTTTGCAAACTATTTATAATCAAGGGTTATTTTTGCAAATAACAAATGAACAGGGTAGAAATTGTCATTTTTGAAACATAAGGGTAGAAGTTGTCATTTTCCAAAAGTCCAGGGTGTGAACTGTCATTTGGCCAAACCTTAAGGATTAAAGTGTAACTTTACAAAACCATTATTTTTATCATTTCTATTTTATTTTCCGACTCAATATTAACGTAATACGCTTATTGACAAACCAACGAACGACAGATATATATTTAACAAACAAACCAAACCGAAACTTACAGATAAAAGATAAGATAAAATCTTACTTTTGAAACTACATATTGGTTCAATTAAGCATTTAACCATTAACCAAAGTATTTCAGAACGAAACGAAATAAACATATAATCATCAGAAATGATTACTAAATATTGGCATAACAACCCAGGTTACTTATCTGGAGACGTTTATCAACTTTCTGTCATTTTATTTTCCATCCAGATTGCTCAGGTGAGTTCATAGTCCCACTTTTTAATTACGTTTTTTTTAAATATGTGGGGAGATACATGCTACTAAACCGAACACAAGTACTTTTCCGTATACTTTCCTGATTTATATTGCATAAGTTTAACTGTTGCCTATTTAAAAGACCCTCTATTATGAACCATTAATCACTTCCGGATGAGCGCGAATATAATGAATAGATCTATTGGATTGACAATCCCATTGTGTTGCTGGATAAGTAACCCAATGCATTTTATTTGAAAAGGTTTAATAAAGAGTTCAGGCAGACTCCTACTCGAGGGCATAATTGCTACATTTAATTATGTAGTGATTTACGTCATAGCTTATAACTATGATGTCCATCGTGTTAACGCCTTGCGATTCATGAGACTTTAAGCAATATATAATAAACTGCGATATAACCAATTTACTTTCTATCTGGCTTGTGTTCAAACTGATTTAATGTTAAACGCTATGGATTTACTCAACCTTTGTGTTGACTTTTTAGCATGTTTATCTCAGGTAACTGGATGTACGATTTGGCACGAAGTGGCGGTGGACTTTCTTTTAAAAGAGTGTCCGTTTTGTTATCATTCAAATGAATAATATATCATTTATAACGTATTTCGAAACCTCCTGTTGGGACCTCTACATGTAAACTCTGATTTTAATAAATGAATGATAACAAATTATTTAAAACGTCTCTTTTCGAGTCATTTTCTATCATCATGACTGTGAACTGTTTAGTAACACCCCAACTTATATTTCCGCTGCGAATATCGAAAACGGGGGTGTTACACCCGACACCAAAAATTCTATTTTCATAATTTACCCTAAACCTAAAACCAAAAAATAAAACCAAATCCTTAAACCAAATCCAGCCCAATCCTAAACCCAGTCCAACCAAAATAAACCCGGATCTAAAACCCAACCCTTTTAGCTAAAGGGTCAAAAAAAAGTCAACCCCTTCCCATCTTCTTTCCTGCTGATGCGTGTCGCGTGTCGTTGCGGTTTAGCAGTTTTAATGCCTACTCAAGTTTTAAATTTATATTTAGCCGACTTATCAATAACACACACACTTAACGAGCAGTGTACCCGGTCAGTATGAATATAATGGTAAGTAGAGTGTCGATCACTAAGAGTGGAACGTATTATCTAGTTATTCTAATCAGTATTTTAATATATTAAGTTAGCTATACAACCTATTCTAACGCAAGGGGGTTTCAGCCTGAGAGACTGGCACGATTTGGTTGCAATTAAATAATAAACTAGACCAATAGGCACGAATTAGCAAGTAGCACACACGTACACAGATAAATACTCGAGACAATAAGAGGGCTGTCCTTATGATAAGTAGTTTGTCACTTGTTTTATTGCTAGTGTTATATGAAGTGTATAGTTCGATGCAACGCACCGAGATTAAGTCCTTTCTCGTTGGTTCTAATCTTATCGGCGAGTAAACCCTTAATGATTACTTATGACTATCCTTTTTATCTTTCTCCTACTTTTCTACAGACCATAGAATGCATAGGCGATCTAATAAACAGGCGAGGGCAGAGGCATGGCGACCCGATCAACGCTCAGCTAGCCACAGAGGTTATCAATGCACTAATAAAAGTCACCAATGACATCAACATATAAACTTTAATTAATGAGAAAGCAGTTTTAAGGGAGTGCAACCTTTCCGTTGTCACATTACACAAGCCACCAATCTTGATGAATTAAAGTTTACTAACACAATAAAACAAAACTACTTAATGAATTAAACACATGCAGCACCTTCTTACAGCTCTTGTATCTTTGATTTGGGTGTGTCTTGTGCTGCTACCTTGACTGAATTCGTCCTAGGTTTCTGGTCTTCGGTCTTCTGTTAAAACTTCAGAACTCTTAATTCATCTGGTCTTTGGGGTATTTATAGTTTCTGTCTGAGGGTGAGATGCGGCGCATCTAGTAAGTAGATGCGGCGCATTTACTTAACTTCGCGTGGGGTCCAAGATTATAATATTCAGGAATATTCGTACACCGCCAGAAGATGCGGCATAACTCCATTTATAGATGCGGCGCATGTCCTCTTGTATCTTGGATCGTATCTGGTGAAATATTGATAGTGATGCGGCGCATGTGATAAGCAAGATGCGGCGCATCTGGAGCAGATTAGTCTTGATCTTTTCCATTTCAGTAGACTCTTAACTTCTTGCATGTTTTGCTCCATAATTAGTCCAAAATCGCCAAGTTTCACCAAATTCTTGTTTTCAACTGAGAATTACAAAAGTAAACGATTAAGTATCAATCCTCATACATAATATAGTAAAACAAGTCAAATTAATAGGATAAATGATAGTAATAATATGTACTTATTTGAGTTCATCAAATATTCCCCCACTTGAACTTTACTTGTCCCCAAGTAAACCTTAGAATTAATCTTATGAAAATGTATCCTAAAAGATATTAGGATTTATTTTTATATTTAAGCATGTATTCGTTTTTGTCATAATCACACAACTAAACACTTAACGAATTAGAAGTAGAATAAAAATATTTCGATAAAAGCAAATCTAATCGTTTAACTGTCCAGTCGCGACGAATATTCTATCATAAGCTTGGCAAGTATACACATCTCCCCCACTAAAGACAAGGAATAACAAGTCTAAAGCGGTAAAAAGGGTTTTTAGGTTTAAGGGTTAATTATTCTTAATCACTATCGATCTCAAATTCCAGAAAAGGCGACAAAATCACAAATACATGATCGAATCCACGAACACGATACTTGCAATTGCTCAAATCCTTAACTCGAATAAGCTAAAGATAGGTCCAAACTTCACCAATAATAATATATCAAAAAGGGCGACAAAATCATAAATACATAGCCGAATCCACGACTACGATACTTAAGATTGCTCAAATCCCTAATCTCAATAAATCAAAGGTTTGGTTGGATAAAGAATAATAAAGGGTATGGATAATTTTTGGGATATAAATTGGTGTAAAATGAAAAATAAACAAAACAAATAAATTAAAATCCTAAGTGTGGTTAATCACTATCCCAACCATCCCATGAATAAGACTCATATCATTGAATAACTCACGCTTTAACACTTGAAACACACGCTTTAGGTAGACACGAATTATACTCAACAAGATCTTAATCAAAGAATAAACCTTAGTTGGCGTTCCCATAACTGCCAACTCCCATTCAATCCATAGATATAATATACAACAAATAGTGGTGATATCGACCATTTTTTCGATTTTTTTTTTTTTTTTTTTTTTTTTTTTTTTTTTTTTTTTTTTTTTTTTAAGAAACATAAACATAGATGTGTAAAATTTCACCACATCACCAAAACAATAATTCTGGATAATTTTTCCATACTTTTCATGACTTCAGAAATAACGGTAATAGTGAAAGTAGTAAACACACGAAAAATAAACTCAAAGATATACAATATTTACTTTCACTCCAATTGCATTGTGCAATTTCCCGACCTAACCATAGATAATGAATTACGCACGCGAACACAGGTAATGTAAGGAAACACACTTTGCCTATAGCAATTAACCAACCACGGATTTTAATCTACAGGGTAGGCTAAGGTGTAAGGTGTAACGAAACATTATAACAAAGGTGTAAGAAACGAAAGGAATGGCTCTGAGTGTTTTTCTAGGGGTATCTTACTCTAAAAATGAGAGTAACAAAAGGGTTATACGGGGGTTAACTAACCAGTGTAGTTAGCTAATATCACATAACATATAAGGCTATTTGGGTGTAATCCTAGAAATTTTACCAATTTAGACAAGTCATTCCAATTATATAAAATAATACTTATTATGGTGGTCTCGAATAGTATACAAGCCAAGTTCTAAAGTTTACAAGTCACCGGCACACTCATAGATTTGTGAATTTTGAAAAATCACAATTTTTGAAAATAACGTCATGTGTGCAGCTATGCAACTTAGATCTTAAACAAAAACATGCTAAAAATTTTAAATTTTGATATATTAAGCACATTTTAAGCATAATTTTTGAAAAAGTTTAGGACAAGTAAGTGTTAAGTGTTCTAATTCTCCAATCCCCCCACTTAAGTTAAACAACGTCCTCGTTGTTTGTATGAAAGGTTAAAAACTGGAAAATAAAAGAATTAGAACAGAAAAACTCCCCTGAGATTTGCTCGGTATGATCCTCCATTAGTATAAGAGCAAAAATCAACTTCTTGTGGATTAGAACGTTTAAGCTTCATATTCGATGTATCCACAGGAAATGCAGGAATCTATAATACCACCAAGGCTTCAAAACACACCTAAGATAAGAAAGGTTCAAACTTGCATAACACATTAGTAGTTAGGTAAAAATAAAACATAAAAATTAAAAATGAAAATCATCAGGTCAGTCGATGCGCCGTATCTTATGGAAGAAGATACGCCGTATCGAGCCTGGAATAAATACGGATCAGAATAAAAGATGCGCCGCATCCTTAACCAGGGATGCGCCGCATTAAAATAAACTGATAAAAAGTTTTAAATTCGGAAATTAAAATAAATGCAGAAAAATAAAATAAGATATGACCATTGCAGGAGATGCGCCGCATCTCAGGATTGAGATGCGCCGTATCCTCTGCGGCCTGACTGACTCGACACATAAACAGAAAATTAAAAGATAAATCCGGGTTGTCTCCCGGTAAGCACTTGTCTTTATTCCAGAGTCTTCAAGTTAGACTCACGTTCAGCTCATTATTCCATTACTTCAGGTTCAAACTCCACCACCTCGTTCTCATTATCCTCAATTTTATTATCAAAGTATTTCTTCACACGTTGCCCGTTTACTTTGAATATATAACCATTTTTATCGCATATTTAAATAGTTCCATAAGGATACACTTTCTTGACAACGAATGGACCCGTCCATCTTGATTTAAGTTTACCAGGATACATCTTCAATCTGGAATTAAATAGTAGCACTTTCTCTCCAATAGTAAACGTTTTATCCCCACGTAACCTCGAGTCATGCCATCTTTTAGTTCTTTCTTTGTAGATCTTAGTATTTTTGTAGGCCTCATCTCTTAGTTCATAGAGTTCATTAAGTTCCATGAAACGGTTCTTCGTTGCAGCTTCCATATCCATATTACAATTCGTCAAAGCCCAATATGCACTTTGTTCAATTTCGACCGGTAGGTGGCATGCTTTTTCGTATACAAGACGAAATGGAGTGCATCCCGTTGGTGTCTTATAGGCTGTACGGAATGCCCATAAAGCATCATTTAACTTGTCAGACCACCCTTTCGGATTATATCCAGTCGTTTTTTCAAGTATTCGCTTAATAGCCCTATTGGTTACTTCAGTTTGTCCATTGGATTGAGGATGGTATGCGGTGGAAACCCTATGATATACTCCATATTTTTGCAAGGCTCTTCCCAGATGATGATTACAAAAGTGTGTCCCCCTATCACTAATCAATGCTTTAGGAATTCCAAATCTAGAGAACAAACTTTGTAAAAATTTAAGTACTACCTTGCTGTCGTTTGTTGGCAATGCTTGCGCTTCGACCCATTTCGATACGTAATCAACAGCAACCAAGATATATTTATTACCTTTAGATTCAGGAAACGGTCCCATGAAGTCCAATCCCCATATGTCGAAAAATTCACACACATAGATATAATTTTGTGGCATTTCGTTTCTTGATGTTATATTCCCGGATCGTTGACACGCATCACATCCTTTTATATAATCTTTTGCATCATCCAACATAGTGGGCCAATAAAATCCCGCATCAAGGATCTTTCTTCTTGTGACGACTACACCGTGATGTCCCCCCATTGGCCTTGAATGGCAATGTGCCAATATTGCTGGGATGTCATCACCATCTACGCATCTTCGTAAAATATTGTCAGGACATAATTTAAAGGCATAAGGTTCATCCCAAATATACTCGCTAGCGCGAGTTAGAAACCTTGTTTTCTCGTCGGATGTTAGCCCTTTTGGAATTTCATTTGCAACAATAAAGTTTATGTAGTCGGCATACCATGGTCCATTATTATTGCTCTTAATTCCTACCATCATAAGGTGTTCATCAGGAAAGTCATCAGCTATTTCCCTTTCGTCAAGCACCTCCATATTAGGGTTTTCAAGTCTAGATAAGTGGTCAGCAGCTAGATTCTCGGCACCCTTTTTATCTTTAATTTCAATATCGAATCCTTGGAGCAATAAAACCCACCTAATAAGCCTTGGCTTGGCATCTTGTTTATTGAAAAAATACTTCAAAGCAGAATGGTCACTGTAAACCATAGTTTTTGACAATATAAGATATGATCTAAATTTATCGAATGCAAAAACTACTGCTAAAAGTTCTTTTTCCGTGGTGGTGTAGTGTTCTTGGGCATTATTCAATGTTTTGCTAGCATAATAAATTGGCTTAAATTTCTTATCTATCTTTTGACCAAGTACAGCTCCAACAGCATAATCACTAGCATCACACATTAGTTCAAAAGGCAAATTCCAATCCGGCGAAATTATAATAGGTGCGGAAGTTAGTTTTTCTTTAAGTATATTAAATGCCTTTTTGCAATCTTCAGAAAAATCAAACTTCGCATCTTTTAGCAATAATTGGGTCATAGGCCTAGATATCATTGAAAAATCCTTTATGAAACTACGATAAAATCCAGCATGCCCTAAAAAACTTCTAACACCTTTTACATTAGTGGGGTAAGGTAGTTTAGCAATTACATCAATTTTAGCTTTATCGACTTCTATACCTTTCCCAGAAATCTTATGTCCTAACACAATTCCCTCTCTAACCATAAAGTGACATTTTTCCCAATTAAGAACAAGGTTAGTTTCTTCACACCTAGCAAGCATTTTATCAAGTTTAAAGAGACAATCACTAAATGAGTTACCGAACACCGAGAAGTCGTCCATGAAGACTTCCATAAAGTCTTCTACCATATCATGGAAGATAGCCGTCATACAACGTTGGAAAGTAGCAGGGGCGTTGCATAGTCCGAACGGCATTCTCCTATAGGCGAAGGTTCCATAAGGGCAGGTGAAAGTCGTCTTCTCTTGATCCTCAGGGGCAATTGGTATTTGGAAGAAACCTGAAAAACCATCTAAAAAACAATAATAATCATGACCTGATAGTCTTTCTAACATTTGATCAATAAATGGAATAGGGAAGTGATCTTTTCGCGTAGCATCATTGAGTTTGCGATAGTCGATGCAAACTCTCCATCCAGTAACGGTTCTTGAAGGGATTAGCTCATTGTCGTCATTGAGTACTACCGTCATTCCTCCCTTTTTTGGTACGACGTGGATAGGACTTACCCATGAGCTGTCGGAAATTGGGTAGATAAGTCCGGAGTCAAGCAATTTCACAATTTCATTTTTCACCACATCTTGGACTTTTGGATTCAAACGCCTTTGAGGTTGGATAGTTGGCTTGAATTCATCTTCCATAAGGATTTTATGCGTACAAAATGACGGGCTAATTCCCTTAATATCAGACATACTCCACGTTAATGCTCCTTTTCGTTTATACAGTACCTGCAAAAGTGATTTCTTTTCTTTTGGCGTTAAATCAGATGCAATAATAACGGGCGAATTAGTGTTCCCATTTAAATAGGCATACTCCAAAGAAGAAGGGAGATCCTTAAGCACAGGTTTAACATTATCAATTTCAGTAGCACTAGCGGAATAAACTTGTTCTCTTACTATATTGCTGCTGTCATTAGATAGATGCGCCGCATCGATATTTTCGATGCGCCGTATCGCGTTACATACAGCAGAGTCAGCAGCTAAATTATAATCAATAGTATTCTCATCAACTTGATCTTCTATAGCAATTGTGTTTTCTAAATTTTTAAGCAGAAAAGAATCAAGTAAATTACTTTTTAACAATTTCTGAGTAAATTGATTAATCGTGTCATCAGAAACATCGATATTATAGCATTCATCGTCATCGGAATTATCTTTACTCATAGATTGTTCCATGTTAAACTCAACCTCATCTTTTCCTATGGTAAAAGTTATCTTTTTATTAAAAACATCAATTATGGCCCTAGCAGTGGCTAAAAATGGTCGTCCTAATATTATAGGAGTTCTAGAATTTTCAGGCATATCGAGGATAACAAAGTCGATAGGTAATTCAAATTTATCAACTTTTATTAATATATTTTCAGCTATTCCTAATGGGTATTGTATGGACCTATCAGCTAGTTCTAAGCACATCCTAGTAGGTTTTGGTTCACCAAGACCTAATTTATCATACATAGAAGAGGGCATAAGACTTATACTAGCTCCTAGGTCGGATAAAGCATTTTCAATATGCAAAATTTTAATTTGACAAGGAATAGTGAAACTCCCTGGATCTTTTTCTTTAGACGGAAGTTTGTTGAGCAATGCAACCGAGCTTCTTTTCCCCATTGTTATGGTGCAAGCCTCTTCAAGTTTAGACTTATTAGTAAGCAAACTCTTCAGGTATTTAGCATATTTTGGCATTTGCACTAGGGCTTCCATAAATGGTATGCTTAGCTGCAGCTGCTTGAGATTTTCCAGGAATTTCTTTTGATAGGCATCTTCTTTCTCTTTCCTTACCCTATGTGGGAAAGGTAGTGTTGATCGTTTAGGCTCAACAGAAGGTTCTTTTCTGATTACAGGTTCCGGATCAGTCTCTTTTGGTTGCTCTTGCTCAGGTGATAAAGATTCAGGGGAAATCTTGTTTGTACCGTCATCCTCGGGTGTCTCTCTCCGATCTGAAAGGTTGACTTTCCGCCTCTAGTTGTAATCCCTTTCAAGTCTTGCTTTACCAAAAGAACTCTGTTAAGCACCGTTGACAATTGGTGCACTTCAATTGCCAATCCATAAATCATGTTGTTTTGTTCCTTTAGTAACAGCTCATGACTGCCTTTGAATTCATTAATAAAGTTTCTTGCTTCATGATGTTCTTTTTCATTGGCTTGAGCGATTAGTAGTGCAAACTCTTCCATGGTAAGATTTCTTCGGGGTCTTCCGAACAAGTTGGGGAAAATATCGAACATTGTTCCTGAAAATTAAAGAGAGGTAGATTTCAAAGTAAAAGTTTCCAGGTATAAAGGTCAGAGTATTTTCCGCTCGGAGATAAGAAAAATAAAAGTAGCTGATATTTGCAGATGATGCGCCGTATCCAAAAAGTTGGATACGCCGTATCTAATAATCGTTAAAATTAAATCAGACTTTATTCATAAAATAGATACGCCGCTTAGAAATTAGAATGCGCCGTATCAATTTTAATAATCAAAAACCGATATTTATTTAAAATTAAATGCGCCGTATTAACAAAAGTTAATGCGCCGTATCTTCGTTACGTTTCAAAATACAAGATTTTTGATTCAGAAGATACGCCGTATCGACAGAGATCGATGCGCCGTATCTGTTTAATTATTCGAAAACTGTTTTTAATTAAAATAATAGATACGCCGTATCTGCTAAAGCAGATGCGTCGTATGGCGTTAACGTTTAGAAAATTTTTTTATCAAAAACAGATACGCCGTATCTTGGGGAAAAGATGCGTCGTATCGCTTTATCGCTTAGAAAAAATTTCTTATTAAAAACAGATACGCCGTATCTTGGGGAAAAGATGTGTCGTATCGAATTAATTAAACGCGTTGTATTTTATAAAAAAATTGAACGCAATACGCCGTATCTGAGAAATCAGATGCGCCGTATCGTTCGATTTAGCTCAGTACAACGATAGCAGAAAACAAAAAATACGAAAAATAAAAACAAATAAAGCACACGAAAATAAACACAAACAAAAGCAAACAAATAACACACAAAAACAGAAAATATGCAAAATAGTACAATGAATGCAAATTAATCTAATACACAACAAAGTTAGCGGTTAGATAAAAAAAATTAAAAACCTATTTAAAATACTAATCAAATTAACAGATAATAACAATTCACTCCCCGGCAGCGGCGCCAAAAACTTGATGCGTGTCGCGTGTCGTTGCGGTTTAGCAGTTTTAATGCCTACTCAAGTTTTAAATTTATATTTAGCCGACTTATCAATAACACACACACTTAACGAGCAGTGTACCCGGTCAGTATGAATATAATGGTAAGTAGAGTGTCGATCACTAAGAGTGGAACGTATTATCTAGTTATTCTAATCAGTATTTTAATATATTAAGTTAGCTATACAACCTATTCTAACGCAAGGGGGTTTCAGCCTGAGAGACAGGCATGATTTGGTTGCAATTAAATAATAAACTAGACCAATAGGCACGAATCAGCAAGTAGCACACACGTACACAGATAAATACTCGAGACAATAAGAGGGCTGTCCTTATGATAAGTAGTTTGTCACTTGTTTTATTGCTAGTGTTATATGAAGTGTATAGTTCGATGCAACGCACCGAGATTAAGTCCTTTCTCGTTGGTTCTAATCTTATCGGCGAGTAAACCCTTAATGATTACTTATGACTATCCTTTTTATCTTTCTCCTACTTTTCTACAGACCATAGAATGCATAGGCGATCTAATAAACAGGCGAGGGCAGAGGCATGGCGACCCGATCAACGCTCAGCTAGCCACAGAGGTTATCAATGCACTAATAAAAGTCACCAATGACATCAACATATAAACTTTAATTAATGAGAAAGCAGTTTTAAGGGAGTGCAACCTTTCCGTTGTCACATTACACAAGCCACAAATCTTGATGAATTAAAGTTTACTAACACAATAAAACAAAACTACTTAATGAATTAAACACATGCAGCACCTTCTTACAGCTCTTTTATCTTTGATTTGGGTGTGTCTTGTGCTGCTACCTTGACTGAATTCGTCCTAAGTTTCTGGTCTTCGGTCTTCTGTTAAAACTTCGGAACTCTTAATTCGTCTGGTCTTTGGGGTATTTATAGTTTCTGTCTGAGGGTGAGATGCGGCGCATCTAGTAAGTAGATGCGGCGCATTTACTTAACTTCGCGTGGGGTCCAAGATTATAATATTCAGGAATATTCGTACACCGCCAGAAGATGCGGCGTAACTCCATTTATAGATGCGGCGCATGTCCTCTTGTATCTTGGATCGTATCTGGTGAAATATTGATAGTGATGCGGCGCATGTGATAAGCAAGATGCGGCGCATCTGGAGCAGATTAGTCTTGATCTTGTCCATTTCAGTAGACTCTTAACTTCTTGCATGTTTTTCTCCATAATTAGTCCAAAATCACCAAGTTTCACCAAATGCTTGTTTTCAACTGAGAATTACAAAAGTAAACGATTAAGTATCAATCCTCATACATAATATAGTAAAACAAGTCAAATTAATAGGATAAATGATAGTAATAATATGTACTTATTTGAGTTCATCACCTGCTTTTCCCTTTCCCCAGACCATCATTTCCCGAGACAACCATGTCCCCCCCATGCTCCCAAGACATCCTTGTCTCCTTCTTTTCACTGCCATAGCCACCTTTCCCCCCCTTGCGCAAAGTCAACTCTCTTCTACGCTGGAAATCCACTAACCCATTTTCCTGCCAAAAACCCAATGGACGAATGAGATTGAATTAAAGTTATCCAAGGGGTGGAAATGGAGAAAGAAGCTCAGAGAAGTCTTTTTGAGTGATATAAAAGGCCTCTTACTCACACAGAAGACCAGTTAGTAGTTAATGTAGAGTAGGAGTAGTGTAATTTAGTTTTTAAAGTCGAATTTAGATAAGTCTTGTTGTTTAGCTTAATTTCAGTCTAATGTAACCTTAGTCTCAATTCTAGTTTTATTTCAATTGCATTATGTTGTTTCACTCTTAATTCAAGTTTAATATTTATTCAGTTATCCGAATCAATTGTTGTCTAAGGTTTTAAAAAGCTCTTGTTTCTGTTCTTTAAGCTCTTAGCAGCTTAGTTATAGCTTTTGTTAAGCTAATTGTTGCTTAATTCAGTCTCAATTTCAAATAGTTAAAAAGTCAACGTAAGTCAAACTTTGCTTATTGCTTATTCTCAGTGCTTATTTTCACTTATTTATGCTTAATGTAGTTAGTTTTACTTCTGTCTTCCATAGCTCAGCCTAATTTGGTCTATTTCTTTGAAATTCTCATAACAGTCCTTTGATAAGGACTGTTTGGATCAATGGGTGAAATGGGTCAAATCAGGTACTCACTGTTCATATGCACTTTTAGATATTTCAATTTGGCTTAACTTAGGATGGATCAGTTGTTTGTAGGAATTCTTAAGCTTATTTGAAGGTTTGATAGGTTTTTAGTGGTTTAGTGTAATTTTAGAATATTTACTGTTATGAGTAGCTTATTATAGGATCAGCCCTTTTAATCATTTATTTTTGGTGTTTCCAGTATCCAATGCAGTCCATTTAGTCAATATTTAGTAGTAGTTAAGTGCTTTTAAGCCTTGGATTAGTTTTACTCAATCCTTGCATAAACAGTCTGTTTATCTTGAATTTTGCAATATGCAGCCTTTTTCTTTGATTTTTAATTTGTTTACTTTAAGTTGATATAAGCTGAAAATTGGCACAAATATAATTGGGTTGCTATTCCAGTTGTTGCCATTTTTTATAGATTTTTAGAATTAGCTTGTTAGAGCTTTTCAGTAGCTTGAAAAGTCTCATTTTTCCCCTGCACCATAGCCCATCAGCAGACCCTATTTGCTTAATGTGAGTAGATCAGTGCTTATTTGTTGCTTATTCTAAGTTCATTGTTTCATTTAGATCATTTTTAGCCTAACTTAGCTTATTTCAGTTCCCAAATAGCTTAATTGTAGTTTATCAGTCCCTAGCTTAATGCCTTTTGCTCATTTGCCCACTGTTCTGTTTTTCTCAGCTTATTCATGTGCTTATTAGTAGTTTTGAAATTAGTTCCCTTTATAAAAGTTGCCTATAATCTATAGTGCTAAATAGGTTTTTTTAAAAAGAAAATAATAAAAAATAGATTTAGAGAAAAAGAGGTGCACAAGGTTCGGACCTGGGACCTCTTGTTCACCAAGCAAACACACAACCAACTGCCCTAAGGTCTTTGTCTGGTTATGGTGTGCAACATTTATTACTTATCATAGTTTCAGTTCTTTTAGCTTGTTAAAACTGTTTAGCTTATTCCAGCTTATCTGGATAAGCTAGCATCCCCAGCTTATTTTTCCTAGGGTTAGAACATTAATTAGGACTTTTCTGTAATTTTTCATATTTTTCCAATTTCATTTATTATTTTTAATCTATTTTTCTTTTTAATTTAGTTTTTAATTCGTATTTAATTAAATATTAATCAGAAAAATATAATTCTTTTTTTTCAAAATTTTCTTTTATTAATTAGAACTTAGGAAAATTAATTTGGCATTTCTAGGATTAGAATTTCATCGTTTTGACGTTTTAGGCTCGGGATTTCCCGGTTTAAACGCGTTTTTAGATTTCCTTTACGTTTTTTTGAATACGTGTGCTTTAGATTATCGATTTCCTTGCTTATTAAGTCATTTTTAGTTTATGTTTATAAATTTTAGTTTAAAAATCCAAATTCTCACTTATTTCACTATTCACGACACGTTTCACAAATTCAAAATCACAAAATTCCATTCATTCGTTCGTTGGGAAAACGACTCGGGTTTACATACTTCCTTTGTAATCCTTTGAGAAAATATATATTGATTCCAAACCAATCACATGACAACAAGCACTATGAATGAAATAATCCTCTATGAAGTGCAGCAACCGAAGTGCAAATAGACTTGACCGAGAACCCCGTGGATTGCTCATGTACGAAGCACATCGAAGTACGTCATCTCCTCCGTCGCGATAATGTCCATAGAGGAATCTTTTTCTTAGAAAAGTTTCCCTCAAAGGACAACATCGTCGATATCCTAACCAATACGTTCTTCACACCCCTCTTATGACTATTTGAATATTTCTTCGGAAATATTGAAGTCATCTCTCATATCTCGTCTCATGACTTTCTAAATATTTCACTAGAAATATTGAAGTTATTTCTTTCGTCTCGTCCTATGACTTTTTAAGTCATCCTTCTCATCCCACTCATGACTATTTCATTAAAGTCATCCATCACGTCCTATCTCGTGACTCACTAAATATTTCACTGAAAATATTAAGTCACTCCTCTCATCTTTCGTATGACCACTCGAATATTTCACTGGAAATATTGAAGTCGTTCCTTACGTATCGACTCGTGACTTTTCAAGTCATCCCTCTCATTATTCTTATGATCCTTAGATATTTCACTGGAAATACTAAGTCACTCCTTACGTCTCGTCTCATGACTGTTAAATATTTCATTGGAAATATTAAGTCATACCTTACGTCTCGTCTCATGACTTTTAGATATTTCACTGGAAATATTAAGTCATTCCTTACGTCTCGTCTCATGACTGTTGAATATTTCACTGGAAATATTAAGTCATTCCTTACGTATCATCTCATGACTCTTAGATATTTCACTGGAAATACTAAGTCACTCCTTACGTCTCGTCTCATGACTAATTAAATATTTCATTGGAAATATTAAGTCATACCTTACGTCTCGTTTCATGACTTTTAGATATTTCACTGGAAATATTAAGTCATTCCTTACGTCTCGTCTCATGACTGTTGAATATTTCACTGGAAATATTAAGTCATTCCTTACGTCTCGTCTCATGACATTTTAATATTTCACTGGAAATATTGAAGTCATTCCTCTCGTCTTACGTCATAACTCTATGAGTCATTCTTCTCATTCCGCTCATGACTAATTAAATATTTCATTGGAAATATCGTAGTCATCCTCTACATCTCGACTCATGACTTCTAAATATTTCACGAGAAATATTGAAAGTCAATCCTCATTTTCCTCCAATGACCACTTATGTATTTCCTCGGAAATACCAAGGTCATTCCTTGTCATTACGCCTAGTCGTTCTCGTTAAAAGAGTTTATTAGGTATAAACTCTCTCCTCGCGTCAAAAAGTCTTACTAAATAAGTAAGATTAATCAGTCAAGAGTCAAAACAGAACAAAAATGGGTCTCAGACATACACGGCACCATTAAAGTGGCACGGCACCACTAAAATTAGTGGTACCGTGGTACCGTGTATCTGTTAAAGCCCGTTTTTCTTCCTTTTTCCCTCTGCACACCCATTTCAAACAAAAATACCCACTGTGAACTGCTGCTAAAAATGAACACAACTCCCAAATCCTACTACACTCTTGTAATTCAAGATCGAGGCATTGCAATCAAAGAATCTTAATCACTACAACACAAATTGTAAGTCAATTAACTTTAATTTCCTTTCAATTTGAGTCTAGGGTTTGTTTTTATGCATAAAATCGAATTGGGGTTTTTCAATTTTGATTGAACTTTTGTGCAATTAGGACTAGGATTAGACAATGTATAACTTGCATGATTCCCTCAACCTAGGATTTTCATAAACCCACTTACATTATATGATTTGGTCCGAATTTCCCTAGTTAAATCGGATTAAGTTTAATTATTTTTAGTGGAATCATGTCTAGGATACTTAAAATTGGATTAGGAATCATTAACATTGAAACTTTTCAGTTTTAAGATTTTTGGCGCCAAGTTAACGCAATTTGCCAAACACCCCAATTCCATTGTTTTCGAAAAATTTCACGTATCTAGGATCATGAAATCTTTTTCGCGCATTGTTGATGCAAACTAAAAACGATTTTGCATGCATACATGATCTCACAAATGTTGATCGAAATACATGATTAATGTGTATTCTTTGACACATTTGATTGAGCAAAAGTGAAGTTAGGAGCGTTTGGGTAATCTCATTAGTTTTGTTTTAGAGTCGAGATTACCGCACCTCCACATTGTTTGCATTTAGGTGCACACACACACACCAAGAATGTGATCATCAAAATGCAACAAAGTTAACATATACATAATCATATTTTTGTAGGTAACAATGCCTCGTTTGGATTATCAAGATACCAAAAAGTACATCCCTATCTTAGTCAATGATTCAAACATCCCCGATAAGCAAAAAACTTATCTCGCTAGAGTCCAACATCGATATATACACGAAGGTCGTGTAGTCGATGCTCACTTTGTTCTCTTGGATAACATCCAAGCTTGTTTTCCTACAATCCAATTTGATTATTTATACAAAATAAACGATCAAATTTTTCCTTGTTTTGTCCTCGAATTCTATAGTCGAATCCGCACCTTCAATGATCTTGATGGTAATGTCTTCCTTGATTTTTGAATCCAAAACCAAAATATCATTTTGTCCATCACCGAACTTGGTGATATTCTCGGTGTTCCGTCATATGGTCAATGTGCATACACAGAAGACCATTCTTTAGAGTTACTTCACTATAATCTTGAAAGTGAAGGTCCTTATCATACCGAAATCCCCAACCTTGAAACCATAAAACAACACATCCAAATTCCTCGAGTCGCCAACACGCATAAAAAGCTTGATGGTTTCGTTGTCTATCTCGACCCCAATCGACTCTATCTCAAGGAGATTCTTCCCGATCTTAAAAGTTGGGAACTTCTTCTACGAGAAAACGTGTTGTGTCTTGCGGGCAACCGGGATCATGTTCCGGCTAGTCTTGCCCACATGCTCTATTGCCTGAGTATCGAGGAACCATACAACCTCGCGTACTACATGGCAAAAAGGATGGCCAACATCCATAGTCGTACTGATAAGCTCATGCCATACGGTATGTTGCTTACTCGTCTCTTCAAGTAGGTTATGGAAAATTACCCACATCTAAATAGTGGCGACTATGTCCTAGTCAATCCCGTCATGAAACCTCTTGGTGGACCACAACGTCGCACAAAGCAACGTAAAGAAAAAGGGTCTAAACGTGGTCGTAAATCCACATCCGATGCTACTTTCTTGTCTTCCTCCTTCGGTCATGGTTCGTCATCCCAACCTATGGATGAGGATGATGATGAGGTGAACGAAGAAGGAACGTCTCGTCCTCGTACTCCCTCTCCCCACACCTTCTTTCGTAACCTTGACACGTCATCGTTCGAACAAACCACCGACCTTCCTTTCAACCAAACCAACTTAACTTCGGTGATGAGAAGGCAAACAACCATGTACAACCGACAAGTGTCGATGCATGAGCAGACGATTGGGGGGTTCAAGTCTATTGGCAAGGCAATCAAGGGGCTCGGGAACAAGATAAAGAAGTTGGGGAAGAGAAGAGATTAGATAGCACTAACTTAAGTAGTATCACTAACTTAAGTAGTATCACTAACTTAAGTATTATTAAGCTATTATTAATGGGGTCATGGCAATGTCCATCTAACATTAACAAGTTTAAATTGTCTTAACGATTTTTACTTGACATTGGTAACTTTGACTAGTTAATCAATCTTAATGTTTTATTATTTTCATGAACTTTATCTAGTTCATATTCTTTGTTTTATATTTCTCATGCATGCACTAGATGATAAAATTGCTTGGCATAATGCATGCTTAATAGTTGCCTAAACATAGATGATCACATGATATTATTAGTTGCTAGTTGAGACTAGTGTTAGGAAAACAATGTGATTGATCTTTAGTGAATTGAGGCTTTGGGATTTGCTGCAAATAGTCCACCTAGAATTACCCATTTAGGCAACCCAGAACCTGCTGAACTGGAAAAAGAGTCAACTACAGGCCACAGCTCCACTAAATAGGACACGACACCACTAAATTTAGTGGTACCGTGGGTCATTTAGCGGTACCGTACCCTGGGGAGACGAATTTAACTGTTCTCTTCCACTTTTTGACTCTCTTTTCCTGAAAATATGCAAACACATGCTGATTACAATACACCCAAATCCCTAAATCCACCATCCTATCCATCCTTGCATGCTTTGATTTGGCTATATAAGCTCATATCATGCATTGCTCTTCCACCACCATTCCACACACACCATACACTTATCATGTCTTCCACCATGGCTACTACTTCACACCAAGCCAAGAAACCAAGGTTAAACCTCAAACCAACCAATGAGATCATTCTCATTGATCTCACTTTGGATGATGATGAAGATGTCCACACTCCACTTACCTTAACCAAATCTACCTCTTCAATCTCTACACCCCTAGCTCCATCAAAGGCCAACTCAACAAGGCCAACATCATCATCCACCTCTGTAACCACTGTGAAAATTCCACATTTAAAATAAACTATCTCCCAGAATACTTATCATTTTCTACGTGTAATTTTTTATTATTTTTTATTATCTGATTATAACTATTATCTTATGTGACGTAGATCACATCCTCGATAAACATGCTCGCACGCAACCCAACTTTAACCTATTTAATGACTGACTATATAAACATCTTTGATCTAAAACTTTATGATAACCCATTTACCACTTTACGTTAATTTGTTAACATACGTTTAAAATTGAACATTTCTTATTCAATAAGAGTTTTTATGAAACCCTAATCTACCATAACAACATATAAATAACTGATGAACTCAAATAAGTACATTTTATTATCATCATTTATCCTATTTATTTGACTTGTTTTATTATATTATATATGAGAATTGATACTTAATCGTTTAATTTTGTAATTCTCAGTTAAAAACAAGCATTTGGTGAAACTAAGCGATTATGGACTAAAAATGGAGCAAAATGATCAAGATTGGAAAAGGCTGCTGAAATGAAGAGATTGAAGACCATTGCCTGACTTAAACTTTGGTCAACAAAGAAGAACCAACTTGTTCTACTCCAGATGCGCCGCATTTTACTTATTACATACGGCGCATCACTATCAAGATTTCACCAGTTACGATCCAAGATACAAGAAGACATGCGCCGCATACAATTATGAAGATACGCCGCATCTCAAGGCGGTGTACGAATATTCTGGAATATAATAATCTTGGACCCCACGCGAAGTTACCTTGATACGCCGCATCGGACCAATCCGATGCGCCGTATCGGCCATATACAATCCTTACCAAGAATTCAAGAAATCAAGTGAAGATTAGAAGCTTAATGAAGAAGTCAAGATTACAAGTCGACACTTGAAGATGCTTTCGTATTTTGGCCATAAAATCTTCATCCGGACTCCGATTTAGTTGATTCAAGCGGCCACGGAAAGAGAAAAAGGAGATCTACCTGTATCTGAAGGAGATGCGGCGCATCAGGTCTTTAGATGTGCCGTATTGGGAGATGCTCCATATCAGATTTATAGATGCGCCATATCGGGTCAGTTTCAGACTTGGAGGCTACGTTTACTTATAGATGCGGCGCATCTAACTCTCTAGATGCGCCGTATCGACCCAGATTTCAGAATCTATAAATACTGTTGGGTCTAAAAGATGTTGCTGATTCGAGAAACATAACTCTGCTGAATAGTTATGTGACTCTGTTGATTAGTATAATGACTCTGCTGTTTGTGACTCTACTGGGTTGGAAGAATAAGCAAAGTGTAACTCTGCTGCTAGCTCACGAAGACTCTGCTGCTAGAAGATTTACTCTGCTGCTTATTAGATATGTATAGTATGTTAAGGATAATTATAGAAAAGATACGTAAGATATTTTTCTTGTATAGGAAGTCTTGTAAACCGACTAGGACTCCTTACGCTATAAAAGGAGATTCTAGGGTTAGGGTTAGATATCGATTATCCTAGCATACGTATTATTGTTTACACTTTAAGGTTTCTTGTAACCCTATTGCTATTGAGCAATCGTATTAATATTGAAGTGTTGTTTGAGAATTTGTTTGTGTTTATTCTTCTTAAGATCAAGTATTAGTTTCCGCATAATATTTGATATACAACTCAAGATCAGTTTCTATACCGATTGTCTTAGATTTATCTAAAGAAATTAATAAGATCGTGAAGCTCAACTGGGATCAACAACTAGTATCAGAGCTTGTGATCTAGAAACTGGTACCAAGAAGAATTACTTCTTACAAGATCTGTTAATTCAACAAGTAAGCAATGGAAGCCGATTCTACTCACATGGTTACTGCATCAAGGGTCCCCATGCTCAAGACTGGAGAGTATGAGATCTGGAAGATGAGGATTCAACAATACATGAGAATGGTTGATTACTCACTTTGGGAAGTTGTTCTACATGGCGATAGTGTGCAAACCAAGACTGCTACTGGATCAATCTTGACTCTCAAGTCCAGCGAGGAGAAAGCACAGAGAAGATTGGAGGTTAAGGCTCATAGTATTCTCATGATGGGAATATCTAATGATTATCAATTGAGTTTTACTCATATTGAGTCTGCTAAGGAGTTATGGGAAGCAGTCGAACTTCGATTTGGTGGGAATGAAGCTACCAAGAAATCAAGAAAGAATCTACTGAAGCATCAGTTTGAAACTTTCACTGCTTTAAGTTCTGAGAACATTGAGGGAACTTATGATCGACTTCATAAGCTATCCAGTCAGATGGCTCTTTTGAAGATTGAGCCATCTCAAGAAGATGTCAATCTAAAGTTTCTGAGAAGTCTATCTTCTGAATGGAACACTCATACAGTGGTTTGGAGACACAAGGAAGATTTTGATACTATGACATTGGATGATCTGTATAACAACTTGAAGGTGTATGAATCAGAAGTTAAAGGATTGTCAAGCTCATCTTCTACCACAAATAATCTTGCTTTTGTTTCCTCAAGCAACAAGAATTCTGCTAGTCATCAAGAACAGCACTCTGCTGCTGGTACTTTTGCTCCTGCTGTTGGTTCACATGTCTCTGCTGCTGACTCTGTTAACACCAACACCATCAGTGATGCTGCGATTTGTGCTTATTTGGCTGAACTTACTACAAGTACTTCAGTCATGCCTCAAGATCTGGATGAACTTGATCCTGATGATGTTGAAGAGATTGATATGCAATGGCAGTTTTCAATGTTAACAATGAGGGCAAGAAGGTTTCTTAAAAGAACTGGTAAAGAGATGAAGTTCAGAAGGAACAAGAATGTGGGATTTGACAAATCAAAGGCTGAATGTTTTAACTGTAGAAAGAAGGGACACTTTGCAAGAGAATGCAAAGCACCGAAAAGAAGCAATGAGAATTTCAAGAAGTCTGCTGATGAAGAGCCAAATCCTACTACTGCTATGGTATCATGTGATGGGTTAGGAGATTATGACTGGAGTGATCATGCTGAAGATGGTCCAAATTGTGCATTGATAGCTGAAGAGGAACCTGAAGTACAACATTTTGCTCTAATGGCCTATTCTTCTTCTGGATCAGACTCTGAGGTATCTAATGAATCATCTTGTTCATTTAAATCATGTTCTGATAAAATTGATGAACTTAAGTCTAGTAATGGAAATCTTAAGATGGAAAATGAAACACTTAAGTTAGACAATCTTAGTTATGCTTATGGTTTACAGAACTTAGAAGAGAAGCTAGAATTTTATAAAAAGGCTGAAATTGAATACCTTGATCAGATCACTATCCTGAAAAATGAGCTTATCAAGAAAGATGATGAGATTAAGGTTCTTATGGAAAAAGTAGAAGAGGCTGAACAGGCTAGAGATTTAGCTAAAAGTGAAACTGAAAAACATGTTGTTAGGGTGGAAAAACAACAATTTGCCACTGATATTCTCAGTAAACCAATAGGAAGACACTTTGTAGACTCAGGAAGTGGTCTAGGATATAATGCTTTTGCTCACCCTAAGAAACTTAGTGCTAATGCCCCTCCTACTAGGACATTGACTTTCATATCTGAGTCTGGGGTCAAACCTGTAGGTGAAACTAGTAAATCTGTAGTTGAAACTAGTGAAAAAGAAATAGAGTCACCTAAGGTTGAGGTAAAGAAGTATGAACAAGCACCCCTGATTGAAGATTGGGTGTCTGACAGTGATGATGATGTAGTGAAATCTGATTCAACCCCTAAGAACAAAAAGGAAGAAATTCCTACTGTTGTTGAATCAAAAGTACCTAGGGCTAAAAAGGTTGAATTTGTTAAGCCTAGGTTTGGTAAAGGTATCTCTAGGAAGATGGCTGAGTTTGATAACACACCTAGAGTATATCCTAAGAGAACTAATAATTTGCCTAGAGGAAACCAGAGAAATTGGAACAACCTAGTTTCACAAAAATTAGGTACTGATTTTCAATTACTCAAAAAGGCATGTTATAGTTGTGGTAGTTTTGAACATTTGCAAGATGAGTGTTACTACTATCAAAAACCAGTGAGGAACCAGTACACAAGGGTGAACAATAGAAACTCTGCTAGAAAGACTCACCCTCACCCCAAAAGAAACATGGTTCCCAAGGAAGTTTTGATGAGAGATGGTACTTCTAGAGTTATCTCTACTATTGCACCAACAGGGCCCATAAAGAAGGATATAGTTGATTCTGCTATTAAGGCAAACTCTGCTGTTAAGGCAGACTCTGCTGTTTTGCCTAAAGTTGTTACTGATACTGTTGTGGGCAATCATTTTTATGCTGTTAAAGCCTCAGCTTGCTGGGTCTGGAAACCTAAAGTTAAAGTTTTGGATCATGTTCTCAGACACAGCAGTGCACCAATGCAGTTGAAGAAATTTGACTACTTTGATGCACAAGGTAGATCCAAGTCAGTAATGGCTTGGGTCCCAAAGAGAAATTAATTCTCTTACTTTTTGTGCAGGGCAATCTACAAAAGGAGCTAAAGGATAAATGCATTTTTGATAGTGGATGCTCTTCACACATGACAGGAGACCAAAGCAATTTGGAGAACTTTGAAGCTTTGGATGGGGGATATGTTGCCTTTGGGAATGACCCTAAAGGAGGAAAAATTGTTGGAAAAGGCATGATCAGAACTGGAAAATTAGATTTTGAAAAAGTGTATTTGGTGAATGGTTTAAAGTTCAATCTTTTTAGTGTCTCACAAATGTGTGACAGAAAGAATTTTGTTCTTTTTACAGACACTGAATGTCTTGTCTTATCTCCGGACTATAAGATACCTGATGATAAATTAGTACTTCTTAAAGTCCCTAGAAATGACAACATATACAGTGTGGACATAAAGAACATAATTCCCAAAAGAGATTTAACTTGTCTGTTTGCCAAAGCCACTATTGATGAATCCAAACTATGGCATAGAAGGCTTGGACATCTGAACTACAAGGCTATCAATAAGTTGGTGAAAGGGAACTTGGTCAGAGGATTACCTTCAAAGGTTTTTGAGAATCCTGAAGTATGTGTTGCTTGCCAAATGGGAAAGCAACATAGAGCATCTTGTAAGTCCAAATTGGTGAATTCTATAACTGAACCCTTGTTTATGTTACACATGGACCTATTTGGACCCACTTATGTGAATAGTTTGAACAAAAAGATGTATGGCTTGGTGGTCACTGATGATTATAGTAGGTTTACTTGGGTATTCTTTTTAGCAACTAAGAATGAGACACCTGGCATTCTTAAGGCGTTTATTACAAGGATAGAAAACCTATTTAATCACAAGGTTAAGATCATCAGATGTGACAATGGAACTGAATTTAAGAATCAAGTGATGAATCAGTTCTGTGAGGAAAAAGGGATAACTAGACAATTTAGTGTGGCTAGAACTCCTCAGCAAAATGGTGTGGCTGAGAGGAGGAATAGAACATTGATTGAGGCTGCTAGGACTACGTTTTCAGAGTCTAAGTTACCCACTATCTTTTGGGCTGAAGCAGTCAACACTGCTTGTTATGTGCAAAATAGAACTAAGATAGTTAAACCTCACAATAAGACCCCTTATGAGTTATTGCATGGTAGGAAACCACTGATTGATTTCTTTAGACCATTTGGGTGTCCTGTCACTATCTTAAACACCATTGATCACTTAGGCAAGTTTATTGAGAAAGCAGACATAGGTTACTTTGTTAGATACTCTACTGAAAGTAAGGCTTTTAGGGTCTTCAATCAAAGGACTGGGCATGTGGTGAAAAATTTGCATGTTAGAATTAGAGAAACCACACCTAATGTTGATGGAAAAGGTCCTGAGTGGATGTTTGATATTGATTCTTTAACCAAGAGTATGAATTATCAACCAGTCATTGCAGGTACTACTAATATGTCTGCAGGTACACAAACTAACCCTAATGCAGGTACACAAGCAAAGAAGGATGGATCTGCAGAGGAGTTTGTTTTGATTGAAAAGTGGAAGTTTGATCAATACTTTTCTCCAACTGATAAAGAGAGAAAGAGTTCAGATGGTGATGCTGTTCATAAGGAAGTTCCAAAGGTTAATGTAGAAGGTGTTGATAAACCTTCTCATGATGACAAGAATGATGATAAGGAAAGGAATAAAGAGTCAGAAGTTGATGAGCAACATGGGAATACACATAGCAGCAGTTCTCTCAACTCTGCTGCCAGGCCAAAACACTCTGCTGATAGGCCAAAACACTCTGCTGTTAGGTCAAAACACTCTGTTGTTAGGTTTGGTAACTCTGCTGCTATGCCAAAGGACTCTACTGCTGATAAAGATGGTGATTCTGATGATGATTCTTCTGATGAGATGCCCGAATTAGAAGAAGTGTATGTGGATACTGATGATGAAGTTGTTGATGTTTTTGGTGCTGAAGCTGATTTATCAAATTTGGAGACTGATATACCTGTTAGTCCCACACCTACAACCAGAATCCACAGGAATCATCCAAAGGAGCAGATCATTGGTGATGTTCACTCTGCTGTTCAGACTAGAAGTAAATCAAAAGGGTTGAGTGATTTGCTTGATCAAGGATTGTTTGCTCAAACACTTAAGAAGAGAAATAGCCACAAGGATTTACAGAATTGCATGTTTGCCTATTTCTTATCTCAAGAAGAACCCAAGACCATTCACAAGGCTATGAAAGATGAAAGTTGGGTTGAAGCTATGCAAGAGGAGTTGCTGCAGTTTAAGCTTCAAGAGGTCTGGACATTAGTTGATTTGCCTAATGGAAAAAGGGCAATTGGTACAAAATGGGTGTTCAGATGTAAAAGAGATGAAAGAGGTATTGTTATCAGAAACAAGGCTAGATTGGTGGCTCAGGGATACACTCAGGAAGAAGGAATAGACTATGATGAGGTATTTGCTCCAGTTGCAAGACTGGAGGCTATCAGACTTTTCTTGGCATATGCCTCATACAAGAAGTTTCCTGTGTATCAAATGGATGTGAAAAGTGCTTTCTTGTATGGAAAAATACCTGAAGAGGTTTATGTGATGCAACCACCTGGGTTTGAAGATCCTAAGTATCCTGATAGGGTCAACGAGGTGAAGAAAGCACTGTATGGACTACATCAAGCTCCTAGAGCTTGGTATGACACCTTATCCCAGTATTTGTTGAACAATGGTTTTTGCAGAGGAACCATTGATAAAACATTGTTCATTAAGAAAGACAAAAAGGATATCCTACTTGTTCAGGTTTATGTAGATGATATCATTTTTGGGTCTACAAATAAGGTGTTATGTGAAGGATTTGAAAAGCTTATGCACAGCAGGTTTGAAATGAGTTCTATGGGAGAACTGACTTTCTTTTTAGGGCTTCAAGTTAAGCAGAAGTCAGATGGGATTTTTATTAGCCAAGACAAGTATGTGGCTGATATGTTAAAGAAATTTGGTTTCAAAGATGTGAAGGCAGCTAAGACACCAATGGATAAAAACAAACCTTTGCTCAAGGATGAAGATGGGGTAGAGGTTGATGTACATCTTTATAGATCAATGATTGGTTCATTGATGTATCTGACTGCTTCAAGGCCAGATATCATGTTTTCTGTGTGTGCTTGTGCTAGATTTCAAGTGTCCCCAAAAGTTTCACACTTGGAAGTAGTCAAAAGAATTTTTAGGTACCTAAAGGGTCAACCAAAATTGGGTCTTTGGTATCCTAATAATTCACCATTTGACTTGCTAGCATACTCAGATAGTGACTATGCTGGGGCTACTATGGATAGAAAGTCAACCACTGGAGGCTGTCAGTACCTTGGACATAGGCTGATCTCTTGGCAATGTAAGAAACAAACAGTGGTGGCTAATTCGACAACTGAAGCAGAATATGTTGCTGCTTCTAGCTGCTGTGGACAAGTGCTCTGGATTCAGAACCAATTGCTGGATTATGGGTACAATTTCATGAACACAAAAATTTTCATTGACAACAACAGCACAATGTGTATTATCAAAAATCCTGTTTTTCATTCTAAAACAAAACACATAGAGATAAGACATCATTTTATTAGAGATTGTTATGAGAAAATGCTAATTCAAGTGGTTAAAATACATACTGACAACAATGTTGCTGATTTACTTACAAAAAGTTTTGATATAAGTAGATTTCAATTTTTAGTTGCTAGTATTGGCATGATAAATCTTTAATCTTTAACCATCTTATCTCTGTATATTTTTGTAAACTTTTGTAAGGATTTGTGCTGTTTGTTAAGTCAAAATTTGCTGTTTGTTAAGTTGTTTGCTGTTTAGTTGTCTGCTGCTATGCTACTCTGCTGTTATTTTTGGATATTCTTGCTTGTGTTTGTGGTTTTCTACTAACCTTTTGCAGATTTACATGAACACACAATCAAGTAAAGCAAGGAAATTTAAACGTTCATTGATAACTAAAGCAAAGTACAAGATGAAGTTTTCTTACAACCATTGATCAAAAGAGTTCAAAAGACAACAAGAACCATGGATTCACAACCTAAATTCTAGCAAAGTCAGGCATAACCTTGCTGCGAGGTCCTCGAGTACCCATGGCTTCAAATACTCTTGGACAGGGAAGAGCAAGTACCACTGGTCGTGGTGGTGGACTCTGCTGCTGGCTTGTTGAGGGAGCTTGTTTCTTCTGCTGTTTCTTCTTGGGAACAGGGGGTTTCTGCTCTGCCGCACTTGGCTTTGGACGAGGAGGATCAACACTCTTACCAAAAGCAGCAACCGCCTTCTCCATTTGCTTCTGAAGCTCAGCGGTCAAAGGATGTTGCGGAGGATCGATTTCCCAGACACCTTGATAGAAAGTCATGGATTTTGGCCATGCTTTTGTTTCTTCATCATCGCTTGAATCTACAAAGGACGATGGTGTTGATGGCAGTGGGTCAGAGTATTCTTCTTCCACAACTGCTTTACCTTTCTGTTGTGATGATGATGCTCTTGACGTTGGTGGAAAATAGTTTGACCATCCTTGTGAGCTATCAGACGAGGAATCTGAGGATATGTTGATGATTGGTGCTTTGGAAGAGCTCATGGTTGGTTATTATTGGAGTTAGGGTTTGTGAATTGGGGATTTGCTAAAGAGATTAAGGGATTTATGGACTTCAATGCGGGGTTGGTATTGTATCTAAGGGAGTGATTTTGAAGGTATTGGGAAAGTTGACCTTTGGTCAACAATTTCATAACTCTGCTGATGAGTTTGAAAGTAGAAGGGTCAAATTGAAACTTTTGGCGCGTTCTTAAACCTAATTAGATCAAAACGGTCTTATACACCAATTCGATCTCATTACCTTTTAATTGCTCAAAACTACATTTGATTCTCACCCAAGAACACTAATTTATTTCATTTCACCCAAAACCCCCAAATCATAATGGCTCGACGACAGTTTCCGGAAGAACATAATCAAATTGCATTTCTTAGTAAGGTTTCTGCAGCTGCTGGATTTCATGAGGTTATGGATTTTCTGCGTGCTTCTAGACTAAGGTATGCTTTAACAGTTGATCCTACCATTTATAAATCTCATATGCACCAATTTTGGTCAACTGTTAAGCTGGATGTACTTGACGGGGAGGAACGGTTGATAGGTAGTGTGGATGGTGAAAATATTGTAGTTAGTGAAACAACCATTAAGAGAAGTCTTCGTTTATCAGGAGTACCTACACCTCCTACCCTTACCCCAGAAATTGTTTTGACTGAGCTTGAGAACATTGGATATGAGAGACCTGGGGCTGGTGGAACATTTTTGAAAGGTCATCTTTGTCCCCATTGGAAGTTTTTGTTGCATACTCTACAACACTGCTTGTTTCCCAAAGTAGGTGGATGGAGTGAGTTTAGTGCTTCTCAAGCTATGGCTTTAGTTTGTTTGGCAACAGGGCAACCATTTGATTTTTCTTCTATGATTTTTGAGGGTATGAAGAAGTTTATTAAGAAGAAGTTTTATTTGTATCCAAGGTTTCTACAACTTGTTATCACCTCTCAGCTACGAGAACCATTGAGGCATACAAATGTTGAGCCCTGTAGTAGAATGGCAATCAAGATGTTTGCTTTTCTAAAGAAGAATGGAAAAGGCTTTTCTGGTGCTATAACTCCCCTAACTGAACACATCTTGAATGTTGTGGCTGCAATGAATGAGGATGAAGAGGCTGGAACTCCCACAGCTTCCCATCACACATCCTCATCTACAAGTTTGAATATATCAGTATCACATGAACCCCAACATACCCAATCACCTAGGACTTCACCACATGAGGACATTGTGCAACCTCAGGCCAATGTCAGTATGGATGCAGATGAGGCTGGTACAGGTGATGCAGGTACCATGATGGGAGAGGCTGGCACTACTGTTTCCAACTTAGTAGTTGAACAGGACAGTGCTAACATAACTAAGACCTTGACCATGGCAACATCTATTGTAGAGGGTTCTCAGGAACCTGATACAACTGATGGTAACCCCAACCAAATGGCTTCTATGGGGGGCTCAGCTGTTCAACCTAGGGTTGAGACTGAGTTTGTGTCCAAAGATTCACCTCTCGGAGAAGGTAACACATCTCGAAGTGATGAGGACAGAGATGAAACTATTGAATTGATGGACACTGATGTACATATTGACATTGCCCATGATACACCTCTCGGACCAGGTCACACAGGTCGAAGTGTTGAGGCTAGCATTGAACTTGAAAAAGAGGATTTGACGGTTAAAACCACTGTACAAAATGCCAATTCCAGTGATCAACCTCTCGGGTCAGGTAACACAGACCGAAGTTGTGAGGATATCATGAAACAATTTAAGAAATTGACGGATAAATGTACACAATTGTCACAGGAGGTTCTTGGTTTAAGAAAGGAGTTATCAACAGTCAAAGCTTCTCAAGGTGCTGAGATAAGAAGGCTTAAGCTCAGGGTTACCCATCTTGAGGGGAGGTTGAAGAAGAGTTCCAAACCATGTTTGGAAGAGGATGCTTCCAAACAGGGGAGGAATGATTAGGAGGCTATAGTGAATGCTCAGGATCAAGAAGTTGTAATAGGTTCAGGGGAGGTTGTCAAGAAATCAGGTGAAAATGTTGGTGATAAGAGTGAAAAAGTTGTTGACTCTGCTGGAGCAGAACATTCTGCTGATGGGCTAAAGGTTTCTGCTGTTGATACTGAGAAGAGTGCAGGAGAAAAGGACTCTGCTAAATCAGATGATGAAAAGATGACTTTAGCTGAAGTACTTTTGAACATGAAGAGAGGAACTAAAACACCCACACCATCACAACAACAACCTGCTGCTAAATCTACACCACATCATGATAAAGAAGCTGCTGAAGAACTTGAAAGGCAACTTCAAGAAAAGGCCTTAGCTGATGAACAAGCTCAGATTGCTCAGGATGAGGAATATGCAAGAAGTATTGCAGCTGATGAGGAAAGAAATAGGTTTGAATTTAAGGAAAGCTCCACATCTAAAGAAGTTAATCAAGAAGAGTTCAATGAACAATTGCAGTATTTCTTAGACTCTGATATGATTATAAGAGGTGAAGCTTTCTTGATAACAAATGATGAGCAGTTGGAAGGAAGTGAAAAGACAGAAGAGCTTGTTGAGTTTATACTCAGAAAGAATGGAGTAGTTAAGTGGGAAGAGCTGATTATGAGGATTAAAGAAGCACAGAAGCATGGTTACAAACCAAAGTCATCTTCAAGGAAAGCATTGGTTAATGATATGAAGTATTATTTGAAGAATACAAGAAATTATCAGATGAAGGATTTCAAGGGAAAGTCAGATGCTATAATTGAAAAGGAATTTTATGAAACTTATGCTAAGCTAAATCCAAGAAAAGTTTCTGAAAAGAAGAGAAAGCCAGAGGTTATGGAATCTGACAATATGAAAGCATCTGGAAGTGTTTTGAAGAATCAAGATGACAAGCAAACCATGGAGGATGAAAGTGAAGAAGTTAAGAAAGTCATTGGTTATAAGAGGACTGGTAGAAGAATAAAGCAGGTGGCTAGAAAGAAGAGAAAGACTGAGTCAGTAGTGATGAGTGATTCAGAAAAAGAAGAAAGTGATGAGTATCATTTTGAAGAGGTGACTGCTGAGGATATGAAAAGAACAATGGATCTCACAGTTCATGTACCACAAAAGGAACCAGAGATAGTAAATGCAGTTCCTTTAGATACAAAGTATTCAATCATATCTTATTCACATACAGTCAGGGATGGAAGTGAAGCTTACTGGGAGTTTAAGAGGTCTAATAATCTGTATTATGGATTTGTTAGATTTTCTCAGATGCTACATTTTATGGATAGAGATGATGTGATGCAAATGTGGAGGTTATATAAAGAAAAGTATAGTGATCTGAGACCAGAGGTGATGTATGAAAGAATTCACTATTACTTTTTAAAGAACATGTTTGAGCCTGATGAGAGAGATATTGAATGGAGGGATTTGTTGAACTCCAGAGTTGATAGGTGGCATTTGTATCAATCTTGTGGAGTACATGAATTGGTTTGTAAGGGTGTTAAGGTCTACATGCTTGTGGAGAAGGAATACCCTTTGAATAACAATACAGCAGTGATTACTCAGATGTTAAAGCCTGGAATGTTGACATTGCAAAATAGTTTCTTTTCAGATGATCAGGCTTATAAATTGATAAGGAAATATGAGAAGATTCTTGAATCAAAGACATCAAAACAGTAGAGTGTTTGGAAGCATCCTCCTGGTGGTTAGCTGGGTTTAAAAGAAACTTGATGATTTTTGAAGAAAAATATCAAGTTTAGGGGAGGATTGTTGGGTCTAAAAGATGCTGCTGATTCGAGAAACATAACTCTGCTGAATAGTTATGTGACTCTGTTGATTAGTATAATGACTCTGCTGTTTGTGACTCTACTGGGTTGGAAGAATAAGCAAAGTGTAACTCTGCTGCTAGCTCACGAAGACTCTGCTGCTAGAAGATTTACTCTGCTGCTTATTAGATATGTATAGTATGTTAAGGATAATTATAGAAAAGATACGTAAGATATTTTTCTTGTATAGGAAGTCTTGTAAACCGACTAGGACTCCTTACGCTATAAAAGGAGATTCTAGGGTTAGGGTTAGATATCGATTATCCTAGCATACGTATTATTGTTTACACTTCAAGGTTTCTTGTAACCCTATTGCTATTGAGCAATCGTATTAATATTGAAGTGTTGTTTGAGAATTTGTTTGTGTTTATTCTTCTTAAGATCAAGTATTAGTTTCCGCATAATATTTGATATACAACTCAAGATCAGTTTCTATACCGATTGTCTTAGATTTATCTAAAGCAATTAATAAGATCGTGAAGCTCAACTGGGATCAACAAATACCGAACTCATTAACGAATTAGGGCATCTTTGGGAACCCTTAGGGTCATTCCCAGATGATCACAACCCCTCCAAACAGCAGAAGATCACCAGAAGGACCATTATCAGTGGGGAACAGCCCCAAATCGTCCCCAACACCTTCTCCATCCACCATTGAAGATCGATGAAGAACATCTCCATACTTATCTTTGTGTATCATTCGGTTAGCATAATAAATTTGTCTATGGATTTCTTATGTTTAATTTTTATGTATACTTATCTTTTGCTGAGATTATGGGCTAACACCCTTAGGTGTTAGCCATGTTTATGAAGTTTTATTAGTTTTTATGATTTTGTCGATGTGTTTGTTTTGTTATTGGATTGGGTGCTTGTCGATATAAACTCGTTTATTGCTTATAACTAGTAGAAGTCTATGTAACTAGGTTATGATCCTTATAACTTTAATTGATGTGACTTAACTACCTGTAATTGTGGTTGCTTAGGTTGAGTTATATGCGTGTTAACCCGAATCTCTATTAGGAATCATTGTTTGGCATAAACGGAACGTGTCTACAATCTAATAGGACTAGTAGCGTGTAATACCGAACTAGGTTAGATGGTTTAAAGCAATAAGTTAGTATTGATGCTAGACGAGTCACTATGATCATGTCCTCTTTCCCACCACGATGGTAGGTTATTTAATCGTGACAGGATTAATAATCGGATTGGCGACAAAACAATTGAATGAATTAAAATAAGTAGACATAAGCATGTATAACTATAAAATGGATTAGACGTGGCTAACCCGTTCTTCCTATCTATCTTCATCTATCTTTAATTTGCTTTTAATTAGTTTAATATTTATTTTCTCGTATTTTGTTTAATTAAACACACAAAATCCTGATAGCCTCTCAGGCTAAAACCCCCAAAATATTTACTTGCTTTCTAGGTTAGTTAGTTTAGTAATTAGAATACCTTTAGATCACTTTAGCTTCGCTCCTAGTGAACGAACCTTGCTTACCTAAAAACTATCTACATTGATCGGGTACACTGCTCGTGAGTGTTTAGAGTCTATAGGTTAGTTCGGCAATAAATAAATTTAAAACTTGGTTGATTTTTATAGACCTAAAAAAAACACATCAAGTTTTTGGCGCCGCTGCCGGGGAGTGAATTTATCTATTTGCTAGTTTTATTGGTATTTTTCTGTTTTTAGTTTATTTTTGTGTGTTTGGTTTATTTGTTTTATCGTTTGTTTGTTGTCTGTGTGTCTGTCTCAGAAGGGAGATACGACGTATTCTTGTCTGTGAATACGGCGCATCTATCTGGTTTCAATACGGCGCATTCTTGTCTGTGAATGCGACGCATTGACGTTCTGTTGTTGAAATAAAAAAAAATTATAAAAAAAAAAAAAAAAATGTTGCAGGAAGATAATACGGCGTATCCATTGTCTGTTGGATACAACGTATTAACTTATGTCGATACGGCGTATCTATTGTCTGTTAGATACGGCGTATCGATCTTCTGTGACCCCAAAAATATTTTTCGTTTTTTTTATTTTTTGTGTGTGTTTAAATAAATAAAAAAAATTATAAAAAAAAAAAAAATTTGCAGGAAGCTAATACGGCGTATCCATTGTCTGTTGGATACGACGTATTAACTTGTGTCGTATACGGCGTATCCATTGTCTGTTGGATACGACGCATCGAGATTCTGTTACCCAAAAGTGTATTGTTATTATCTGTTAATTTGATTAGGTTTTTCTTTTTAGCTTTTTTTTTTTTATTCTAATCACTAACTCTGTTATATATTAGTTAAATTGCATTCATTGTATTATTTGCATATTTTCTGTTTTGTGTGTTATTTGTTTTCTTTTATTTTTGTTTCTTTTCGTTTGTTTTTATTTTTTGTTTTTCTTTTTATTTTTCTGTATTCTGCTATCGTTGTACTGAGCTAATTCAAACGATACGGCGCATCTATTTTCATAGATACGGCGTATTGCGTTTAATTTTTATAAAATACAACGCGTTTAATAAATTCGATACGACGCATCTTTCCCCAAGATACGGCGTATTCTGTTTTTAATAAGAAATTTTTCTAAACGATAACGCCATACGACGCATCTGTTTTAACAGATACGGCGTATTTATTATTTTAATTAAAAACAGTTTTTCGAATTATTAAACGGATACGACGCATCGATCTTTATCGATACGGCGCATCTACTAAATCAAAAATCGATTATATTTATTAAAATTTGAATTCGTTACGATTTTTGATAATTTAAACTTGATACGGCGCATTCTAATTCATAAGCGGTGTATCTGTTTTCTGAATAAAAGTCTGATTACATTTTAACGTAATAAGATACGGCGTATCCAACTTTCTGGATACGGCGCATCGTCCGCAGATATCAGCCATTTTTATTCTTTATATTCGTTTCTAAATTCATTAATTTCTCTTCTAGCGAACAGATACTACTGACGATTTTACCTATGATAACAGGTTTTGCTATGGAAGATATGTCAATGAACGGATATCTTACTAAAGGAACAAAACAACATGATTAATGGATTGGCAATTGAGTGCACCAATTGTCAACGGTGCTTAACAAAGTTCTTTTGGTAAAACACGATTTGAAAGGGATTACAACTAGAGGCGGAAAGTCAACCTTTCAAATGTGATCGGTATTAAGGAGCTGAACGTGAGTCTAACTTGAAGACTCTGGAATAAAGACAAGTGCTGACCGGAAGACAAACTGCATTTATCTTTTAATTTTCTGTTCTGTGTCGAGTCTGTCAGACCTGCAGAAGATGCGGCGCATCTCTATCAATAAGATGCGACGCATCACCTGCACTGGTCATATCTTATTTTATTTTATTTTTCTGCATTTTTATTTTTGACTTTAAAACTTTCTGTCAGTTTATTTAATGCGGCGCATCCCTGGTTAAGGATGCGACGCATCTTTTATTCTGATTCGTATTTATTCCAGGCTCAATACGACGTATCTTTTCTATAAGATACGGCGTATCGACTGACCTGATGATGTACAATTTAATATTTCCTACAGGTTGTTGATGCGGCGTATCCAATATCCCATGGATACGGCGCATCGACACTCTGACCTGTAATTTTTAGTATTTTTATTTTTCTAACCAATGATTAACGAGATGTTCTCGAGTCTATTTTTCTGTGGTCTCTATATTTTTACAGGTCTGGGCAATTGAAGGTATTGATGAACTCCCATATTACATAAGCGCACATTCTTACATTGGAGGATCATACCTAGCAAATCTCAGGGGAGTTTTCCGTTCTAATTCTTTTAATTTCCTGTTTTTAATTTCAAATTAAACAACGAGGACGTTGTTTATCTTAAGTGGGGGGATGGAGAATTAGAACGTTTACTTGTCCTTATTTTTCAAAAATATGCTTAATATGGACTTAATATGCTTAAATTAAAAAAAAAAATTAGCATGTTTTTGTTTAAGATCTAAGTTGCATAGCTGCACACATAACGTTATTTTCAAAAATTGTGATTTTTCAAAATTCACAAATCTATGAGTGTGCCGGTGACTTGTAAACTTTAGAACTTGGCTTGTATACTATTCGAGACCACCATAATAAGTATTATTTTATATAATTGGAGTGACTTGTCTAAATTGGTAAATTTCTAGGATTACACCCAAATAGCCTTTATATGTTATATGATATTAGCTAACTACACTGGTTAGTTAACCCCCGTATAAACCCTTTTGTAACTCTCACTTTTAGAGTAAGATACCCCTAGAAAAACACTCAGAGCCATTCCTTTCGTTTCTTACACCTTTGTTATAATGTTTCGTTACACCCCTACACCTTAGCCTACCCTGTAGATTAAAATCCGTGGTTGGTTAATTGCTTTAGGCAAAGTGTGTTTCCTTACATTACATGTGTTCGCGTGCGTAATTCATTATCTTTGGTTAGGTCGGGAAATTGCACAATGCAATTGGAGTGAAAGTAAATATTGTATATCTTTGAGTTTATTTTTCGTGTGTTTACTACTTTCACTATTACCGTTATTTCTGACGTCATGAAAAGTATGAAAAATTATCCAGAATTATCATTATAGTGATGTGGTGAAATTTTACACATCTTTGCCTATGTTTCAAAAAAAAAAAAAAAAAAAAAAAAAAAAAAAAAAAAAAAAAAAAAAAATCGAAAAAATAGAAAAGAAAAAGAAAAAAGGAAGAGTTGGATGTTTGTTTTAACCAACTTATGTAAAGTTTTGTATTAAGTGGTCGATATCACCACTGGTTGTTGTATATTATATCTATGGATTGAATGGGAGTTGTACGTTATGGGAACGCCAACTAAAGGATATTCTTTGATTGAGATCTTGTTGAGTATAATTCGTGTCTACCTAAAGCGTGTGTTTCAAGTGTTAAAGCGTGAGTTATTCTATGATATGAGTCTTATTCATGGGATGGTTGGGATAGTGATTAACCACGCTTAGGATTTTAATTTATTTGTTTTGTTTATTTTTCATTTTTACACCAATTTGTATCCCAAATATTATCCATACCCTATATTATTCTTTATCCAAACCTTTGATTTATTGAGATTAGGGATTTGAGCAATCTTAAGTATCGTAGTCGTGGATTCAGCTATGTATTTATGATTTTGTCGCCCTTTTTGATATAATATTATTGGTGAAGATTACTTGGTCCTATCTTTAGCCTATTCGAGTTAAGGATTTGAGCAATTGCAAGTATCGTGTTCGTGGATTCGATCATGTATTTGTGATTTTGTCGCCTTTTCTGGAATTTGAGATCGATAGAGATTAAGGAGAATGATTAACCCTTAAACCTCAAAACCCTTTTTACCGCTTTAGACTTGTTATTCCTTGGCTTTAGTGGGGGAGATGTGTATACTTGCCAAGCTTATGATAGAATATTCGTCACGACTGGACAGTCAAACGATTAGATTTGCTTTTATCAAATTATTTTATTTTACTTCTAATTCGTTAAGTGTTTGGTTGTGTGATTATGACAAAAATGAATACATGCTTAAATATAAAAATAAATCCTAATGTCTTTTAGGATACATTTTCATAAGATTAATTCTAAGGTTTACTTGGGGACAAGTAAAGTTCAAGTGGGGGGATATTTGATGAACTCAAATAAGTACATTTTATTATCATCATTTATCCTATTTATTTGACTTGTTTTATTATATTATATATGAGAATTGATACTTAATCGTTTACTTTTGTAATTCTCAGTTAAAAACAAGCATTTGGTGAAACTAAGCTATTATGGACTAAAAATGGAGCAAAATGATCAAGATTGGAAAAGGCTGCTGAAATGAAGAGATTGAAGACCATTGCCTGACTTAAACTTTGGTCAACAAAGAAGAACCAACTTGTTCTACTCCAGATGCGCCGCATTATACTTATTACATACGGCGCATCACTATCAAGATTTCACCAGTTACGATCCAAGATACAAGAAGACATGCGCCGCATACAATTATGAAGATACGCCGCATCTCAAGGCGGTGTACGAATATTCTGGAATATAATAATCTTGGACCCCACGCGAAGTTACCTTGATACGCCGCATCGGACCAATCCGATGCGCCGTATCGGCCATATACAATCCTTACCAAGAATTCAAGAAATCAAGTGAAGATTAGAAGCTTAATGAAGAAGTCAAGATTACAAGTCGACACTTGAAGATGCTTTCGTATTTTGGCCATAAAATCTTCATCCGGACTCCGATTTAGTTGATTCAAGCGGCCACGGAAAGAGAAAAAGGAGATCTACCTGTATCTGAAGGAGATGCGGCGCATCAGGTCTTTAGATGCGCCGTATTGGGAGATACTCCATATTAAATTTATAGATGCGCCATATCGGGTCAGTTTCAGACTTGGAGGCTACGTTTATTTATAGATGCGGCACATCTAACTCTCTAGATGCGCCGTATCGACCCAGATTTCAGAATCTATAAATACCAAACTCATTAACGAATTAGGGCATCTTTGGGAACCCTTAGGGTCATTCCCAGACGATCACAACCCCTCCAAACAGCAGAAGATCACCAGAAGGACCATTATCAGTGGGGAACAGCCCCAAATCGTCCCCAACACCTTCTCCATCCACCATTGAAGATCGACGAAGAACATCTCCATACTTATCTTTGTGTATCATTCGGTTAGCATAATAAATTTGTCTATGGATTTCTTATGTTTAATTTTTATGTATACTTTATCTTTTGCTGAGATTATGGGCTAACACCCTTAGGATTTCTTATGTTTAATTTTTATGTATACTCCATCCACCATTGAAGATCGACGAAGAACATCTCCATTGACTTATATGTGTGTTAACCCGAATCTCTATTAGGAATCATTGTTTGGCATAAACGGAACGTGTCTACAACCTAATAGGACTAGTAGCGTGTAATACCGAACTAGGTTAGATGGTTTAAAGCAATAAGTTAGTATTGATGCTAGACGAGTCACTATGATCATGTCCTCTTTCCCACCACGATGGTAGGTTATTTAATCGTGACAGGATTAATAATCGGATTAGACGTGGCTAACCCGTTCTTCCTATCTATCTTCATCTATCTTTAATTTGCTTTTAATTAGTTTAATATTTATTTTCTCGTATTTAGTTTAATTAAACACACAAAATCGTGATAGCCTCTCAGGCTAAAACCCCAAAAATATTTACTTGCTTTCTAGGTTAGTTAGTTTAGTAATTAGAATACCTTTAGATCACTTTAGCTTCGCTCCTAGTGAACGACCCTTGCTTACCTAAAAACTATCTACATTGATCGGGTACACTGCTCGTGAGTGTTTAGAGTCTATAGGTTAGTTCAGCAATAAATAAATTTAAAACTTGGTAGTTTAATATAGACCTAAAAAAACACATCAATAACAAAACCCTAAAAACCCTAAAATACCATTTATTTAAAGTAATGTACAAGTCACTAAAGCCCAGAAACCCTAATTCCGTTTTAACTCCCGGTAAAACCTTAATTTTACAAAACTATGATTTTATGTAATAAAATCACAAACCTTAAATAATATTTTTATAAAATATATATGTAAAGTCCTCTAAACTAAAGTACAAGTTACTAATGCATAAAAACCATTTATTAATAAAAACACTATATAAACTTTAAAAATAACTATTTTAAAGGCATTGTTGATATAAATAATGCCTAAACACGTTATTAATATTTTTCGATATCTCTACGTTTTGATAATCACAAAATGTAAAATCATTAAACTGAAAATTATGACGTAAACAAGCATTTAGTTGTTAATATCTGTTTTAACAACTCAAATCACTTAAGGTATGAATAAACAAATGCTTAATGCATTATATGATCAAGGGAACATTTTCTTAATCACTAGATTTTTTATAAAATGTCACAAACATTTTATATCTTTTAGAAAAATATTTTTGGTATTAAATAAAAAGGTTTAATCCATTATAAATTTATGAATTCAAAATTTCAACCAAAAATGGCAAAAATGTTCTAGAAAAACCTTCCCCATAAAAAGACAAATCTGAGCAACGTTCAGGAAGGGCGGCCCCCTTAATTATACTAGGCGGTCCCCTTAATTTTAAGGGGGCCGGCCACCTATTTAAGGGGACCGCCCCGCTCCTCTAGCCCCTCAGATTTGCCTATAAATACTGGTTCATCTCTGGACTTTTTCCTCACCTTTTGCACCCCAAATCTTCTGTTCTAAATCTCTTCTAATCCTTTCTAAAAACCTTTTGATCATATATTCTTGAGCATTGGTTTCTAAGTGATCCAAACTTCCACCATCCAAGTGCAAAAGAAGAATACTCCTTCAACATTTAAAGAAGAAGTATTGCAACTTAGTATCATCTTGCTACCTAAGTTGCTTGTATAATCATCCATTCATTTGTGTATAAGTTATGTATATTTGTTAGATAAGTGTGGGCATATTTGGTTAGGCTAGATTAGTGTGTAAGTAGTGAAGTTGTGGAGAGGTCAAGGTGTGTAATTAGTTAAGTTGTGAAGATGTCAAGGTGTGTAAGTAGTGAAGGTGTGAAGAAGTAGAAGAGTAGATTAGTCGTGCTAGGTTGTGAAAAAGTAGTGAAGAAGGTGTGCGAGAAGTTATGAAGAAGTCATGAATAAGTTGTGAAGAAGTCGTGTTGAAGTTATGAGATTGGTTCTAGCTACGATTAGAACCCGACATCTAGCTTTGTGTCGTTAAGCCGGTGTAAGCTAAAGTTGTGTAAGGTTTTCTCCGCCATAAGGGAGCTTGTTGACATAGTGAAGAAAACTCTCGAGTTAGGTGCTCGGGGAGTGGAGTAGGGCAAGGAAGGTGTCCTTGTAGCCGAACCACTATAAATCTCTTGTCTCGCGGTTTAATCTTTCCATCTCTATCTTTCATTTCATTTCATTAATTTACTTGCATTGCTTATTCATATTTATATTTGTTCATATTGTTCAAGAGTTGAGTTCACATAAATTCGAATCTAAGTTTTAAAAGTAAACAAAGTTTTCATAATAAAAATTAAAAAGACGTAAAACTATTCAACCCCCCTCTAGTTTTCCACAATTGGTATCAAGAGCCACGTCAAACAAGATTTTTAAAATAAATTGTATTTTAAAACTTGAAACGATCTATGGAATCCGAAAAATATTTAGAAGGGCAATCTATGCAAAGACCACCACTATTCGAGAGTGATGGTTTTCTTTATTGGAAAAATAGATTCGAAACTTATGTGAAATCAAAAGATCTTGATCTTTGGCATGTTATTACCCATGGTGATTTTCCTCCTATTCAAAATAATCCTTTAATTAAAATAGATGAAATTGTACCTTTTGAAAAACAAAATGATGATTTGAAAAGGAAACTAGCAAAAAATAATGAGGCTAAAATGGTAATTTATAATGCATTACCACGCAAAGAATATGAACGAATTTTTATGTGTCAAACCGCAAAAGAAATTTGGGATTCTTTATTAATCACTCACCAAGGTAATAGTCAAGTCAAAGACAACAAAATTGATCTTCTTGTTCAACAATATGAACAATTTACAATTCCTGAAGAGGAATCTATTGATAATGCATTTGCTAAATTTAACACTATCATCACAAGTTTAAAAGCACTTGATGAGACTTTTTCTAGCAAAAATTTTGTAAGGAAATTTCTTAGGGCATTACATCCAAAATGGCGCGCGAAGGTCACGGCTATTGAAGAATCGAAGAACTTGATGACGTTATCGCTTGATGAACTTATCGGCAACTTGAAGGTTCATGAAGAAATTATAAAGAGAGACTCGAAAACGGTCAAGAGCAAGAAAGATCAAATAAAATTACTTGCGCTAAAAGTAAAAAAGGAAATTAGTGATGATGACGATTCAAGTGACGATAGTGAAGAAGAAGAATATGCAATGGCCGTAAGAGAGTTCAAGAAATTCTTTAAGAGACGAGGAAGATTCACAAGACAACCATGAGATGAAAGAAGATCGCTTCAAAGAAGTAGGAATGCTAACTACGGGAAAAGAAAGTGCTTTAGATGTGGAAGTCCAAACCATCTCATTGGCGAATTTCCGAAGCCACCGGGTTATGATTACCAAAGCGCCTTTGTTAGTAGAGCATGGAGTGATAGCGACAAAGACGAGGCGGACAAAGCAAACGACGAAAAATGTCTTGTAGCTCAAGCTACCGATGAAATATGCCTAGGAATAAATTTGGAGCCTGACGAATGGATTAAGGATAGTGGATGCTCGAAGCACATGATGGGGAATCGCAAGCTATTCTCCTCTTACAAGCCTTACAACGGAGGTAACGTTATTTTCGGTAGTGACTTTCGTGGTAAAATCATTGGCAAAGGTACGATTTCTCAAGACTCTCTAACTATTGAAAATGTTGAGCATGTAGATAATTTAACATACAACTTGCTTAGTATAGGACAAATATGTGATAATAAGTGTAGAGTCACCTTTACCGATAGAGATAGCGAAATAGTTAAGGACGGAAAGGTCATAGGTAGAGGAATTAGGAAAGGTGGCGTATATGTCATGAAACTAGGAAATAAACCAGAAGATAAAATATGTCTAGCAACCTTAGATGATAACTCTACATTGTGGAATAGGAGATTAGGTCACGCTAATATGCAACAAATACAATCCCTAGCCTCTAAGGAATTAGTTAGAAATTTGCCAAACCTAAGATATGATCAAACATTTTTGTGATGCCTGTAAAATAGGAAAACAAGCACATGCTAGTCATAAAGCTAAGAACATAGTCTCCACTACTGGATGCCTAGAATTATTACACATGGACCTTTTTGGTCCATCCGCTGTGTGGAGTTACGGAGGTAACCGTTATACCTTGGTAATTGTAGACGACTATTCACGATACACGTGGACTAGATTTTTAAGTGATAAAACCGAAGCCTTTAATAAGTTTGAAATATTTAGTAAAATGATTCAAAACAAACTAGGATGTTCTATAGTATCTATTAGGATGGACCATGGTCGGGAATTTGATAATGAAGTGCAGTTCGGAAAATATTGTGACTTAAATGGAATATCTCACAATTTCTCCGCTCCTCGCACTCCACAATCAAATGGGGTAGTAGAAAGAAAGAATCGTTCCTTACAAGAAATGAGTAGAACAATGCTAAATGAACAATCTATCCCACAAAAATTTTGGTGTCACGCCGTAGATACATCAACATATATAATAAATAGAGTCTCAATTAGGCGAATATTAGGAAAAACCCCATATGAGTTGTTAAGAGGTAGAAAACCTAATCTAAATTACTTTAGGGTATTCGGGAGCAAATGTTTTGTTCTCAATACAAAAGATTACCTTACTAAGTTTGATCCTAAGTCATACGAAGGAATCTTTCTAGGGTATTCGCAAAATAGTAAAGCTTATATTATACTTAATAAACACACTATGAAAGTAGAAGAGTCCTTGAATGTAACATTTGATGAAACTCCACCACCACCTAAAACATTGCCTCTAGAAGATGATGACCTAGTTGAAGAAGAAGCCATTGAGGTTAGTAAAACTAAACCCTTAGGTGATGATAATAAAAATATAACACTAGGAGAAAACGAAATAGTAAATATTAAGGAATCTAAATCACACCCAATAGATAATATAATAGGAAACCTAAATCAAAGAACACTTAGATCACAAGCTCAAGATAAAAATAACTTCTTTTGTTTTCTCTCAACAATAGAACCAAAGAATATAAATGAGGCTTTAAAATTTTACTTTTAATTTTTGAAAAGTTTATCGACTTGACAGGTTGAACCATCGAACCCATTCTCAATCAAACAAAACATGTATGATGAACGGGTTAAGTGGGTCAACTATTTAAGTTGTGTTGTGTTTTTCGCAGAGTTTATTATCAAGGTTTTAAATCCAGAAAACAATCCTAAAATTATGTTTAGGAATTATGCTACAAGATTTGAGGTAATAAGCAAATAGTAAATTTTTTAAAATTATTATTATGTTGATATTTTTTGTTGATTTGTATAGATACGTGACAATCCCAAACAAATATTTGTTTGATCTATCTTTTATCATGGCATAACATGGTGCATGTTGCTGTAAGTTATTACGATAATTAATTAATATATCATTCAATTATATAATACTTTGAAATTAGATTATTTAACTTTACTAAAAGTATGAATTACATGCAGTTGATGTCATGTTGGATTTGTATTCTATTCTTAAAACAAGTTTGATCACCAACAGAGAAGTTCCACGTAATCAGATCTATAAAAAAAAGTAAAACTATTCTTTCTAAATATACTAACATGATAAATTATAATATTCTTAATAATTTATAATTTTTTTTACAGTTTGCAGGATGATGATGATAATGAGTTTGAGATTCTCAAAATGGCTGATGATTTATTCAAAATTAGGGTTATGAAGGTCACAATGGAATGCAAAAAAAAGGTATTTTGTTGTTTCTGACAAGGATGTGTCTATAGGGGAAAAAACCATTTAGTATTTGAATTGATCATTCACATGTAAATGTTTTTATTTGTTCACTGAATGTATGAATTGAATGAATTTAATGTTTACGTTCTATATTTTAACTTGATTGTATGTATGTGATTTCTGTTTAAATAATTCTGATGTATGTTACTGATTTTTGAAGATGTTGTTATATCAAATATTTTATGTTTCTGATCTATTATTCAATGTTTCTGATGTATATACATGTTTTCTTCAGACCTACCTCATATATTTTTTGTTTCTGATTTCTTATTCAGTGATTCTGATGTATATAATAGTTTTCTTATGTATGTGATTTCTGTTTAAAGATGTATGTTACTGTTTTTTGAAGATGTTGTTATATCCTATATTTAATGTTTCTGTTTTATTATTCAATGATTTTGATGTATATACCTGTTTTCTTCAGACTACTTCATATATTTTATGTTTCTGATTTCTTATTCGGTGATTCTAATGTGGTTGGTGTAAAATAAATGCTATTATTATCTTTGACGAATTAATTTTGTATTTTAATTTAATATCAAAAACATTTGTAATTTCAAAATTGTTCTTTTATGTTATCAAAATATTTAGAATCAAGATACATCATAACTCATTAAGTATTGTATATAGATATGAAACCAAAAAATAAATTCAAAATCAACGTCTTAATAGAAATCCTATAAAATTTAGAATAAAAATTTAATGAATTGTTGTTACAATTAATCATATATCATCATTTTTTCAACAAGAAAATAAAGGTTGTGAGCTTTATGTTGCTCCTTTTCTTCTATATCTCTTATAGACTCCATATCGTCCATAACATTTTCAATCTTGTGGAAGAATTTCAAATCTTGATGTTTTATACTTTTATGAATTAAGCTACTAAAGATTAAACACTAATAAGCCCTAAATCTAGAGAGAGAAAGTTAGAGAGAGAAAGAGAGAGTGGAAGATTGATTCAATATCATAATGAAAGTTTAGCATACAATCAACCAACCCTCTCCCTTGGATGGGAGAGGGGTATTTATAGTTTTACATGAGGATGGGCTTGTTGCCCTAATTTCTTAACTAAACATAATTAACTAAGTAAATGACACAGCCCATGGGCCTTCTACACGGGCTGGGCCTTATAACAAACCTAAAGGCCTAAGCAACCTATTACAATATGATCAATACTTGAATTAATACAAAACGTGTTCCCAACAATCTCCCCCTAAGTATTGGTCATCAAGGTTGCTTGACGTCGTCTTTGCTTCTTGTGGCTTTGACGTCTTCTGAATATTTGTTCTTTGTTCTTGATTGTGATGTGATATGATATGGTATTGATCTGCCGTTCTCCAATGGTCTCTGCTTCTGGTGTCTTCACGTCTTCTCCACCATGCTCATATGTCTTTTGACTTTGGTTTTTCAATTTGTTCTCACTTCTTCAATCTTTAACTTGTGAAAGGTTGTAGTGCTTGAACTTTGACTTTTCTTTAACATATTCTGAACTTTTGATATTTCTAAGTCTTTATGAGAACTTATCTTCAGGATATGAGCATGATGGAGTCTTGATGGTGGTTGAACTCCAGGTATTAAAGATCCTCTGCAGCAGCAGCAGCAGCACGAACCAACCGACACTTACAGACTCAGACTTTGAGATCGTCAACAGCATAGTGTGAAGACTTTCTCTAATCCTTGCCCAGGCCGTTCTGAACCGGATACCCCCGAGAGGGCTTACACGGACACACCGAAGTGCACCCACGATTCAGTGAGTCACTGGAGATCACCCCACGACTGTAGACCGTTTTGGAGCAAAACACTAAGCATAATCCATAAGGAATTACCGAAGTGACCTGCTGTCAGGGCTGTTTGATGTTGACCCTGGCAGGATTTCCATTCTATCACCGAGAATCACAATTGTGAATTCTCTCAAGAATGTTCTAGGCAGATTGCTAAGATCTGCGAAGGACACTTCTTAATTTTACATCTGCTGCCCATGATGTAGAACAGCAGAGTAATACTAAGTGTTCCTAAGAGATCTTTAATGTATCTCATGGCTCTAGACTCAATTAGTGCACATATGTTTGGTCGTCGGATGCATGGAGCAGATTGCCTCCTTTTCAATATCAACACTCTCGTAGTGAGAGGTCAATAGATTATGAAGGGTTCTCCGTGTGAAATGAAACAAGTGTCTTTTGAGAGACACCTGAGTGGCTAGAAGGTTTAGTGCAGTGCGTCACTGTGTCCATGACGTCTTTATTCTTCAATACCGTTGATACTTATCAACCAGTAGATTATGTATTGAACCCGGTGTCTGCCCTAAGGTTGTACAAATGGAGGGCTATTTCTTTTCACCCTTTTCTTTGCTTTTCTTTTTAATTCTTCAACCCCTTCTTTCTCCTTTCATTTCATTTCTCCTTTTTTCAATCATACCTAGGACTTTCTAGTTCTAAACTATTGGAATTGTCCTTGGGTAGATCCCTCCGGTTCTGGCAGATCATAGGACGGTTTTACCTAACCCTAGCCACCTTATAACTTCGTGACTATCCTATTGATGCCAACAACCAAAACATTGAAAATCTCTCAAAGTGTTGATGATTGTGAAACATTTTGTAACACTTTGAGAGTTTTGTGATTTTCATAAAGACTCCCCCTTGACATGTGCTCATAAGTGGTTAAGTAAAATTTGCACATGTCGGGAAGAGAAGGCACTTTTGAATTGATTGATTTGCAATGAACATGATCATCGTGAGACACGCTTACATCACTAGAAAACTAGCTTGAAATTATTACCCGTCCAGATCACATTCAAGGAAAAATTTGCTCGAAATCGGTACATTCTACTCAGACATATCCTTCGCGAGACACGCTTACATCACCAGATAAACTGGCTTGAAATTATTACCCGTCCAGGATATATCTTTTCGATTACTGACTATTGTTGTCGTCAATTCGAGGGTCAATTCTTGAGACTTGTACTCATGAGATAACATTGTTACTTGCACCATATTTTAATCACGTTTTCATTCTCCCCCTCAAAAATAGCATATTTATGTTGTTTTTGATAAACTTTTTGATTAAAATATGCTCTTTTTGGGGTTTTTGTGGAAGAATGTCAAGAACAGTTGTTTTTGAACAAAGATTGTGTTTTTCAAATACTCCCCCTTAACAAGGGAGTACTTGTCCTTATGAGCAGAATTTTTGAAAACTTAGAAAACATTCAGGTTTAATTCTACTCATAAGCAAGAAGCTTTCGCTCCTTTGATTAGGATTGAGGCACTGAAGCGTACCTCAGGGTCCTTTCTTTACAAGTGCGGGTTGTACACTGTTATGTGTGCACAAGCCGTTGTGAATGTAAAAGCAAATGATGAGATAATGACAAATTTGTGACAAGTAATACCATTGAGTTTACTTAGGACAACAGAAAGTGAGAATGCTTTGTATTATGGCTCATCCTCCCATGTAACTCTCTAGTCTTCTCATCTGCACACGAAACTTCAGTCGGTGATCAATTGGAGCCAAGAACTTGACTGTTAATCCAGTTCATGCTGCATGTCTTTAGCAGCTTCTTTGTACGCTTCTTTTTGGCGAAGTTTCTGAATCAGTTTCCCCCCAAACTGACAACCGTCTTTCGCAGATTCGTAATTTTGATGTAGTTACCATGTCTTCTAACTTTTAAAGTTTTAAGTACACAGCGGAATTTGTAGATGACATTGTAAACCACACCAAGCAAATCTGACTAGTCACTCAGTAACGATTATACTCAATGCGGAAACTTCGATTGGGGGGTAACATGCAAGAAATCAGCAAGATCTTTTCTCATAAGTAGGCTACTTCACACATCACAACCAGTGAAAGTTGAAATGATTACACCAAAATCACAAAACTGAACCACTGATCATCTCTGCGGACATCTTTCCGGTAGTAATAAAATTGTTAACTCGATCATGTGATTCTGTTATGCATCCCCGATGTGCACATTTCTTCCCCCTAATTGTAGATACATGTGGGAAAAGAGTGTTTTCGCAAAAAACATCAAAGAATGAAAGAAAAGTCAAAGAACATCCACTATCTCTTCCCCCACGATGTCTTTGCGGAATCGGAAGCATACACACTATGGTTACGATGGAAACGGAGGCAGCGTAAACCCTGTATGTCCAATTAGTCGAAGATGTGTGAAGTACCATAAATAGCTTGTTGATAACTCTGCCGTCATAACTGGATGGTGTGTGTTTCATGAAGTGGGGGACCTTCAGCTGTAGTCTCAGTATTGGAGGCAGTTTGTTCTACTGTTGATGGTAATTATGTTGTATGTGCATTTGCAGCAACTTAAGTTGTTGTAGTAACAGATGTATCAGGTACTTGAATTTGGACAGGTTGTGCAGCGGAACTGGTGGATACATCTGGTGCACGACAAACAATAGAATCATCGAACAGTTGGAGCAAACAAGTCTTCCAAATCCTTTGCGGTTATGAGATAGAGGTGCAGCTAAAGATTCAGGGAAGTTGAGACGGTTAGATTCGAGTCCTAAGCTGTTGTGCTCAGAAGCCATAACATTAAGCACGGGTCCGAAATTGAGTTGTTCTGAAGCCATTGTCATATCTGCAAAGAAGGTAGGAAGAGACAAAAACAGAGAATATGGATCCCCAAGTGAAACTGGGTTCCAGATGTTAGAAGCATAAAGTTGTAGTGTCAATTATCTTCTTGACACCTGAACACACGATTCCAATGGTTTGCTATCTCGTCTCAGGGATAAATGTTGTGGAGTTCACATGTGTTTTGGTGCAACTGTCTAAAATCTTTCCAGTAGGAATCCACCTAAGACCAATCGTTTTGAAGATTCTACCCGTGGGAACCCACCTAAGGTTAGATATAGGAGATGTTTTCCTTCTAGATGCAGCGGAATGAAATGTGGGAGCATCACTTAGTTGAGAAAACCTACGTCCTATATTGATCCATTTTTTAGGTTTCTGAATCTTTTCTTTTGATTCAACGGGTTTGCTTGGTTTGATTGTCTTAGTCGATTGTGCCTTTGCACGTGAATTCACTTCTTGAAGATGTTTTGACTCGCAGACATTGCAACTACTCTTAGATGCTAGCCAATTCCTATTCGTTTGTTGAGTGCTCCTAGGTATTGGTTTGCTACTATTAGCAGTGTTCTGTAAAATAATGGAAGGCATCACACGAGGTTTAGAACCTAGAATTCCATCTTTTTGAAGTAGTGCCTTTTTCCTCGCCTTTTCTAGATCATAGTTCTTGTTCATGTCATTTATGCCATAAGACTCTTTACTTTTAATGCTCGCTTTAGACACTGTTTTTGAACTAATCCTAGATGAGCCAGGTATAAACACTTGTTGAGGTTTAGCAGAGACAGATGCATTTTTCTTGGGCCAAGGATGTGGAGTGACTGGTTTTGTCAAATCATTTTTCTCAACAACTTGGGAGGCAAATCGAGATTTTGAATATTTAGGTCGTTCAGATTTAAATGCAGTTGGTTTTCTAACCACTGTTTGTTTTTTGATAGGTTGTAGAGGCGGTTTCCCCAAGATTGATGGCTTTGCAAACTTAGTATCCACACTTTGGCCAGTCAATCTTCTTAATTTGTTTTGCAATGCAGCATGTGCAAACACCTTTGCTTGAATTTGAACTTTCAACAACTCATTTTCTTTAACTATTGCATCCATACGTTTACTTTGTTCATTCAAAAATTTACCATTGTTGCCCGAAGTTAGAGATTCGTTTTGCAGTTTAAGTTCAAGTGAGATGCAATGTGCCTCTAGTTTTGAAAAATCTTTTTGAAACTGGGCAACGGTCTTTTTGAGACAAGTATTTTCAAACTCGAGAGTTTGGTTTGATGGTACATTTGTTTTGTTTTCATTTAATGAATCAGGCAAAGGTTGTTTGACAAGATGTTCTTCAACATTCTGATCAATCCCTCCTTCATTTCTGAATTCAGGTTGTTCAGTAAGTTGGCGATTATGAGCAGACATACTATTATTGACAATTGATTGTACCTCAGCCATTGGCTCTTCGTCAAATATGGGCTCTGTGTCATATGTAGGTTTGACATCTATACAATCTGCATCTGTATCATTCCTTGATATGCTGTTGTCATCCTTAGTCATTGGCTCTTTGTCAAATATGAGCTCATAATCAGCATCTATATCATTCCTTGATCTGCTCCTATCATCCTGCTTTTTTGATTCTGTCCCATTGCTTTCTGTAACAACCAAATTAGCTTCCAATGCTTTAAGCGTATTAGCTTGCTCTTCTTGAATCTGTAACTTCTTTTCTTTTACTCTTTTGTCAAACTCTTGTCTGTGAAGTACTCTTTCAGCAATTGACTTCTCCATCGAATCCATTTGTTGGGTCAGCATGTCTTTGAAAGTTTTAACCTCGATCTTAGTGTATTCCAAAAAATACTTGCATGTCATGACACTGTCAAAATCTGATGATAACCAGGAAACGATGAACTGTTGAAATTGTTCCTTGAGCACTCTAAAGGCGACCATGGATCCATTCTCGTGAAATTCTTCTTTTTCAAGTTGCTTCTGCAGTTGATCCACATTGAGGAACATCATTTTTGTGAATATTTCAACGTCTTCTCCAAAGAGTGTTGAAAAAGCACGTTTGAATCCATACTCGGTACGAGTTCCTACTAAGTCTTTGTTTGAGAGGACCTTAAGATGTGAATGAAGTAATCTAAAACATTCCAAGCATTTCTCTTTCGTTTCTCTCTCTTTTTCTTGCATTAATAGCGCTTGCGTATCGCTCTCTTGAGATCCTTGAGAAACAAGGTTTGATGGTAAAAAATTAGAGAAAGGTGACATCTGTTCATTAATTTGCGACCTTGATTGATGCATTTTCTCTCCCCCTTGATTATTGCGATGAAATCGGAAGAATCAAACTAAAATGTGTAAAGTTGATGTGTCAGGTCGAAGATCGGTTGTTGAAGTAACTTGTGAAACGAGGAAAGATTAATCTTGAAGTAGCTTGTGGATGTAGGATCTTTAAAGGATAATAACGGTTGTTGTTGAAGATTAGATTTTTGAACGGTGAATAACTTGAAGAAACTCTGAGGATTTTACTCTAGAAACTCAGAGAATTCAATCGTTGAACCTCGGAGGATTTTACACTAGAAACTCAGAATATTCTTATGAAACTTGATAGATCTCACAAACTTGATAAAAGGTAAGAAAATCGACAAAGTACGGATTAGAAGCCTAATCGATCACAACACCAAGTCCAAGTCCTAATTCATTTATAATATCCAACGAACCCGAATAATCTCAACCCAAAATATAATCACTCCCGGATAACGGAGCTTGATCAAAATCGTGGTCCAAAATTATATCCCAAAAAAAAATCAACTAACAAACCAATTTTAGTGGAAAAATTCGTCCTTGTTATAACATACCAAAAAATTTCAGCCCAATGATATAAAACACACCAACAGCAAACACGTCAAAAGAATATTCACATGCAAACTCTCATGCAAACTTACATGCAAACACGTCAAAAGAATATTCACGTCAAAAAACAAACACGTCTTGACAAAAGCAAGTGATATTGAACACCTTTATTACACAGGTAAAAAGCAAAGCAAAGTTCACGTGATATTCAATATAAACTTCAACTAACTCAATAGTATATTATAATATAGAAGAAAGGTGATGGTGCTCAATAGGACTAGATTGCTTTGACTAGATGACTTGAATAACTTCACTTGTTCGACTAGATACTTGATCAAGTGCTCTTGCTTGACTATTGTGTTGCTCGACTACAAAGGTACTTGACCAACACTTGCTCGACTAGATATCTGTTCGATCAATTCTTGTTCAACTATTCTTGTTCAATCAAGGGAGTTGCTAGATGAAAATTGCTCGATCAAGAGACTAGCTCGACTAACTTAGATGTTCGACCAAAAATAGTCTAGAGTACTTCGACTAGATTACTTCGACTAGATTTTTGCTTCGACTAGATAACCTTTGTTCGACTAGAAAACTTGGTTCGACTAGCTATGATTTGTTCGACTAAAGTGTGGTTCGACTAAAGTATGGTTCGATCAAAGTGTTGGTTCGATCAAAGGTTTGGTTCGATCAATGTTGTGGTTCGGTTAGGAGATTGGTTCGATCAAAGGTTGTGGTTCGATCAAAGGTGAATGGTTCGATCAAGAGTTTGGTTCGATCAAAGTTATAGTTCGATCAAAAATGATTGTTCGATCAAGATGATTGTTCGATCAAAATGATTGTTCGATCAAAATGATTGTTCGATCAAAATGATTGTTCGATCAAAATGATTGTTCGATCAAAATGATTGTTCGATCACAATGATTGTTCGATCAAGATGATTGTTCGATCAAAATGATTGTTCGATCAAGATGATTGTTCGATCAATGATTGTTCGATCAGTGGAAGAGAAAGTCTAGCTCGACTACTCTTTGTTCGATGCTTTGTCGTTCGATGAATACTCCTTCGATGAATACTCCTTCGATGAACCTCGTTCGATGAGTCAGCTGGTTCGATCAAATTACAAGTCTGATGAACAGTAAGATCACGGATGAATAGTACGAAATAGTAACCTCTCGGATTTTTTAACTTTTTTCTTAAATCTAATCTTTTAACAACCTAAATTACCCTTAGGCGAATGATATCACTTGTTGTTTTATACTTTTATGAATTAAGCTAATAAAGATTAAACACTAATAAGCCCTAAATCTAGAGAGAGAAAGTTAGAGAGAGAAAGAGAGAGTGGAAGATTGATTCAATATCATAATGAAAGTTTAGCATACAATCAACCAACCCTCTCCCTTGGATGGGAGAGGGGTATTTATAGTTTTACATGAGGATGGGCTTGTTGCCCTAATTTCTTAACTAAACATAATTAACTAAGTAAATGACACAGCCCATGGGCCTTCTACACGGGATGGGCCTTATAACAAACCTAAAGGCCTAAGCAACCTATTACAATATGATCAATACTTGAATTAATACAAAACGTGTTCCCAACAAATCTTCTGGAAAACAAATTAGTAGAAAAAGTTAATTTGTTTCATACCCATATCGTCCATAACACGTTCAACTTATCTTTTAAAAATATAAAAAAGCTAAACAATTTACCTTCATTCAATATTTCACACCCATCAACTTGAACACCATCCTCATTAAATAAAGACAAACAAAATCTATTATCATCTAGATAACTTAATATCATTTTTTGTCCAATAAAAATTTTCTCACACACATATAACATCTCCCGTGCATGACCCTCAAATCCAAAAGCGACACCATTTATAGTAAGAGCATTAACCTCATAAAATCCATTAGGTGAATAAATATTAATCCTTAATGGGGATCTATTGTTCATTATACTGAAAAATCCTTTAGCAAATATCTGTAAAAAAAATAATAATTACAAAAAAACACTTATTGTTCAAAATTTTCAAAACAGAACTTACTTGCATCACGATAGTGCATGACGAAGCCACTGATAGGCATGAATTATTGTAGCCTCTATAATTAAGAGTTTTATCGAAGCAAATGCCTTCAAGATTGTAACACCATACAAGCATACGATTAGAAGTCATATGTCGAAACAAAATATTCCAAACATTCATCAAATTCTTCAAATAAGCAAATTTTTGCCACGAATGATCATAAATAAAAGCTTGCTTATCATTAAATGATTTAGCATACACCATGTATTTAGTATTCTCATTTATCAATAATAGTTATTTCTTATCAGCTACATCATTGCAAAATCTCATCATCCCTACAGGAATAAGCTAAACAAAAAAAAATAAAAAATAAATAAATAAATAAATAAATAAAAATAAATTATGAACACATGTCTTTATCGGAAAAAAAATGTACAGTAAAAAATAAAAAAACAAATACCAATCCGTAAACATGTTCTTCGATGAATTCATATTGAACTAGAAAATCCATTTGATTAACATCTGTTTTTCGCTAATAAATCCAAACCTTTCATAAATATAAACAATAAATCGTAACTGTTGTGGTCATACAATTTTAGAACTTATCACGTAACATAATTTAAGTATATATAAGATATCGACGAAAATAACTATGATTTTTAAAACATTCTATATCATGCATCTTATGTTTAGAAATGATATAATTCAAAAATGGTAAAAAGACAACGGATATTGCAACATTTTAAGAATATTACATTATATGAATCAGAAACGTCTAAATATTATGAAATTGCAACACATACTATAAGAATCATCTTTTCCAACAGTAACAATCACCTTATTTAGTAACAATTCAACTCACCAAAAGTATAAAACAATTTAAATCATTAGCAATCGTTGCATTCTGAACACCTAACTGAAAATAATTGCAAAGACAAAACCAAGGCTATGTTCTCAAATATAAAATGTATATTCTAGAAGGTTTTTATAACTATAGATATTTTTGCCTAAATAGCATAATTACAATTAATACTCTATTTAAATTATTATAAACACACATTGTAATTTGGGAGAAGTTAAGGCTACAAATACAGTTACTCAAACGTATTTTTAGTCATATCTAAACGTATTCCATCTTCATTTTTAATATCTTTGATAACAATATGTCCTTATCAGGTATATATCTAATATAAAATTTATTTGAAAAATATTATACATTTTAAGATTTATAATAAAATAAAAATTATTTATTTATTTATTTATTTATTTATTTTTTTTTGCAGGAAAACATTCAAGGAGTTGCTCGTCATCTAAAGGAAAAGATAAAGAATAACCACCATATGAGAATCAAGATTCATCCACAAACCATGTTCATCTTCAAGGTGAGGTAATAAAGTGCATTCTAGAATATATTCAGCATGATTGCGATATTGCAACAACTCTTCAATGCCAAGTCGCTGAATTGATGAAGTCAATTGATATGAAAAATAAATTTCTTGAAAAACTTATTAAATTAAATAAATAATTTCTATCGATGTAATTTATATTTATTAATTTTTAATGAAAGCTGTTATATATATTAGTTTATGATTGTATTTTTTTATATTTTTGTTATTATTATGCAGAAAAGCTTGAAGCATATGAATTCATAAATTCATTAATGGATGAAATTGAAAAAGACTACAACATGGCTAGGGAACTTCAAAAGCAAATGAAAGAACTGATGAAGTCTGTAAATAGAAAAGAAGAATTGATTGAAAAAATTAAAATTTTTTATGAATGATCATCTAAATTATTAGTTATATGTTTGTATTTTGGTTTTTGTGTTGTATGTTTATATACTTATTAATAATGCTTATAATATAAATCGATAAATAAAATAGTTATAGTCATATGGCAATATAATATATAAAATCTAGGAAAATCTTTCTTAATCATGATAATAATATCAATAAGAACTCCATATCTATACAAGTCATGTCACAAATATATATCTAGGATTATGCTGTGAAAGTAATAATTATTTTTTGGTCAGGTTCATTTAATTTTTTGTTAATAGTATACTCAAATTTTTTCAATGTATCTTTTTTGCACTCATTAGTAAAATACAATAAAAAATTGGATACAATAAAAAAAAAGTTAATAATTTCAACGTTTGAGCTTTATGTTTATCACTTTCATCAATAGATGTTGTATATTATTATTTGATAAAACTATATTTATAAAATAAAATTAATTAAACACTCATACTCTTTGCATGTTTTTTGGGATTCAAAGGCTTACTTAGTGCTGCTGAGGTTACTACTGCTGCTTTGTTTGTTCGAGGGACTCTTCTATAACTTCTTCGATTAAGGGTTTAAATCCTCAATTTTTTCACTTAATCAATTTCACGCGCACATAATTCTCTCAAAGATAAACCCTAACTCTCTTTTTATCATCAATTTGCAAAAACCCACCATCAATTACAACAAAATCACAAAAATTTCGAATCTCTCATTTGCTGATACTCATAACATGATTGCCTTTTTACAAAAACCAAAAGAAAGTGAAGGTTTTACTGAGATAATTGATTTCTTAAATGCAAACCCTAGCTATAAGGTATGCATTAACAGAAAACGCTACTATATATATTTCTCACATTAAACAGTTTTGGTCTAGTGCTAAGGTCGAAACTATTAATGGGGAAGAACAGATTCATGCCCTTGTAGATGGGCAGAAGATACTCATTACTGAAACATCTGTTAGGAGAGTTCTTCACCTAGCAGATGCTAAAGGAATTGAGTGTTTTTCTAATTCTACAATTTTTGAAAAACTTGCACTGATGGGATATGAGAGGAAAAATGATTCCTTAAACATTTTCAAAGCAAACTTCTCCCCATAGTGGAAATTTTTAATCCATACTATCCTACAGTGTCTTAGTCTAAAGACAACTGGATGGAATGAGTTTAGCATTAATATGGCCTCTGCCATAATCTGCTTAGCTACAGATCAAAAATTTAATTTTTGTTGGGAATTATAATTAAGTTGATAAGACAAAACATGTGAAAGATGAAGGACTTATGAAGACAAAGATGAAGGACTTAAAATGTATTATGTTGAAAGTCTTTGTAACCCTAATCTCTATTATATAAAGAGATTATGGGCCGTTTAGTTGATAGTGTGTCAAAGATGTAGAACCAGAAAAACGTGTGTGTAAACCTAGGCGTAGGTCTTGTGTAAAACGCCTAGTGTTTGTGTTTGGTTTAAGCCTCAAGGATCATTGATCACTATTAGATTAGGTAACTGTACTACACTTGATCACGTAGTATTGGGGCTGTTAGTTTTGTATGTAGTTGTTAGAGATGATGACGAAGAAACCTTGTATCAATAATAATGATGTTTTGTTTATTCCGCTGCGTATCATGTTTAACATCATTGATATTGTTAATCCCTAGTACTTAAACGATCCATGAAGTTTTTATAAACTCCACAATTGGTATCAGAGCTTGGGGAGCTCTTGATCTAGGGATTATACAAGGTTTTGTCGAAGAATGATGAAGAAAAATCGATTTTGGTTTATTTTCGTAACTTTCTGCAAAGCTGTTTTCAAAAGGCGATAGCTCATTCGTTGACTGTTGGATCTGGCTAAAATGTTTACTGACGTTTCTTTGCATATCAAGGTACATTCTCACTGGAGGGATCTTCAATCTGAGCTCTTAATCGTCAGCTGCTACATACATGATTCACTTTCATGTTGTGATGCATCGTTCAACAATTTTGTACGCATTATAAACCCTATAACTGTTTAGGGTTTATCTTTTATTGTTGATGATTATACGAATAGGGTTATGGACTCATGCAATAAAACCCTAGATAGAAGCAAGTGTGATTCAGTTTGGTATATCATGGATGTGATGTTGGGTTAATGAATGTGACATATGAGATTACTAGTTGGAGCAGGGAATGATATTACTGGTGAACGAATAAGGTTACTATTGTGGGAATAGAGGTACGCATCTGAGGTTACTGATATTATATGTAGCGTTACTTCTTTTTATGTAACTCTAATATTGATGAACCATGATGATGTAAGGGATGATTAATGCTGCTATGGTATTCAGTTTACTACTGCTCCTTGAAACCCTAGTACTGTTTTATATCAATTAGTACTGCTGTTCCACAACCAGTTTGCACTGTTCGATTGGAGTTTGTACTGCTACAAGTATTTAGTACTGATCGGTTTTATAGTTTGTACTGCTCCATATAATTTAGTACTGCTAGCTTCACGATTAATACTGCTGCATCTCAATGTGGGTTAGTACTGCTCGTGGCTGTGTTTATACTACTGCTACTATTTTCGTTCATGCTGCCTTCGTTCTTCTTGTTTGGTACCTACTGTTGTTTGAAGGAGTTCATGACTACTGCCAAGGAACTTAATGCTGCTAGCTGCTCGATTTGTTTTATCTTGCTATTAGTTATTGAGTTTGGTGGACATGGTTACAAGAGTTGGGCGTTCGCTGATTCCGTACCAATTCGATCTTAATGCTTAAGACCTGCGCACTAAGAAAACAGAAAAAACACCGTTAGGCTTATCGTGGGATTGTCTCCCACGATTATCCTCCGGCGTGAGAGTAAGTAATCGGTTTTAGGGTTTGTAGAAGAGTTAGGGTTTTGTAAATCGTACCTTTGTGAGGGTTGAGATGCCCTCTATATATGGACACGAAATCCTTATTGGTTTCGTGTTCCCCAATCTTCGGTGTATCTCGCGTAGGGCGGTTAGGCGATATATATCCCATAAATAGAAGATATACTATCGCAGCCATAAATAACATTGGGTTTGGGCCATCGTAAGCCCAAACCATTATCGCAATAGCCCATATCGTGATGGGCTAGGGTCCATTCGTGATGGACTTAAGTATGGGCCGGGTTCGTGACCCGAATACGGACTATACGTCATCATGTCCCCCCAGTCTAGTGTGCGCAATGCGTGATTGCGGATACTAGACTAACAACTTAAAAAAAAATATATTCCTTAATGCGTAGCGAGGAAGCTTTAAGTATTTCCTGCTAAAAGTAGCGAGTTAATCCTAGTCCAAGTATCTTCTTCAAAAATCGTGTGTGGTGGGTGAAAAAGTGCTTTACCTTTTGGGTTCCCAACCGTACGATTAGAGCAAGTGGGGTACACATGTCGTACATCCACGAATATGTGTACCCTATATAAACTTTAGCCGTCATTTGACTGTGGTTACCACAGTAAAAAGAAATCATCATTTTTTCGCCATTGTTAAACCTTCAAGAAACAAATCAACAAAAGCGAAGATAATAGCGAGTGCGCCGATAATAGGTATCATGGTTCTTCAATTATCTGAGATTAGTTCCGATATGTCTGAGGATGAACTTCGTCAGTTCACCTCAGACTATTATATCCCTCTCGCATTGCATCCGGTAGTTCTGGGCGCAAATGCATCCATAGCGAATTTCCCGCAAGGGAAGGTGGGGGTTTATACACGCTTCTTCGAATTTGTGAACCAGCGTGTTCCCATTTCTCTGTTTTTGTGCGATATCTTAAACCATTATCGCTTGCACATCTCGCAACTGCACTGTATAGGTGCGGCGAAAGTTACTAATTTTGAGGTAAATTGTCGCCTGTTGGCGATTGAACCCACTGTGCATCTATTCCGCGCGTTTTACCACACGTCGTGGTTGAACGGGTGGGTCACTTTTGCTAAGCGCGCGGGGTCTCTGCAGTGTTATGCAAAGAAATTAGACGCACTAAGGGTATGGAGGGAAAAATTTTTCTGGATTGATAGTGCATTTTTTCCCTGGGCATTTGAGTTCTATACTCAAGAATCGTTGCCGAGAGATGAGCGCCCAGACCCCGGATTGTATAATGTGGCGGATGCGGAGACGATAAACACCAATCGCATACCTATTGAACCGTATCCAGAAGATTTTTTGGTGCACATGGGCATCAGTCACAACTATTTTGGTAGTCCGGAAGAGGTGCCAACATTCTTGGATGAAGACGGCCGGGGTGGGTGCTTGTCTCTTCCTTCCCCTTCACTTGGTAGTTGTAAGCATTCTTTCCTTTGTAGTTTTACTAACGCATTTGCTATTTGTTTGTTGCTTTGTTGCGCAGAGATGGACTTGTTTGATGTTGTTCGCTTGGCGAAACCTACAAAGGTGATCGTAGGGGTGCGCCCACTGAGAGATGGGGAGCAGCCATTGCTTCAGGCTACTGCTGGGCGCACAATGTTGATTGCGCAGGAGGAAACAGAGGAGACAGAGGGGATAGGGGAGGTTCCCGCAGGTGTCACCATGGCAACTCCTCTGCGTAGTTTTCCCTCTGCTGAGACACAGATCCCTGTTGAGTTGTTTCATGTAGACTCATCAGGGAGTGCTATGGACGAGTCTGGAGATGAAGGCTTGGTGCGGAAATGCAAGAGGTCGTCTGGTGATGATGGCGCAGGGACATCAAGTAAGCGACCTGCGCTTGTTGTCGAGTATCCCGCCGAAGAGGATGCGTCATCGCATAAGACTTCTCCCCCCACGTAAGCATTTGTGTTTTTAGGTCTTCAGTCCTTTATTACGCTATTAGTATTATAGAGTAACTTTGTATTTGCGTGTAGGGCTGAGGCTGTTGTTGATGATGATGCGCATGTGGAGAGTTCGCTCCCCAAGACTGATGTTGGTGATTTTGGGCCTGAGAGTCCAGTGTTTGAAGAAAAATCTGCTGGAGATGCGCCAACGAGTAGCCTTCTTGAGGAGTTGGCATTGTCTGCTGCGCACCAGGCTTCATTGGTGGCACGGCTACAGGCTGAGTATGCTGGTGAGAGCAGCCTGGTTGCTCAAAAGGAGAAGGAAATTGAGCTTCTAAGGGCGCAGTTGGCTGAGGTGCAGGCGGAATTGAGGACATCCGCTATGTATGACCAGAAGGTTGCTGATGAGAAGATGTTGCTCATGTCTGATCTGGCTAAAGAGCACACTGGAGCGAAAGAGTACAAGGCCTCTTGCCTGTGGGCCATGAGATATATGGAGCTGAATAAGGGGAAGCTCATGTCTGATCTGGATGCATTCCGCAAGGCTGTGGAGAGCTTGCTGGAGAATCAGGAGGGCAAACTGCGCAAACTCAGCATTGAGTATGATGAGGAGTTGTATCCTCATTTGATGTCGACTATAGCTGAGCGCAGGTGGCTTATCAGCCATGGTTTGCGTCTGGCCGCCATGACCACGCTGGAGTCTCGAGAGGTTAAGGAGTCCTTCGGGAATGTGGTTCAATGTGCTCTCGCGCGTGGTAGGGCAGAGGCGGTAGAGGAACTGTGCGCATCCAAGGTTTTGGCGATGTCTCCTTCAGAAGTGCCTGGTTATAATGAGAATGCTTATGGCGAGCTTGTTTCTGCTATGGAGAAGTTAAAACTTTTTGAGCTTCCTCATATAGCGCAGCTGGAGCGGGACCAGGACTTCCCTATTAGTGTGATTATGGAGGGTTTGACTTTGCCTAGACATTCATCCGCGAATGCTGAGGAGCAGCTTGATTATTTTTTGAAGCCGGATGTGTCTCAGCTACAGGTGCCCATTTTCGCTCGCCCTCGTGACATCCTAAACCCTTTTGCTCTTGAGAAAGAGATTCCATTGAAGACATCTTTGGAAGCTCACGAGATGAGACTTGCCAAGAAGAGGGGTCAGAAGGGGAAGGCTATCCTGTGTGGTCTTGGCGCAGCTCACATTCCTAGGTCTGATGGGGTGCCTGTTAGCGTACCAACAGTAGCGCCTGGGGATGCTAAGTTGTTGCAGCTGCTTACAGATGCTGGTCGTGTAGCGCACCAGGCAGGTAGCTCAGGGCTAAGGCGTACTCGTAGCATGTCTTGGTAGTTTTGGTGTAGTGGTATTTTGTTATATGTCCACTTTTTCCTTGTACATATGCTTGTTGGATGTGTACTCTTGATGAACTTGTTATAATGAAGCGTTGATTTTGAATAATACCATTGTATGCATATTATATCAAATTTGGCTATGGTTTATAACGTTTGTACTTAGTTATTTTTGCATAAAAGATGTCTAAGAGTCAAATCGCTTGTATAAACACATTTGAAGATGGTTTACAAGGATTCATAATCACTTATACTTATCTTGTATGAAAATTATGACATAGTCGTGTATGACATGGTTGTATATAACATAATTGTGTATGAAATTTACAAGTTGCTTTGTACCCATCATGGGGTGCACAAGTGTATGGATTGCAGCGTGCTACTAGGGCCATACTAAGGGGTTAGTTATCTTAACTCCTGATTTGTTAAACGCGCACAGTGTGCATTGATGTGTACCCGTCGTGGGGTACGCATGGAACTTACTCCAACGTCTTGAGAATAAGGTGTTTAACAAGGATGCGTGATCCGGTGTTGATGGGTTTGCAGCCCTCTTACTCAACGAGTCATTTGTTAGGTTTACTCATCCTTTTACCATCGTGGGTTTTTAATTAGTGCATGCACGCCATGTAGGCAAAAGATAATATAATAAACAATATTGAGACATAAATTATATGTAAGCAATAAAGTAAAGTGTGTCACGGAGTTAGCTAGAAACCGCAACATTTTATTAATACTTGCAAGTTTTTGTAAAAAAGATAAAAAAAACATTTGTCTAAATGAAACAAAGAATGTAAATACATGGATATTTATTTGGCACTTACTAAAGTGTGTGTGTGTCCATACATTGGGTCATAACCTTTCCTAAAGATAGCATCTCTTGAGGTTGCAGATATTCCATGTGCGTTGTAGCTCACGGCCTTCCATGTCGCGTAGCTTGTACGCGCCTTGTCCTAGTGCTTCAACGACCACATAGGGTCCTTCCCACTTTGGTCCAAGTTTACCTGTGTCTTCTGCGTGGTTTGCATCATTAGCGCGGTACACAAAGTCGCCAGGTCTGAATGAGGTGCTTCGAACTTTAGCATCGTAGTATCCCTTCATCTTTGACTTGGTTTTTGCCTCCCGTATGGTTGCGCGCTCGCGCCTTTCCTCCAGTAGGTCCAAATCTATCCGTCGTTCGTCATCATTGGTCGCGACATTAACTTCCGCGGTGCGGATAGTTGGCATCCCAATTTCAGCTGGTATGATAGCTTCTGTCCCGTAGACAAGGGAAAAAGGAGTCTCTCCATTATTAACCTTGATTGTCGTGCGATGCGCCCATAAGACATGCGATAATTCGTCCACCCATCTTCCTTTGTGTTTGTCCAGGCGCGCTTTAATTCCTTCGCCTAAACTGCGATTTGCGCGCTCAACTAAGCCATTGGTTTGTGGGTGTTTTACTGATGCGAAGTGTTGTGTGATATGTAACTCTGCGCACCAGTCTTTGAATGGGTTATCGCGGAATTGTTTTCCATTGTCCAAAACAATCTCCACAAACCAATGGCTCAACTAAGCCATTGGTTTGTGGGTATTTTACTGATGCGAAGTGTTGTGTGATATGTAACTCTGCGCACCAGTCTTTGAATGGGTTATCGCGGAATTGTTTTCCATTGTCCAAAACAATCTCCCCAGGTAATCCAAAGCGGCATACAATATTTTCCCAAACAAAGCGTTTTACTTGATTACCTGTGATCGTTGCTACTGCCTTTGCTTCAATCCATTTAGTGAAGTAGTCTATTGCAACGATAAGGAATTTAAGTCCTCCTGCTGCGACAGGGAAGGGACCTGCGATGTCGATTCCCCACTTATAGAATGGCCATGGAGAAGTGATAGGCGTTAGCTCTTGTTGTGGTCTGCGCGGGATGGGTCTATGAACTTGGCAGTCGTTGCATTTCTTTATCACATCGCGTGCATCACGGTGCATAGTAGGCCAATAGTATCCTGAGCGCAATGCTTGCGCTACGACGGACCGTGGTCCTGAATGCATACTGCATGAACCAGCGTGGATCTCTCGGAGTACGTAATCTGCTTGAAGAGGTCCAACGCATCTAAGCCATGGTTGTAGGAATGAGCGTCGATATAGAATACCATCTCTAAGTTCGAACCTCTGAGCTGCGCGCCGTATCCGTCTAGCGTCCTTCTGTTCAGCGGGCAAGTTACCCTTACTTATAAAGTCGATAATAGGAGTCATCCATGTAGGATTCTCTTCCTCTATTACCGTGGATATCTCCATCTCCGAGATGGATTTATTCTTTAGGATCTCCACTAAAACTTGTTTTGACAGGTGCGCGAAGCTGGTGGATGCGATCTTACTGAGCGCATCCGCTTTTTTATTCTCGCCTCTGGGAACTTGCTTAATTGTAAACCTGTCGAAGCTTTGTATTAGCGATTTGGTTTTGTCGAGGTATTGGACCATGTTATCCTCTTTAGCCACATACTCGCCCAACACATGGTTGGCTACCAATCGGGAGTCCACGTTTGCTTCTAGGTTACGTACACCCATTCGGTTTGCAATGCGTAATCCAGCGATTAGGGCTTCATATTCTGCCTCGTTGTTCGTGGCTGTGAATTCAAAACGCAGTGCGTAAGTGAATTCCATTCCTTCTGGATTAGTGAGGATAAGGTCAGCGCCCGATCCATCCACGCATAAAGATCCATCTGTGAACAAGACCCATGGTTCTTGTAATTCTACCTTGCTAGGTGGGGGTGCATCATCGGTATCTGGTTTTTCGACAATGAAGTCTGCTAGTATTTGCCCTTTAACCGCAGTGCGTGGCCTGTAAGAGATGTTATACTCTCCTAATAGCACACTCCATTTTTGTAATCGGCCCGATGCGTCAGGTTTAGAGATAACTTGTTTGATAGGTTGGTCAGTAATTACTGCTATGGGGTGCGCTTGAAAGTATCGGCGCAGTCTTTTGGCAGCAAATACTAACGCCAAAACCAACTTCTCCATTGAGCTGTAGTTCATCTCTGTCTTTTTGAGTGCCTTACTTACAAAATACACTGGTGTTTGTACAGAATTTCTATCCGTCAGCAGCACTGCGCTGATCGCTCCCTGGGTAGCGGATAAGTAGATGATTAACTCCTCCCTGGTCGGGGTGCGACTAGCTTAGGAAGCGCTGCTATATGTTGCTTAAGCTTGGTGAAAGCTTCTTCCGCTTCCGCAGTCCACCGGAAGTCTCCCTTTTTAGTGCACTTCTTGAGTGTTTTGAATAAGGGAAGTGATTTATCCGCTGATTTGGACAGGAATCTGTTCAAACCGGCTAGCTTTGCATTTAGAGATTGAACTTCTTTCAACGTGCGCGGTGAAGGAAGTTGGAGGACAGCGTCTGTCTTTTCTGGGCAAGGCTTAATGCCATCTGGTTCTATCAGATATCCCAAGAACATTCCTTCTGTAGCACCGAAAGTGCACTTCTTGGGATTTAACTTCATGTTGATCGCCCGTAGCGTTCTAAATGTTTCTTCTATATCGCGCACCACTTCGTCCTCAGTATGGCTCTTTATGACAAGATCATCCACATAAACTTCTAAGTTGCGGCCCACTTGCTTTTCGAATGCATTATCTACCAATCGCTGGTAGGTGGCGCCCGCGTTCTTCAGACCAAAAGGCATCTTTGTGTAACAGTAGACCCCTTGGCTTGTGTGGAAAGCTGTTTTTTCCTCGTCTTCCTTGGCCATTTGGATTTGGTAGTACCCTTTGGATGCGTCCAAGAAACACTTAAAGGGATATCCACACAACGATTCCACTTTCCAGTCAATCTTTGGTAGTGGGTAGCAGTCCTGTGGACATGCTTTATTAAGGTCAGTGAAGTCCACACACATTCGCCAACTGCCATCGCTCTTTTTGACCATTACTGGGTTGGAGAGCCAATCGTGGTAATAGACTTCTCGCATGATGCCAGCGTCCACGAGTTTGTGTACTTCTTCTAGTATGGCTTTTGCGCGCTCTGGAGCCTAGCCGCGCTTTTTCTGCCTTACTGGTGAATATCCTTGTCGGATTTGTAACTTGTGTTCTGCTATCGATCGTGGTACGCCAGTCATATGTTTTGGTTCCCAAGCAAAGATATCCAGATTCCTCTGTAAGAGTGCGCACACAGCTGCTCTGCCTTTGTCAGACAGCGACCCTCCGATTGATACTTCTTGCTCTGGGTAATCAGGGTGAATTGCGACCTTCAAATTTGGAACTTTGGTTGCGCTCTGTTCTGGGACGTGCGTCGTCTCACATGTAATCGTGTTACATTCTTCTGGTGGCGCAGCGTTGTTGTAAATGGTGACAATGCCACCTTCTACTGGGAATTTGAGCATCCCATGCGCTGTGGATGGTACTGCATGCAGCACCGAGATTCCTGACCTTCCAATGATGCCATTGTATGGCAAAGGGGATTTGATCACCATAAAGTTCATCCAGGCTGTCGTGGAGTGTTCCTTGCTACCGACAGCAACTAGTAAGCGCAGTTGCCCCATAGGCCATATCTTCTCTCCTGTAAAGCCAGTAAGTGGAGTCGTGGCTGGACTTAACTGTCTTTGTATTTCAGGACGCAATCTCTTAAAGCAATGTTCATACATTATATCCGCTGATGCGCCCCCATCGACATACATGCGGTGGATGTCGTGACCCCCGCATTTATTTCGATGGTAAGTGGTTCTGCCACTGCGTTGTCCGCAGTCAAGGTGGGGAAGGAGATTTTGCTTTCATGAGAGAATTTCTGGCTCACTTTTTGCCTAATCGTTCGCTGCCATGATTGTATCATGAAGATAGTATCAGCTTTTTCCTTAGGCGCTTCCTTCTTGCCTCCGGTTCTCTGCTTGTCTTTCCCCTCCTTAATATTTTTAACGAGGTGGTCCAGCCTGCCTTCTTTCACTAGTTTCTCGATTAGTTGGCGTAACTGGACACATTCATTAGTGGTATGGCCCTTCTGTGCGTGATACTCGCAGTATCCATTCCCTACGCGCCGATCCTCAGGGGTGCGCATAGTTGGGGGTCTTGGAAAGTTCGCACCTTCCGTCGCGAATATCTCCTTTGGAGTTTTTGTTAATGGGGTGTACTTGTCGTTTCCCCTTCCACTTCCTTGGTTGCGATAACTTTTGTTACGATTGCCACTCTGGTCATTGGATTGTCTCCTTGACTCTTCTTGTGACCTATGGTTCGAGTAGCCTTTCTTGCTATCCGCAGCGGCTGCTTCTCCTTGGACGAAGGACCTTGTGCGCTTCATGAGTTCGTCAAAAGTTAGGGGAACCTTATCATTTATCTTTTTTTATCAAATCTGGGTTATTGATTGCATTCATAAAACCCGATATTTTTAGTATCTCTGGGCACGCTTTGACTTGCATGCATTCGTCCTTAAAGCGTTCCATGAAAGCGCTTGTGGATTCCCCTTGTCGCTGTTTAACCCTAGCGAGTTCGACAGGGTTTTTGGCGCACTTCTTCCTTTGAGTAAAGTTTAAACGAAACGCCTTGCGCAACTCTTCGAACCCACCGATGCTTCTGCGTGGAAGCTTACTAAACCAGTTGCGCGTATTCCCTACTAATGTAGAGTTGAACATATGGCACCACACAGGTTGTGGCCAATTTTCGATAGTGGCTGCTGATTCGAAAATTTTTAGGTGATCATCAGGATCACCTGTCCCATCATATGTTTTGACGTTAGCAGGCATGCGCCTTTTCTTATTCTCTGAGAAATCGCTGATGCGCCTAGTAAACGCATCAACTTTTTGGCGACGCCAGGGAAGAGACATGTCTTCGTCTTCCTGGTTGCGGTATTTCCCTCTTGATTTCCAGTGTCCAGTTTCTTTGTCCTCGTTGTCCGAGGAATCACTTGAAGATGAGCGTACTCTTTTGCGACGCTTGCGTCGACTATCATCAGAATCTGAGCTTGCTCCTCTGTGGCGCTTGCGCCGACTATCCTCAGAATTGGAGCTTGATGGGCTTTCACTTGGGGAGCACCGTCGCCCAAGCCTATCCTGAATTCTGCGACTGCCAAGCCTAGCATGGACATTGGCGCGCCGTTCCCCATCTTCATGCTCCTCCAAATGCTGAAAGTGGGCTGCTTCATCATCCACAACCTTCCTTCCAATCCTGGTAAACACTGGTTGTTTGCGGTTATCCTTCTCGCGTCTTTCCTTTCGGTAACGCGGTGGGGATTCTTCGTACTCAGGGTCGAAGTTGAGTCTGGCGTGCAGACTTTGGCTTGACCTCTTCTTTGCCTCCTCTTGCATGAGCGCAACCAAGGCTTCGTAGTTTTGAGATACGAAGTCACTTGGCGCTAGTTCAGGCGTGACTCCTTCTAGCGCGATAGAGTCCGTTTCCAAGACAAAATCCTTGCTTCGGATAGGCGCATTTGGTGGCTCAGAGAAGTTCACTTCTGGCATGGCAAGGGGAGTGCGCTGTGGGTCTACCGCGCTAGTACTTGTTGTAGTAGCATTGGTAGTCATAGTGAGCGGTTCTACTGGAGTAAGGAGCAGATCTGAGTACGCTCCAAAGCTTCTAGGCACACTGGTTGTTCCAGAGGTCTGCTTGGAGGCCGCATCAGTTTGCTGTTTCTTCCCTAGCAAATCGTCATGCGTTTTCTTCGCATGCGGAGTCCGCTCCTTTCCGTGCTTCATCATTCTAGTTCTTAGCAAAGCTCTTAGTGTAGGGTCCCACGGATGGCGCCACTTGTTGATACAAAAGTTGGGCGTTCCTTGATTCCGTACCAATTCGATCTTAATGCTTGAGACCTGCGCACTAAGAAAACAGAAAAACACCGTTAGGCTTATCGTGGGATTGTCTCCCACGATTATCCTCTGGCGTGAGAGTAAGTAATCGGTTTTAGGGTTTGTAGAAGAGTTAGGGTTTTGTAAATCGTACCTTTGTGAGGGTTGAGATGCCCTCTATATATGGACACGAAATCCTTATTGGTTTCGTGTTCCCCAATCTTTGGTGTATCCCGCGTAGGGCGGTTAGGCGATATATATCCCATAAATAGAAGATATACTATCGCAGCCATAAATAACATTGGGTTTGGGCCATCGTAAGCCCAAACCGTTATCGCAATAGCCCATATCGTGATGGGCTAGGGTCCATTCGTGATGGACTTAAGTATGGGCCGGGTTCGTGACCCGAATACGGACTATTAGTTATCATGCTATTAGTTATTGAGTTTGGTGGACATGGTTACAAGAGTAAGGGGAAGGCTGTGTATACGATTAAAAGGATATACATGTGGTCCGATTTGATGTGGTTTCTGATTTTGCTCGATATAGGACTATACATGATTTTGGTTTATTTTTCTGGTTTAAGAGGAGATGTCAACCACTCACACAGAGGATTGATTGGTTTTTCGTGACTTATAGGATTTTGGATTTGTGACACACGCAGGTGTTTGGTTTTGGATTTTTGGTTTTTGGTTGTGACCTGATATTCATTATTATTGAATACTCTTGGGAATCAGGTTCACGTTAAAGAACTATTCTTCATGTTACTACTGCTTGGTTTCAAATGCTATTGTAGTCATTTTCGTAAGCTATTCGGTGTTCGTTCATTGAAGGTATTACATGGTATTTGTTGTTGTGGTGGTTAGTTATTCGAAAAGTTCTTTTAAATGGTTAACATATGGGTTTCAGGGGAAGCTTAATGTTAAAATGTTTAACCATTTATGTGCTACATCGAGGTGAAGGTTTTTACAGCTGCTAGTTGTTATTATTACTACTAGTTTAGGTCTCTTTTGTCTTGAGTTCATTTATAGTAAGCGTTTTGGTGATCTTTATGGTGGGTAATTCAAGACATTAGAAGACTGGATTGGAAGTATGATAGCGATTTGTGGTTGTGAAGATCAAAGTTGCATTTACTTAAAGTCTCCTAGTCGATTATGACAAAAAGGGGAAGACTATTTACATAGAAGATTACAACTTGATGATCCTTGGTGGTATAGGATAGATTAAGGGGAAGTTTGAGTCTTTCATATATTTTAACTTTAGGGGAAGTTCGTGTTTATTTGGTTTTGTCATTATCAACTAGGGGAAGATTGTTGGGAATTATAATTGAGTTGATAAGACAATACATGTGAAAGATGAAGGACTTATGAAGTCAAAGATGAAGGACTTAAAATGTATTATGTTAGAAGTCTTTGTCACCCTAATCTCTATTATATAAAGAGATTATGGGGCGTTTAGTTGATAGTGTGTCAAAGATGTAGAACCAGAAAAACGTGTGTGTAAACGTAGGCGTAGGTCTTGTGTAAAACGCCTAGTGTTTGTGTTTGGTTTAAGCCTCAAAGATCATTGATCCCTGTTAGATTAGGTAACCGTACTACACTTGATCACGTAGTATTGGGGCTGTTAGTTTTGTATGTAGTTGTTAGAGATGATGACGAAGAAACCTTGTATCAATAATAATGATGTTTTGTTTATTCTGTTGCGTATCATGTTTAACATCATTGTTATTGTTAATCCCTAGTGCTTAAACGATCCATGAAGTTTTTCTAAACTCCACAATTTTTCCAAACTGATTTTTTATAGTATCGTTAAGAACTTGGATAGTTCAACAAACAAATTTTACATATATCCAAGGTTTTTACAACTACTTCTGGACAAAAAATTTACTGAAAAGAAAATTCATCAAAGAACTTATGTTGCACCCTCTCATTCTAAAAAGATTTTTGCTAACATGAAGAGGGTGGGAAAATACTTTTCAGGAAAAGTAACACCATTGTTTCAAACAATGTTGGTACAAGGTCAAACCCAGGGTGAAGGTTCAGGAATCCCCACTGTAACCCAACACACACCCACATTTTTATCCATTTCCTCAACACACCAAAAGACCTATAAACGTAGGATATCACATAAAAAGGGCATTGAGCTACCTCATGCTAGTGCTAGTATGGTTGCATATGAGGTTGTGCATAAGGAGAGGGGTCACAGTTTGGAAAGGGCTGCTACTACTGCTACTAGCTTAGATGTAGAGCAGGACAGTGGTAACAACAATAAGACCCAATCCAAGGCAAAATCTAATGGATCAAGTTCCCATGGAACTGATTCAGGTGATGGAATCCCCAGGCGCCAAGAAACCAAGGGGGCTCAGATGTTCAAACTAGGTTTGAGACTGAGTCTAACATTCTGAATGATTCACCTCTCAGGATAGGTAACACAATCCGAAGTGATGAGGGTAGTATGCAACTTTTAAAGGAATTGATGGCTACTTGTACCATTTAAAACAACAAGTTCTTTATATCACAAAGACATTCCACTCTCAACAAGGTGAAATTACTTATTTGAAGAAGAGGGTTGCTAAGCTTGAAGGTAAGAAGAGGTCAAGAACACATAAGCTCAAAAGATTATACAAGGTGGGTACTGCTGCAAGAATTGAGTCCTCTGCAAGTCAAGAAAGTTTGGGGGAGGATTCTCCTAAACAGGGAGGAATGATGTGGAGAAAGCAGGGGAGGATCAAGAGGATGAGGTTGAGCAGATGGTTATGGATGATGGGGTAGAGTTTGTTGAAGATACATAAGTTAAAATTGCTGAAGTTGTTATGGAAGAGCAAGTGGAGTACGTTAAAGCTGCTGGGATTAATGTTGATAAAGTAGTTGACGTTGCTAAGCTGATGGTTGAAACTGCTGAACTTTCTACTGCTAGTATACCAGTTAGTGCTGCTGAAGAAACAATTGTTAATGCTGCTGTAACATCCATTACAACTGAAGAAGAAATCACTTTGGCTCAAGCCCTTACTGCTTTGAAGAGTACAAAGCCACCAGTTAAAGGGGTTGTCATCAAGGAGCCATCTACTACTACAACAACAACAACTGTCCAACAACAATCACAGGGTAAAGGAAAAGGTATTTTGATTGAAGAACCTTTGGTTAAATCCTTATCCAAGAAAGCTCAAATGAAACAAGATGAAGAAGTTGCAAGAATGTTGCAAGCTGAGTATGAAGAAGAGAACATAATTATAGCTGAAAAGGCAAGGGTTGCAGCTGAGAAAGAAGCTAAGAAAATTGCACTTATGGACCAATGGGATGACATCGAAGCCAAGTGTGATGCTGACTTTCTTCTAGCTCAAAAATTGCAACAAGAAGAGCAAGAGCAGTTGTCAGATGAAGAGAAAGATAAGTTGCTCATGGAATTCATGGAACAAAGGAAGAAATTCTTTGCACAGAAGTGAGCAGAAGCGAAAAGGAACAAACCACCAACAAAAACTCAACAAAGAAACATTATGTGCACCTATCTGAGAAACATGAACAACTGGAAGCCAATTCAGTTGAAGAATCTCAGTTTTGAGAAGATCAAAGATAAGTTTGACCAGGTTATCAAGAGGGTGAACACATTTGTGCCTATGGAAACAGAAGAGGTGGTGGGGAGTTCAAAGAGGGCAGGTGAAGAGATAGAGCAGGAGGTTGCTAAAAAGTAAAAGATTGATGAGCAGACAGAGCAAGAGCAACAAGAAGATGATGACAAAGAAATAGCTAAAATGCAACAATTAACAGTACTTGCTTCAGATAATGAAGAGGATATTGTTGATGTTGTTCCTTTGAAGACTAAAGTACCTATTATTGATTGGAAAACTGGTTATCATGGAAAGACAGCTTAGTGGGAGATAATGAGAGCTGGTGGAAAGTATCAGATGCTTATTATTTTTTGACAGATGCTCAAAATCTTTGATAGGGAGGACATAGAAACTTTATGGAAGCTGGTCAAGGATAAGTATGGATCTACAAGGCCATATGACATCTTGGATAGAGTTCTTTGGGGAGATTTGAAAGTTATGTTTGAACCACATCCAGAAGATAGAGTATGGCATGATCAGTTTCAAAATAAAGTTTTGAGTTGGAAGCTTTATCATTCTTGTGGAGTTCATACTGTGGCCATGAATGGACTTCAGTTCTACATGTTCGTTGAGAAAACATATCCTTTAAGTCTGTCTACAGTTCTTCAGATGCTTAATGGAACAATTAAACTTCAAATTGATGTTTTTGATGAAATGACCTATCAGCTACTCAAGAAAATGGAGAGAATACTCAATCCAAAAGAGAAGAATAAGTAGTAAGGTGTTTGGAAGCATTCTCCTGGTGATGGTTAAAGCTTTGAATGAAACTTGATGATTTTAGGAGAAAATATCAAGTTTAGAGGAGGATTGTTGGGATTCAAAAGCTTCTTAATGTTGTTGATGATACTGCTGCTCATATGGTTAAGACTGCTCTTGGGAATCAATGAAAATACTCTAAGTGTTTTACTGCTGCTTGTGAAGAGTTAAGACTACTGGAACCAGTTAATACTGCTGCCGTACTTCAAAGGAAAATAGTCTAAGTGGTTAATGCTGCTAGAAGAAAAGTTAATGCTGCTAGTACAAACTTAAGACTGATGAAGAGTTAATGCTGCCAGAGTTCATATTACTGCTGCTAGAGTATTTAGTTAAGACTACTAAAGAGATAAACATTTTATAGTCGGTTTAGAATGTTTAGAATGTTTAGATAATTATAGTAAAGATTTGAAAAAGATTTATCTTGTATAGAGAGTTATTGTAAGCCGACTAGGATTCCTTATTCTATAAAAGGAGGTCCTAGGGAATTGAGATATATACGTGTTATTAGAAAATCGATTAGCTTCAAGGATTTAAACCCTAATACTAGGAGAGTATTCTTTTTATTCAACAATAATATTGAAGCTGTTTTGTTTTGTTAAATTGTGTTCTTGTGTTATATTAGAAAGTTCTTCTTAATATTGAATATTGGATTCCGCATAGTATTTGATAAACTCAAGACAATTTCTATATAGTTGTTTTAGATTTATCTAAGATAACATAACCTTTACAAGCTAAGGGAATTCGATCAAGTATATAACTGGGATCAACAATGTTTTTTCCTTTTAATTAAACACAAAATAGTTTGTTAACAAGTACACAAGTATTCTCACACTTTTTGTATGTATCCTTTTTGTATTGTTTATATTCTTCTTTCTTTGACTATAAATTTCGAAACCCATTTGTTGCTATTAACTTATATTATTTGATTGAAATTCAGATACAAACTTAGTTTGGGTTGGAATTTGGCATGCCATACGTCTTTAGTTGGAAAAAGGTGTAAAACTCTTTACCAAACTAAAGATTATATGGCATGCTTAGATCTCAACCAAATGAGGTTGTGTACATTTTCAGTTGGAAAAGTCTGATTGAGTTGATTTTCATAGTGTTTTTTTTATGGAATTCTGATTCATATGTTTGAATTATGGCATTTTGGATTATACGTCATACACTTGGTTATGATAATATTAATATATTTATTTATTTCATATATGATTATGAAGTTTAAACCCAATATCATATAATGATAAGAACATAACATCAACTTAATCTTTATTGAACAAGGTTTTTAAAATGATATGTTTTTAATTGAGAATAAGTCGGGCCAGGTTGCGTTTTTTTTTTAAATATCCTCAAACATAGATTTGATGTTATCAGAAACATCTATCAGAATCATATGTAACGATCATAAATATTATTTTTTTTAAAACAAACGAACTATTGTTTTAAAACCTACTAGACTGTTCAAATTTTATTATTATTATTTTTAATTTTGATGGGCCGAATTTAAATCATAAATGCATAAATCGACTTATTAATTTAAACTATATAAACACGTCTAATAATTAACCCTAACTCATTCATAAATGGACGTTTCATGTAATTTTATGTGTGTAAGGTTTGTTTAATATATCAAAAGCTTTTGTTAATGTTTGCATACATATAAACACGCTTAATAATAATTAACTCTAATACATTTATAAATGCATGTTTCATGAAATTTTAATTTTCCAATGTTTGTTTAATACAGTAAAAGCTTTTATTAATGTTTAGATGCATGTTTCAAGATTTTCCTTAAATGTTTTTAATGTTTGCAGATACTGTTTTAAAACAGTTCCAATGTGGTTGAATTGTTTGTTCTACAAATTAAAACTACAAACATTCGATTTGCTATTAGCATTAAAAGAAGATGATCTTGAAAAAGTGGTATTTATATTTGTTGCAAAAAATATTACTATCTTTTACTAAAGATGTAGTTTTGGCAATTATGAATTAGGTAAATAAGAAACTCGATGGCGAATACCTATCATGGCTTAAAAATCTTTTGGATCTAAATCTAGCAATAACAGAGTTGTTTACAGGATATGAAGGAAAAGAGGTATTTTGTATGTGTTTTACAAATCACTACTGTTATTTTACAATAGATATATTATATTAACCCTTTGAAATTCAATAATAGTTCAACGATATAAAGTTAACAATATTGAAGATAATGTTAGGATTACAACCATGTCATCCTGAAGAAGAGGTATTTTATATGTTTTTCACAAAACATTACTATATTCTTATATATATAGATAATATTAGAAATTTCAAATTATATCAGGTTGGTCAAGAAGAAGGATACACAATTAACTTACTTTTGACTTTAAAGCTAAAAATAAACGAGATGGCGTCAGGAGATCATCGATATAAGGTGTTTTATATGTATTTAACAAAGCATTACATTATTTATTGTAGATGTACTATATTAATCGTTTGAAATTCAATCAGATACACCTATAACCTAGGTAAATTAATTGAAAGGCGTTCGGTTCTGAAGTTAAAAATAATGGACTTGATTTCACCATTATTAGAGATGGAAATCAACAAATTACAAACAAGACGTCATGAAGAAAAGGTATGTTGTATGTGTTTTACAAACCATTATTATATTTTACTATTGATATATTGTATTGACGATCTGAAATTCAATTAGGTACATGAAGAAATTAGTGGAATAGAGTCATCATGAGTAACCAACAAGTGAACAATTTAACTATTGAATAATATTATGTTTTTTTTTTGTTTGCTTGTGTTTTTGTATTTCATTCAAAATTATGTTAACATCAACACGAATGTTTTTATATAATATTATGCTTCCCTTTTGGTTTTATTTTCTATTCTTCCACATAACAAAATGATATGACTCCTATGTCTATAATTCATACAACAATGAATGGTTCATGTATTGTATTTCTGATGGGTTTAAGATGATACATGTGTATGATGATGTTTGTTTAGATGTTATAGTGCAACTTTATATGAATTCCTAATTTTTTTTTAATGTTCTATGATATCTTGTGTTATAACTCAGTAATGGAATATAAAGAGACAATTGATCAATGGAAGAAAAAAATAATAGAGTACCAATATGGTCATGAATGATCAATATGTGTAGAAAATATATGTGAATGAAAAAAAAATGATTACTGATCATGATGTAAAACACTAAAACAACAAAAGAAAAGTGATCGATGATAAATAAAAAAAATACATAAAGCCTACAATTGATTATCATTCTTACATACCCATGTTCTTAAACTTACATATTTTGACATGTTATTCGATATTTTTCAACCAATCTTTCATGTTATCATTTTTAGCAAGTCAGTCTCATAAAGTGGAATTTAAGTAGATTATTACTATTTACTATTGATAATCCATGTACACATAAGCAGAAGAAAGGTGTTGGAAGAAAGAATGTCCATTGTTCACTCCACCTTTGGCCTTCCATAGACACACAAGCTATAAGTAGAGCCTATCATATTGGGCAAAAGAAAGTGGTGTACACGTTGGTGTTAGCGAAGATGATATCGATGTGGAGGAAGGTGATTCACGATCTGATGTCAACTTTTGTGTTGACTTTTCATCGAAATCTTCCGAGCTAAATTTGAGAAACTCCATGTTGTTGATTATGCCTACATATTAAAAACATTCAAAATACTTCATAATTAAATTTTTATCAAGAAAATTTCAAACAATTTTACAAAACATCAGTTTTACAAAATATTACAAAAAAAAAAAAAAAAAAAAAAAAAGAAAAAAAGAAAAAAAAACCGAATATACCTGAATTGGGGGTGGCATATTACTTAAAATCGATAGGAAGATTCACCAAATCAAAAGCAGATCTAACACCATTTTATACTATATTTTTTCTTTTTTTACAATGTCTTTCTCTTATTAACATCGTAATTTTCAAAGATTTAGAATGAATGTTTGATTCAAAATTGGATACTAGGTGTATTTAAAAGAGAAAATTATAGGTAATTGAATAGCAATTAATGACATTAAATATGGTAGGTGAAAATATTGTAGGTAAGTGTCATAAATTTTTTTTACTATTGAATTTATTAATGACTTTATTTAATGATGGATAATCACTTATCACATAAAGTTTATGCAAAAGTTTAGTCTAACAAAAAATAAACCTAAACATAACAAGACTTTGATAGGGATATATACTTTGATGAGTTAAATATAATTATTTTGTTATTTATCGTACGGTTAGTTTTAACGTGTTTACAACGATAAGAAACATGTTTTATAAGGATAAATTCAAATAGAATATTTTAATTTAAATTGTATACTTGGTGCATAAATATTATGGGATGGGCTTTTTGTTACCCTAAATCTGGCTAAACGCTCCCGAATCCATTATTATCTATATAAACACATAGAGTTGTAAACTCTAATTTATTAATGCATACACGTTTTATGTGATTTAAATTCCTCAAGGTTTGACTCATATAATTTTCTCTAATAAATATATGCATACAATCTTTTAAACAGTTTTAAATTTTACGATTTTATTTAATATACTTTTTGTTGTTATTACGTTTGTTTACCTTATTATTATTATTGATGTTTTGTTTTACATAATTCTATGCATATACGGTTTTTTAAACAATTCGAATTTAGAATGGAGAATACTAAACAGAACGAACAAGATAAAGTAACGGACCTGAAAAAATTTGTTAAAGATGACAAGTTGATTTACCGATTTTGGAAGTCAATGGTACAAATTCTGATTTGAAACTTAGTGTTTAAAAAAATAATATTTCTGATATTGTTGATGTTGAGGTGTTGAATGTTGAAGATTTGAAGACAAAGGCAAAAAAAAAAAAAAAAAAAAAAAAAGAAAGAAGGAAAAAAAAAAAAAAAACGGATGTTGACATACTCGATAACATGAGAGAAAAGGAGTAGTGGAATAAATGGGAATGGGAACATTGCGAATCTCCAGAATATGAATATGATGATGATAACTGTTACTGCCCAGTATGTCAAGGTACATGTAAATGTATTCTTGAAGAATGTAATTGCTCAAGACATTAATTTACATTCTCTAATAAAAATTGTTTTATGTTTTTATTATGGATTTATTTATATTTTTTTAATTTTGTTTTGGTTGTTTTTGTAAAACATATAAGTAATAAATATTATTTTAAATGATGCCAATCAGAAACAGAATTATATTGCAAGACAGAAATCAGTTATATATATCAGAATCATTGAATCAGAAATCAGATAATATTATCTTTTTGTTTTAGCAATTGGTTATGCTTTATTCATATGTGTTATCACAACAATAAAAATGTAACATCGTGATACATATGACATACTCAAATATTAATAACTACATAAACATGCCAAACGACATTTTATATCTAAAGATACTTAGGGTCGAAACCAGCTTATCATAAAGTGGTTTGTTTTCGACGGGTTTTATTTCCTTTACGCAAAAAAGTTGCTCCGTCTTTTTTTTATTTTTTTATCCGATTTGTTCTCACTTTTTAACTCAATTGAAATATATATACTTTTTATTTAAATGTATTATTTCCATATTTATTGAATGGTAATCTTTTTTGATAAGAAACGTCTTGCCACTTTTAAAAACTATAGTTATCTTGATCGAGATTTTTTTCTGTATTTGAATTACGTTTTAGAGTCTATATATACTCTCCGAACAAAATTCTTACCTAAATTCTTACCCCTAATTCATATATCTATATATTCGCATATACAAACGAAGATGAAATCACCGATGGCTTTTATCAGTCAATTAACACCAGATTACCACCTTGCACCATCAAGGTAAAAGTATTAAGGACATGGTGTCACAGGGTAGTGACCATGCCAATAACTCATTGCCATTTTGAGATGATTGTCTTGGATGAGATTTTTTTTTATTTGTTTTTTTTACATATTTTTATCATATTATACTTTTAAATTTATATTATACTACGTTGTTTTAAATATTTTGTGTATTATATAATTCTTACTTTTCAGGGTTACAAGATTCATGTTATCGTAAAGAATGGTCGATTAACGTTACTTGATAAGTATTTCAAAGACGACATGGTGGTTCTTATAAGTAATTTTATTGTTATTCCTAATAACGCAAGTTACAAATACACAAATCATCCATACAAAATAAGTTTTGATGGATTCGCATTTGCACGTTTGTCAAATACATTTAATGGTGATGTTAATAACACTGGATTTGAACTCACCAAGTTTTCTGACATAAGATCGCTGAATTTAGACACAGAATTACCTGTTGGTCTGTGCTACAAGATATATAATTTTGTGTACTACCAATATTTTAATTTGCAAATTCACATATATCTGTTGGGAATTAAATTAAGCAGTTGGTACGGTTCTGTATAAGTTAGTACGGTTGAAGTGTTGCTGAAGAATACATCAACAGTTGGTACTGTTGATAAGAAGAGTTAGTACTGCTTATAAGATTAAGATGAAACCGTGTGATGATATATATGGAAAAGATTTAATGTATATCTTATAAAGTTAGATTTATACGGTAGATTGTTTACTTGTAAAGGACTCCTTGTCCTATAAAAGGAGATCCTAGGTTAAAGTTTTACATACATCATTATTGATATAGCTTTTACGATTTTCATTGTAATACTCGTAATATATCAAAGCTATTTGTTTGGTTAAACTGTGTGCGATTATCTTTATTGTTACATTCATACAATCACATACAATTATCAAACAAGAATTCTTCTAAGTACTTGATAGTAAATTCCGCGTGCTGTCAAGTATATACTCAAAGTATCTCCAACACAACTCGTATGTTTAGATCCGGTCAAGTGGTATCAGAGCCAGGTTCTGATACTTTGATTTAGAAGATCCAGAAGTATTCATTAACTTGCTACCAAGAAGATGGACACGGAGACACCACAAACCTTAATCCTTGCTAAACTCCCCATGCTGAAACAGAATGAATACGATTTATGGCGGCTCAGAACAGAGAAATATTTCATGGTGCAAGACTATGCATTATGGGATATAATTATCAATGGTGATTCATTCAAACCAATTCCAACTGAGGAAACACATGCTGATGGCTCAAAGACAACAAAGCTCAACACTGAGCCTGTTACTAATGAGGAGAGAATCAAAAAGAAGAATGATCAGAAGGCTAGGAATTTGTTACTAATGGCAATTCCTAATGATCAAGTGCTGAACTTTAGCCAATATGAGACTGCTAAGACCCTTTTTGAAGCAGTGGTGGAAAGATTTGGTGGCAATGAAGCTACCAAGAAGGCACAGAGATCTCTACTTAAACAAAGTTATGAGAACTTCACTGCAACAAGCAATGAAACTTTGGACCATATCTTTAATAGGCTTCAAAAGATCATCAGTCAACTTACTGTGTTGAAGATTGTGATTCCACAGGAAGACCTCACCGTGAAGTTTCTAAATAGTTTACCTGCTGAATGGAACACTTATGTTGTGGTTTGGAGCAATAAACCAGAACTGGAGAAAATGACATTGAATGAGCTTTACAAAAATCTTAAGATTGTTGCGCAGAAGGTGAAGAAGAGTGGTAGCACCGGTTCTAGTTCAGGGAATATGGCTTTCTTATCTTCTTCAAAAAGTTCGAATCATGAAGATGAAGAAGCAGTTGGTACTGCTAAACCAACAGTTAGCACTGCTAGTGTAAAAACTAGTACTGCTGGCTTGACTGAAGAGACCATATATGCATTTGTGTCAGAACAATCTGGTGGTCTCAGATCTTTAATGAAGATCTTCTTCAAATTGCTGGAGATGATTTGGAAGCTATGGATTTAAAGTGGCAGTTGGCTTTGATAAGCATCAGGGCTAAGAAGTATTACCAAAGGACTGGGAATAAGATTACCTTTAATGGAAGAGATGTTGCTGGGTATGATAAGTCTAAGGTGGAGTGCTATAATTGTCACAAGATGGGGCACTTTGCCAGGGAATGTAGAGGTCCAAGACAACAAAGCAACCAGAGTCAAGGGTTTAAGAATCAGCAAGGAACAAGGAGAACAGTTAATGTTGAAGAGCCTTCTTCCAAGGCTATGGTAGCTGTAGATGGAGCTGGATTTGATTGGAGCTTCATGGAGGAAGAAGAGGAACCAGCTAACTTGGGTTTGATGGCTTTCTCAGACTCTGAGGTACATATTGTTCAAAAATGTTCAAATACTTGTTCTGCTTTAAAAGATTATGAGTGTCTTAAGAAACAGTATGATGATCTTAGAGTAGAATTTAATCAAGTAAATTTTAGTCTGGCAAATCATAAAAGAGGACTAGCTATTTTGGAAGAACAAATTGTGTTTTATAGACAGAATGAGTCAAACTTCTCTGATGAGATAGGTGTTTTAAAGAGGGATTTGCAAATAAAAGATGATAAAATGAGTGGACTTGTATATGAACTAGAGAAGCTTAAAAAGGAAAAAGAAAATATTCAGTTAAGTGTAGATACTCTTAAACATACTTCAAAGGGAGTTCAGAAAATAGTAGAGAATCTAATACTTAACAAAGCTAAGTCTGGTTTAGGGTATAAGTCAGTTGCACCCCCTCTTAGAGGAATGTTTGTTCCACCAAGAATTGATTTAGCTCATACAGGTTTAGAAGAGTTTAAGGACATGGATTTTCCTGGATATGGTGTTAAAGTGAGTGAGAATCCTGTTAAATTTGTTAAGGCAGAAGATTCTTTTGTGAGTGCTAGTGATAAATCTCTTTCTGAGGAAAAGATGTCCTCTGATAGGAACTCAGATGCACCAACTATTGAGGATTGGACATCTGATGATGAGGATGCAAAGGTTAAGGTCAAACCTAATGTTGTTAAGGTAGAAGTTAAACATGCTCCTAAAGTGGTTAAGACTGAAAACATAAAACCAGTTAGGAAAAGTGTTCGATATGCTGAGATGTATAGGACTAAGAACAGATCACCAGTTTCTGAGGGTAGTCATAGAAACTGGAATCCCTCAAAATCTAAGCAATTGGATGATAAGTTTGCTATGATTAGAAAAGTGTGCTTTGTTTGTGGAAGTTTTGAACATATGGCTGCTTATTGTGATTCTAACCCATGGAAAAAGAGGGTTTATGGGAATATAAGGGTGAATAGGAATAACAGTGCTAGGGTAACTCAAAACAGTCCAACTAGATTGACAAGCCCTAATGCAAATCATAAGATGTCACCCAAAGCTGTTATGTTAAAGACTGGCATTAAAATAGTCTCAACTCCTAGGCAAAATAAGTGGTTTAATAACAAGCAAACTGTTTCAAGTGCAAAACAATTTTCAAATCATGCACAAACTGTTAAAAGGCATTTTTATAAAAAAACAGCAATGACGAATCAGAAATGGGTGCCTAAATTTAAACAAGCAGTTCCAACTGCTAGACTAGCAAATCCTACTGCTAGGCACTTAAATGTTAAGGGAAAAAGTGTTGGAGTATGCTCGTGTCATAATTACTAATTATATGGCCAGACATATGTGAGCCTATGGGGTCACACACATATACACTGAGGTGCCACTTTATATGTCATGTTTATTGTATTTACGATATATAAATAACCGTAAGTAACCAGGAACCGCTATTGGGCTTCTAATGAATAAGTAATGGACTTATTGCATTGGACTAGAAAAACAAATGGGAAGCCCATTTGGCCCATATGGTGGCCGGCCTATTGAGGGTTCAAGGGATAAGATTGGTCTTTGATTTGGTAAATATGTATTCCATAATTCACTCATAATTATCATAACAAATTACCAAACTAATCTCTCTCTCTCCCTCTTCCTACCTCACGGCAAGAAACACAAACCCATCTAGGGTTTTTGTTTTTTCATCAATCTCCATTGAATCTTGTTCATTCAAGGGTGCTTTGATTGGTTACGGGGTGAAGGACTAGCATCCATTGGCATACGGTGACGTGTAGTGTGGATACACATAGAGGTGATCTCCATTGATCACTTGGGTTTCTCATTCCATTCGTGTGGTGATATTGGTGGTGTTACCCGGATCACGCTACAAAGGTATAAAACATGTTTGCTTTATTTGTTTTATTTAGATTGATCATATGGCTATATGGATCCTTGTATGGTGATGTTTTCCGCTGTGCTCATTTGTTTAATATGTTATTTTATCATACATCACCTATAGTGGTATCACGAGCCATCATATGTTGTCATATGATCATCTTGTATGCGTAAAAATGGCTAAAAACGTGGTTTTTTAATGGATTTAAAAGTGTAATTTTAAAACAGCCCCTAGGGCTTATATATTCTGAATATGTCGACCTATATGAGGTCTTAAGATCTGGGCTTTTTGATCCTATTGCCATTTGTTATGCATACATCAATTGTTTACTTGATCGGTACTCGTAAAATGGCCTAAAAACGTGTTTTTTAAGAGATTTTTAACCTGATTTCTAATCAACCCATGAGGCTTATTTTTCTGTGGTAAAATGGTGTTAAGAAGGTCCCTAATATCAGTGGGTTATGAGTCTATGGCCATTTGTCACGCGTACCATTCGGGGTTTTAATTCTTGTTAATTATTTCTTCGATTCGTTGGCTAACAATTTAATTCTTGTTATTTATTTTGTTATCCATGGAAAATACATGCATGTTTGTCCATGGAGTTAGCCAACACCTTGTCATTATCATAATCTTAATGTATTATTATGTGTATATGCAAAGCCGATGAAAACCTAGACCACTTATGCATTGTGATGTTGTGATTGTTGGTTTGTTTGTTTGTTTTTGGGGCTTGCCATTGTTTCGGCACTTTTGTAATGTATTTCATTTTGGTTTTGCTGTTGTTTGGGCATTTTTACAGTAGATAGAAAGTAGATTAGATGTACTTTACTTTTTATATCATGTAACCGAAAGCTTGGAAGCAAGTGGCAAAAGAATGAAGAGTTTTGGACCTAAAATAGCTGTTGGACACCTGATGGGAAAACGCGATTTCCAGGAGATTGGTAAGGTATTTTTGGCTAAATTTTTTTGTGCAGGTTCACAAGACATGGGCCTACAACTCTCTAGTTTGGGCCGAATCAAAAGGAGGACTCCTTCTAGGTCGTTTGGGCCTCGCAAGACAAAATAACTGGGCTGACAGAATCATGTTTTCATGTGCATTATGGGCCTTTACTTGCCCATGATTGTCTTGGGGCAAGTGAGAGCCCTCCGTGTGGTTGTGGTTTATGTCCCTAGTTGAATCTTGGTTCTCGTGATGGCTCACGAGACCAAGCATAGGATTTTCATCGGTTGAGGCTTTGCATATTGTGGTTGTATGTTTGTTTGGTTGTTTCATGTATGTTGTGACTACATGTAAAACGAAAATTGTTTTCTTAAAACTTAAAACGAAACATAAACCATTTTGAACTAAGTCTTATGATTTAGTTTAACTAAGTTTAAATATGATTTGAAACTTAAAATCATTGTTTTTCTAAATAACACTTAAACTAGTTAAGTTGTTTATTTATTTATTTATTGTATTGTCCAAACTTAATAATCCACTTAGGATTTATATTAGTCTTGAAAATGGACAACTTGACACACATAAATTAAAACAATGATTAGACTTAAGTTAAGAAAAGTTTTTAACTTGTGCTACGAAGAATGAATGCATGCTTCTTTCGTACACGTTTTTGTATTCACATCAAAATATTTTACCCGTCAAAATTTAAGTCGTGCCGTCCAATTTTGAGGACACTTGCAATTACTTTTTGCCTATGCGTGGGACCTAGGTTGAATTGTAACCCTTGACCCGAGGCAAAGATGGGACTAAACATGCCTACATGACACTAGTTGTTTGACACTAGATGCCATGAGTCCCATAAGGATCTAAGAGTTGTACATGTAATACAATTGGTGATCGTCGCCTACCAATTGAATCTACTATTGCTAGCAGATCAACTGATGTGATAGTAGAAGCACAATGTGGATCTTAGCCTTTTCGTAAATTAATTGTTTTATATTATAAACATGGGGTAGTTAATTTATAAAAGGATAATTATCGAAAATACTAAAAAGGGAACTTTGTAAAATCAATTAATGAATTAATGCAACACAACCGTAAACGAAAGTTTGTTCTTTTCTTGTTAAAAGTACGAACTGAGTCGCTCTTTCCTTGTAAGAAAGAGACTTGTTCCTATCCTTTTTCTTTATGAGGAAAAGCCTTAATAGGAATATTTGAATTTTCCCAATTCTAATAAAACTCAAAGAATACCTACTCTAGAAATCGTGATGTCTTGTAAAAGTCAAAACGGTTAAGTATGGTTACACATCTTATTCTTTCAAGATTGTTTTATAACCCTAGTTTCGGTTTTGAAACATTGATGAAATATAAGATATTTGGATAACTAGAGAACACGTTTTCTATATCTACCAAACTAAAATGAGTTTAAATAATTAGAAGATGGAAGTATCAATAAACCGCAAAGAGGTAAAGGCAATTACTAGCATGATTACCTAGCAGTTTGTCTTAACCCAATAAGCCTACTAAGGTCCTACATACCATTGTGGTAAAGTAGACCAATTATGGAGGAAATGCATGCCTATTTTCAAGTTAAAATAGCAATGATGGCTAGCCCATCATCTATATGTTAGAACTTGATGCACTCTCTTGAATACCTAAGTACATGTTTACTACTCAAAGTGACTCACATTAGCAATAATGTGTAGATATTCAAAGAAAGATGGAAAGTATCCAATCGCCACTCACTTTCCACTGGTGACGTAACACATTTAAATGTTGTCTAATCCAGTGGGAGCTACGTGATTATATTACTGGTGACGAAACACATGTAATGTTGTCTAATCCAGTGGGAGTTGTAAGCTTTAATACCTTACAACTTGCCCATCTTAATTTCCAGATTTTCTTGAAATAATACATTACTTTCCACATGTTAAGCGTCATAGTTTATATAAGAACTATTGCATAAATTTTATGAGATAACTTGTCGCGTTTCTGATGTTGCTTCCTGAAATGTTATCTATAAAATTGTTATGCATGATTCATTATTAAAACGATAAAGTTCTACATATCTATATTTTGATTTTGACTAAAAATCATATGTTATCTTAGACATTGTCATATTGCTCATACAAACACACGAGCGTAGTGGTGCTTGTATACTCTCCTGATTTTGTGCCATGCACAAGTGGGAGAAATCTTAATTGTGTGCAAGGTACAACATAGCACAATATGACTAATAGTTTTTCTTGACTGAAAGGTAAGAAACTAAGATTCTACTAGGACTTCTACACATAAAATGTAGGTTGCCCTAATTAGAACAAATATCAAGATAACTTGAAAAGCTACTTCAACATATTCACTGAATTGTTTAGTAAATATGATTATGTTTTCTTGTAAGGCCATAATCATGAAGTATGAAATTAACTTGAATTTACTATTAAGGCCAAGTGTCGGCGCTCGTAATTACTTTAGTTGAATATGTTTAGGTCTCTTGAAAAGACACAAACATCAATTCCGTTAATTGTTGAAAGACTTATAACGTAAAGTAAGACGTTGATTTGTTATGTCTTCTTGTTAAGACATGTACACTTACGACGTATAATAAATGTTTATGTTTTCTAGTCAAAACATACACATGAAGTAAAGTATGCAATAGGCTAAAATTACTATTGATGCCATCTGGTTTGACTTGATTGGTAGATATGTAAGCCCAAAAGTATAAGTTCATCTAATGAGTTGTGTGATAGTCTCACAAAATCAGTCCTCATGGAATACCACAACTTTATGGTATGTCCATCATGGAAAATCAAACACTATTGATATTGTTTGATCTTTGATGACTTAAACTGTTTTACCTCCAAAGCTATCAGGGTTAGAAATTGGGTGTGCCATGTGTACACTCAATATGATTCCAACCCAGAAGGAATTTAAGATACCATTGTATTATGGCATGGGATGAATCTCATTATGTCTTAATTGAAGTTCTGAATCTGTTAACTACTTAAGAGTAAGTAATTAACAAACTAGAGTCAAGAACTAACGGTGTATTTTGGATGTCCCACTTGAAAACAATTTATTGTTACTCAAGATGCTGAGTATCTAGAGATTAGTCTCTACATACAAAAGCAAGTGTGAGTACCTTTAGACCTTGAAGTTATTCAAGAACTAAATACACAACCTTCTGTGTACACTTGCTAATGTCATACTATGGTTGAACATGCATATGTTAAACCATAGATTGATATATCTCATTCATAAATCCGCAAGGATACCTCTTGCACCTGAATGATATAGTTTTTATATCAATGCTGAGGGACATAAGTTAGAGGATCATGGTGAACCTGCTAACTACTGAGATGCATTATCAGATATTGTATCTGATGAGTAGCTCAAAACTATGAATGTTAAAGATGCAGCCCTTGATAGACAATCACTCATGGAGCCTGATTGATCTCTTACCAATCAGTTAGACTGTGAGGTTAAGAATGAGCCTCTTGATAAGAAGACTCAAATGGGAAAACTTATATACATATTTAATGCACGACTAGTAAAAGGAGTTTACTCGTACTCAAGAAATTGACTATGACTAAATCTTTCTACCTAGAAACATTAAATGTATAAAGATGATTAATTGTCATACCTGTTTTCATATAAATGAAATATGACAATAGGATATCAAAACACTTTTCTTGTTGATTACCTTTGCGAGGATGATGAGTAATCAAAAGGGTTTATGAATCCATATGAATCTTTATTATGTATACAAGATAAAATAATCCATGTGTGGATTAGATTATGCATCTAGGAGCAAAGATCTTGAGTTAATTATAAAATCATTAATTTGATTTTGATTAATAAGATTACTCCTAAGTACACTAAGAGCAAGTTGGAGCACTGTATTTATTTTCTTAAATCTCATATGTCGTTAACATATTAGAAAAAATATTCCATCTAAGCTAGACTTTAATCCTTAGCTTGAAATGAAGTTTCTCTTGAGGGATTTATAAAATAAGACATACAACCTTGTTATGTATATGTTTATTAGAATAAACATAAGCGGTTATTAAGTCTAAATATAATATGACACATTATTGAGGGGAGTCTCAATGGTCAATTTCACTTGATGAGATTGAACACATAAGTTGAAATCTTAAATTCGACTAAAGGATTCATCATGTAAGTCATATTACGCATTGGACTATGTATATATCATTTGCATGAATGCAAGATGAGTTGATAACAACAAATATCTAAGTGATAGTCATTAGATAATTGTTAAACGAACATTATAAGGGACCTATAAAGGACCAAAAGATAAGTTCAGAAGTTTACGGATATATGGGGAACTTTGTTTTGTTTGCATACGCTGATGCTTATTTAACTGAGATGATACTCAACCCTAGTCGTGGTAGGATGTCATCATGAATGATGAAATTGCTGACTAGATGTGCTCGACTGAGAGCATTAATGCGTTATACATTAAAAGAATAAGAATACCTTATAGTTTTAGAAACTATTTAGATGACTGTCTAAAGTAGGTGTCTTGCTAGCTTCAAACACCCTATGGAATGTATTGTTGCAATACTCATCTTGTACTTGAATGTACACATACAAAGGACAATCATCATTCAAACCTTTCATGAATTATGAAAGAAGTATTCTCAAAGTTTACTTAGATGACTACTTGTTGCCTTGTACAACATGATTCGATCATGGTGGGAACATCGGATTCCGACCTATGAGTAGTCTTATGCATATCTATTTTTAGTATTTGGATAATGGAACCGTAAGCAGTCGTATTATATAATGAATTGATATACCTGGTATGATCGTCTTCATTTATACTACTGTGTTCTATATTTGTATGTTTAATCCATGAATAATTTATTTATTCTAAAATTATCCATTGTCAGTTGACGATACGGGAGTATCATCAAATTAAGAAAAATGTGAGCGTGTTGGTGATTTATTTGCCACACTCACATGTTGTTCATTGTGATGAACATTGGATTGACCCAACCTACGAGTATTCACTACATGGATCGTCGTCAATAGTGAATCTCGCAAGAGGTTATGTCTCTTATCCTTAGACTTGAGATGCAAGCAGGTCTTGCATGTGTGGAATTTCATTCCTTGATATGGTTAAACGCTGTCCTGAATAAGGTAGTTATAAAGACCATCTTCAGGAGTGATATGAAGCACATGAATGACATGTGCAGTCAAAATAGGATTTGTTCCTCCACATGTTATGGAGTTAGATACTATTGGGCCCCTTGATGAATTGGACAGATGTTTGTATGGCCGTACCCAAATGAGATTAAGATGAGTCTTAATCCACTTGGTAATCTTGTTCAATATCTATATCGAGAAACATAATGGTTGAACTATTAGAATGACTTATGATCCATGTCTAATATTCAACACGGTATCTGTAACAAAATGATAGATGACATATAAACCATCTGAAATGAGACGTTTAAGAAACTACCCTCACATATTTCTAGGGGCATTGGCGTGTTGCTAGACGCTAACCATTGCTTGTATAATTACTTGATTATTATGATGTCGCAAGTGGGAGCTGTTAGAGTATGCTCGTGTCATAATTACTAATTATATGGCTAGACATATGTGAGCCTATGGGGTCACACACATATACACTGAGGTGCCACTTTATATGTCGTGTTTATTATATTTACGATATATAAATAACCGTAAGTAACCAGGAACCGCTATTGGGCTTCTAATGAATAAGTAATGGACTTATTGCATTGGACTAGAAAAACAAATGGGAAGCCCATTTGGCTCATATGGTGGCCGGCCTATAGAGGGTTCAAAGGATAAGATTGGTCTTTGATTTGGTAAAGATTTATTCCATAATTCACTCATAATTATCATAACAAATTACCAAACTAATCTCTCTCTCTCCCTCTTCCTACCTCACGGCAAGAAACACAAACCCATCTAGGGTTTTTGTTTTTTCATCAATCTCCATTGAATCTTGTTCATTTAAGGGTGCTTTGATTGGTTACGGGGTGAAGGACTAGCATCCATTGGCATACGGTGACGTGTAGTGTGGATACACCTAGAGGTGATCTCCATTGATCACTTGGGTTTCTCATTCCGTTCGTGTGGTGATATTGGTGGTGTTACCCGGATCACGCTACAAAGGTATAAAACATGTTTGCTTTATTTGTTTTATTTAGATTGATCATATGGCTATATGGATCCTTGTATGGTGATGTTTTCCGATGTGCTCATTTATTTAATATGTTATTTTATCATACATCACCTATAAAAAGGGGCAATGCTGTCAAGGCCTCAGCACATTGGGTTAGAAAATCTACCAAACCCAATGGTGCATCAATGACCTCCAACAAATTTTCTCATCTTGATGCACAAGGCAGATCCAAACCAGTGATGGTTTGGGTCCCCAAAAGAAACTAACACCTTTATTTTGTGTGCAGGAACATCCTTCAAATGGTGAAGAAGATAGAGGATACTCAGACAGTGGATGTTCTAGGCACATGACTGGCAACATGTCCTATCTTTCAGATTTCATAGCATTGGATGGTGGACCAGTTGTCTTTGGTGGTGGTGTTGGTGGACGGATTACTGGTAAAGGTGGCATAATAACTAGTAATCTTGATTTTGATAATGTGTATTTTGTACCATAGTTAAAGTACAACCTCTTTAGTGTGTCACAGATATGTGATAAAAAGAATAAGGTTCTTTTTACTAATACTGACTGCCTTATTCTTTCTCCTGATTTCAAGCTACCTGATGAAAATCAAGTATTGCTTAAAATCCCCAGAAAGGGTAATACATACAGTATTGAGATGAACAACCTTGTTCCTAAAGCAAGTCTTACTTGCCATGTTGTAAAAGCCACATTGGAAGAATCAATGTTGTGGCACAAAAGGCTTGGTCATGTTAATTTTAAAACCATTAACAAAATTGCTAAAAATGGGTTGGTAAGAGGTTTACCAAATAAAACTTTTCTCAATGACCAAACCTGTATTTCTTGTCTTAAAGGTAAGCAACACAGAGCCTCATGTAAGCCAAAGGCCCAGAACTCTATTTCTCAAGCTTTATATATGTTGCATATGGACTTATTTGGTCCTACTTCTGTGAATAGCTTGAATTTTAAAAGATATTGCCTTGTTGTTACTGATGATTACAGTAGGTTTTCTTGGGTATTCTTTATGAAATCTAAGGATGAGACAAGTGAAATCCTTAAGACCTTCATTGTTGAAGTAGAAAACCTAGTTGATAAGAAAGTTAAAATAATCAGATGTGACAAAGGACTGAATTTAAGAATAGAGTGATGGATGACTTTTGTAGAGAAAGAGGTATTAAGAGGGAGTTTAGTGTAGCTAGAACCCCACAGCAAAATAGAGTAGCTGAGAGAAAGAATAGGACTCTTATAGAGGCTGCTAGGACAATGTTAGCTGACTCTAAGCTACCAGTTTCATTTTGGGCTGAAGCAGTTAGCACTGCTTGTTATGTATTGAATAGGGTTTTAGTTGTGCAACCTCACAATAAGACTGCTTATGAGCTTCTTAGAGGTAGAACCCCTGCTTTAAGCTTCATGAGACCTTTTGGTTGTCATGTTACTATCCTTAATACCAAATACCAACTAGGAAAGTTTGATGGGAAATCTGAGGAAGGTTTCTTTATTGGTTATTCTCTGCACAGTAAGGCTATTAGGGTGTACAATAAAAGCACCAAGCATGTAGAAGAAAATCTGCACATAGAATTTTTGGAGAATAAACCAAATGTTGCAGGTGTTGGTCCAGATTGGATCTTTGATATTGACAGTCTTTCAGATTCCATGATTATGTGCCTGTTACAGGTACAAATACTAACCATGGTACAGGTTCAAAGGAGGAAGATGAAGATTGCATTTTGATACCAATCATGGAGGACAGTCCATTGTATGAGTCTTCTACAAAGAATGATGATATTCCATCATCAAGTGATGTAGACAAAAAGAAAGATGTTGCTGAAACCAGTGGACAGAATGGTAAAGAATCTGAAAATCCAACGAGCAATACAAATGGAGTTAGTACTGCTCAGCCACAAGTTCCTACTGCTGAGCAAAATAGTGATGCTGCTGGACCAAGTCAACCTCATCTTGATTCACCAGTTCATACTGCTTCTCAAGTTGATGAATTTGATTTCTTTGGAGATGGTCTGCAAAATATGCCTATCAACTATGCAGCTCCTTCTACTCCCCATACAATTGTACATAGGAATCATCCACTTTCCAATGTCATAGGAGATGTACAATCTGGAGTCAAGACCAGAAGGCAAATACAAGACCCAGATCATCATGGATTTCTCAGTGTGGTATATGAGGAGAAACATCATGATGATGAGCATGAGTGTATGTTTGTATGTTTTCTATCTCAGGTAGAACCCAAGAATGTGCTAAAGGCTTTAGAAAAATCAAGTTGGGTTGAGGCTATGCAAGAAGAACTGCTTCAATTCAAAATTCAGAAGGTTTGGGTTCTGGTTGATCTACCAAAGGGAATGAGAGTGATTGGTACTAAGTGGGTATTCAGGAACAAGAAGGATGAGAGAGGCATTGTGATAAAGAACAAAGCAAGACTGGTTGCTCAAGGCTATACACAGGAAGAAGGGATTGATTATGAGGAGGTTTTTGCTCCTGTTCCTAGACTTGAAGCAATAAGGTTATTTCTTGCTTATGCTTCCTATATGGGTTTTCTAGTTTATCAAATGGATGTGAAGAGTGCCTTTTTGTATGGTACTATTGATGAGGAGGTATATGTATCTCAACCTCCTGGTTTCATAGACCCAGACCATCCTGACAAAGTTTATAAGGTGGTTAAAGCTCTTTATGGATTGCATCAAGCTCCAAGAGCTTGGTATGGGACTCTTGCTACTTATTTATTGAAGAATGGGTTCAATAGGGGTAAAATTGATCAAACTCTGTTTATCAAGAAGAACAAGGGTGATATTCTACTGGTTCAAGTTTACGTAGATGATATCATCTTTGGTTCTACAAACAAAGAAATGTGCAGAGAGTTTGAGAAATTAATGAAAGATCAGTTTGATATGAGCTCTATGGGTGAGCTTACTTTCTTTCTTGGGCTTCAAGTACAGCAGAAGTCTGATGGAATATTTATCTCTCAGGATAAATATGTTGGTGAAATATTGAGGAAATTCCAATTCACAGATGCCAAGGTTGTTAGCACACCAGTTGATAAGGAGACACATTTGCTATTAAAGGATCACAGTGGTAAAGATATGGATGTGCACATGTATAGATCTATGATTGGGTCTTTGATGTATCTCACATCATCCAGGCCTGAAATTATGTTTTCAGTTTGTGCTTGTGCAAGATTCCAAGTAAATCCTAAGGTGTCTCATCTCACAGTAGTAAAGAGAATCTTCAGATACCTTAAAGGTCAACCTAACTTGGGGCTATGGTATCCTAAAGAGTCTGCATTTGATCTAGTGGCATTCTCTGATTCTGATTATGCTGGTGCTAGCATGGATAGAAAATCTACAACAGGTGGTTGTCAGTTCTTGGGTTGTAGATTAATTTCTTGGCAGTGTAAGAAGCAGACTATGGTGGCCACTTCTACTACTGAAGCAGAATATGTGGCAGCAGCAAGTTGTTGTGCTCAAGTTCTTTGGATTCAAAACCAGATGCTTGATTATGGGTACAATTTCTTAAACACAATTATACATATAGACAATAGCAGTACAATGTGTATCATTAAGAATCCAGTTCAACATTCAAAAACTAAACACATTGTAATACTCGTAATAACAAAATTGTTCAATATCCTTTAATGTTAATGTTATTTGTGTTCCAGATATTCAGAGAGAAGTATTTAGTTGGGAGTGTGAACTTAGAGATTATGAAGTTTATGGATGTAAAACGAAGATGTTACCTCTCAAACTTAAGTATGCATTGTAATTTTTCCATAACCTTTTTTTTTATCATCTCTCGCTATATAAGTCTACCTTATGAGTATTTAACATTAAACGAATCAGAAAATGCATAGCCAAGTTCTTAATCCTCATTAATGATTTCTACATTGATACACTACATAAACTGATTTTCTTTTTTAATTTTTATTCTTTACTTTTCAGGAGGGTCGAACTTACATGTTTAGTAATTGGTATAATGGCAGAAAAGTTGCTTGATTACATTAACTCTATTGAGGATGAGGACAAGTTAATGATGGAAATAGGGAATGCTAGAGTTTATGATGATGGGAAAGGTATATGTGTATGTTTCATCTTTATTGTTTTTTGTACGAAAATAATTATTTTGTAAAATAAATTGAATTGCTAAATTAACATACATAATTTGCAGAACCTCCTATGATATATATTAACAATCAGATTGGGAGCACGTTTGAAATCTTTAAATGTAGAAGCAAAAATGTTTAAGGTGATAGTTCTCATAAATTTATAAATTCATAATTATATTTTTAGTTTGCAATTTTACCAAGTCTAATGCCTTGATTTTATTTTATACAGGTCGATGTCAACAAAACAACAAAGAATGACAGAGTTCATGAAAAACTACTATTGAGTTTGAAACAATTATATCATCGATTTATTTATATTTCATTAATGTGTTTTGGTTTGTATAACAAAATTACATGTGTTTTTTATATAGTAATTTATTTTACGCTATGCAAAATATTTGAGTTTCAAATAATTGTATTATGGTTTTATTTATATTTTTTTATTTTGTTTTGGTTTGAATATCAGAATTACATGTGTTTCTTATGTGATAATTTCTTCCAAGACCATTTAAAAAACCCAAAACCCTAAAAAACCCACACCAGCACATGAAACAACCGTGCCAAAACTTTTAAGTAATAAATTAATCAGAAAACAATATAAAACGCAAACAATACTGTTAATACAAATATCATCTAAAATGTTATTTATATTTTACGATCTTTGCTATATTTTGTTAACGACAATTATAAACTTTATTTTAGCAAAACATAAATCTAGTTAAGTCTTTTATATATATAGTTACAAGCCTTTCTTAATCACAAATAGATTTTAACATAAGTTACAAATTGTTTGTTCATATATAGCATTTTAGTCATTTTAAGAAAAGTGCCACATTAGGTGTTAAAAACAAATAAAGTGTCATATTAGGTGTCAAAGTAAAATTAGTATGTTTTACAATCAATAAAAATGTGTCTTATGATAACATAAGTAATCAAACATTTTTAGTAACTCATTAACTAAATAATTACTTCTTAATCAACATCATGGTAATATCAAACTCCTAACTACATGTCATGGAACTCATATCCACCATTCCCATACATGAACCAAGTAAATGGGATGTTTAACCAAAATGGACCCATGAGATATTGGGGACCAGATGCTTGGTTTTCATGTGACTTAGGTATGCTTGAAAGTCGGATTGGAACCAGACGAGTGGATCAAAAATAGTGGATGCTCAAGACACATGACGGGAGATAAAAGCCTCTTCTCAACATATAAATAGTACGACGGAGGTAATGTCACTTTTGGTAGCAAATTATAAAGCAAAATCATCGGAAAAGGTACAATCTCTCATGACACACTCTCTATTGAAAATGTTACTCATGTGGATAATCTAGGATTTAATCTTCTTAGCATTAGTCAACTATGTGATAAGAAGTATAACGTACTATTTAGCGAAAATAAAAGTAAAATACTAAAAGATGGAATAACCATAGCTAAAGGAATTAGGAAGAATAATGTATACATTATGAAAATTGATAAAATATCTAGAGATAAACTTTGCCTCACCTCTTTAGATGATACCTTAACTCTTTGGCATAGACGTCTAGGCCACGCCAATATGAGACTCATCCAATCTCTATCATCAAAAGAACTCGTTAGGAACTTACCCAAGTTGAAATATGACCAACACTTTTGTGATGCTTGCAAAATTGGAAAACAAGTTCATAGCAGCCATAAGGCTAAAAATATGGTGTCTGTATCTAAGTGTCTAGAACTTTTGCATATGAATTTATTTGGTCCATCCGCTATACAAAGTTATGGAGGTAACTTCTACACTTTGGTCATAGTAGATGATTATTCAAGATACACTTGGACAAAAATTTTGAAAAATAAAAACGAAGCTTTTGATAAATTTGAAATTCTTAGTAAAAAAATTCAAAACCAACTAGGAAGTCGCATTGTGTCAATTAGAACGGATCATGGTCGTGAATTTTATAATGAAATACAATTTGGAGCTTTTTTTTATGCTAATGGCATAACACATAACTTTTCAGCTCCTCGTACTCCTCAGTCAAACGGTGTAGTAGAGCGTAAAAACCGGACTCTTCAAGAGATGAGTAGAACAATGCTTAATGAACAAAACATACCACAAAAATTTTGGTGTAACGCCGTTGATACATCCCCCTATATTTTAAATAGAGTTTTAATACGACCATTTTTGAACAAAACTCCATATGAACTATATAGAGGTAAAAAGCCTACGCTAGGATAATTTAAAGTTTTTGGTAGTAAATGTTTTATTCTAAACCCAAAGGAGTATCTCACCAAATTTGATCCAAAGTCTTATGAATGTGTATTTCTTGGATATTCACAAAATAGCAAAGCTTACATTGTTTTAAACAAGGAAACCTTAAGAGTCGAGGAATCGCTAAACGTAACGTTTGACGAAAGTACACCTCCCTCAAAGACATCACCTTTGGTAGATGATGACTTAGTTGAAAGTCAAATTGTTGAAAACTAAGAGAATCTAGATAATGACAAGGAAGATGAACTATTAAATAAAGAAATTGTTAATATCAAAGAGTCTAAAAGTCATCCATTAGATAGTGTCATAGGAAAAATTAATGAAAGAACCTTAAGATCAAAAGTCCAAAATCAAAGTAACTTCTTTTATTTTGTATCAACCATTGAACCCAAAAATATAAATGAGGCTATAAAAGATGAATCTTTGGTCATAGCAATGCAAGAAGAATTAAATCAATTTGTTAGAAATGATGTTTGGACATTAGTTCCTCAACCAAAAAGTCAAACTATAATTGGAACAAAATGGGTATTTCGAAATAAAATGGATGAAAATGGTGTAGTGTCTAGAAACAAAGCTAGGCTAGTAGCACAAGGTTATAATCAACAAGAAGGCATTGACTACGATGAAACTTTTGCTCCGGTTGCTAGGCTCGAGTCTATTAGAATTTTACTTGCATATGCATGTGCACATGATTTCAAACTTTTTCAAATGGATGTTAAAAGTGCATTTTTGAACGGATTTATAAATGAAGAAGTATATGTCGCACGACCTCCAGGTTTCACCGATTTTGAAAAACCTAATCATGTCTATAAACTTAAAAAGGATTTATACGGACTTAAGCAAGCACTAAAAGCATGGTATGACTGACTTAAAACATTCTTAGTTGAACATAAGTACACCATAGGTTTAGTAGATAACACTCTATTCACCAAGAAAAAGGATTCGAAGATTATCATTGTCCAAATATATGTGGATAATATCATATTCGGATCAACTTGTCAAGAGCTATGTGATGATTTTTCAAAAATCATGCACGACGAGTTTGAGATGAGTATGATGGGAGAACTAAACTTTTTCTTAGGACTTCAAAATCAAAAAATTAGAAGACGGAATATTCTTTAACCAATCTAAATACATAAAGGATATGCTTAAGAAATTTAATCTTGAAGACTCTAAACCTATTAAAACTCCTATGTCCTCGGAAACCAAACTTACCAAGGATGAAGAAGGTGACTCGGTAGATAACACTAAATATAGAGGAATGATTGGTAGTCTACTTTATCTTATGGCTAGTAGACCAGACATTATATTTAGTGTTTGTCTATGTGCTCGCTTTCAAGAAAATCCAAAGACATCACATCTTAAAGCCGTAAAACGAATATTTATATACATAAAAGGTACTACACATCTAGGATTATGGTATCCCAAAGGAACGGGTGTTGAAACCATAGTGTATGCCGACTCAGACCATGCCGGTGACTATGTTGATAGAAAAAGCACAAGTGGTATTTGTACTTTTGTTGGACATTGTCTCACCTCATGGTTTTCAAAGAAACAAATGGCTCTTGCCATCTCAACAACCGAAGCCGAATACGTATTAACAGGAAAAGCAAGTCAACAAGCTCTGTGGATGAAGCAAGCTCTTGTCGACTACGAAATTCAACATAATGACATCTCTATCCTTTGCAACAACAAAGGAGCTATTGACCTCAGTAAAAATCCAGTTCAACATGCTCAAACTAAACACATTGAAATCCGTCATCATTTCCTTCGCGACAATGTTCAAAAAAGGAAACATCTCAATCGAGAAACTATCCTCAGAAGATAACATTGCCGATATCCTAACTAAACCTCTTAAACGAGAGCCATTCAATCTCCTTAGACTTGGACTAGGACTAATGGAACCTAATTTGTAGTTTTGATCTTAGCTTAAACCTTCGTTTAACCAAAAAGACAAAACTAACCAAATCAAATTATGGTCCCAAGGAACCCTTCGACAACACGGACGGAACCAAAAATTTGGTTCCGCCCAATCCGTGGAGGGTCAGAGTTTAAACAGCTTAAACAAACACTCCTTTTCACAAATTAAAAACACACAACGACTCAAACTCATTCCATAACATATCACTCTCACAATTAAGGCATCTCCTTCAACTAATCTATGCTCAAATCAACATTGTAAGCTTCCTTACTGCTTTTCTTCTCTCAATTCTGAGTCTAGGGTTTCTATTTTATGCACAAAACCAAACTTGGGGATTATGCATTACCTTAAAGAAATCATGTAGTACATTAATGAATTACACAACTAATTATGTTTCCCTTAGTTAGGAAGTTGATGAGTCGGATGACGTTATTAGTTGCCTTAGGGAAACAACCCACCAACTAGCGTAGTCAAAATTAATATAGTGGTACGATTTGGACCTTGGAGAATGCAAGTGAGATAATAGGACACATGAGAAAGCAGTGACCCTAAGCTTGTTAGTTGAGTTGTTTATGTTAACCATGATGGCGATGTTCGTCCTAGTGTTCGTGTTCCGAAGTTGATACTACTTAGATAATTTGAATATTGTTGGTCAAAATTTTTGTACAAATGAAAGATTTCTTGCGAACTTTTTAAAGTATGATGAACTAGTAATCCTCATTAATTGGACCGTGTTATAATGTTTCTTCAAAACCAAATTTTGTTGATAGTCAAAATTGCCTTAATATACTTAGAATAATTTGATGATTTTCAAAAGGGTTGGACCGTTTTAGTATAAAAATTATTTTAAATAATTGAACAAACGTAAAATTTCAAAAAGAAAAAAAGAATTAAAAAAAAAAAAAAAAGTCTTTTCACATGACTATAGTTGTTGAAAACTTCAAATGATGTTGCTTCAAAATACATTTATGGTCAAATTTTTAACAAATTTCAAAAACCATGCCTCCAAGAGGGAACACGTACCATTCATGGACAAACCTCAAAAGCAATCACAATGCCTACATGCTATCTAACCTTAGGAGTGAATCGAGCACCTCTGTCCGAGACTGATAATAGCGATGTGTCATGCCTTGACACTATTCCTTCAAAGTGAAACCTTCCCACTCATTCCAGAAGATAAGACTCTCGTGTTGCTCAAAGTGCGTTGGATTAAACAATCAGTGTTACTCAAGATATAGCATGTCCTTTTCGGAGTCCTAGACAAGTTAGTCACATTAGGACATAACTTTACTATTACATTTGGGTACAAGAAGTTGCACTGAACCATAAGACCTTTGGCTTCCACTTGTAACCAGATCTCTCGGCGTAGTATTCACTTGGCGATAATTTTGAGACATTATATATCTTAGTCCTGCCTAGAAGAATTAAGCACTTAGACTTAAGAGCTTCGCCTAATAATGATCTCCGAGCGTTCCAGATCATTGACACCAGGTTCTGCACATAGACTTTCTGATCCATAGACCATCATCTTCAATTGTTCGTGCATACCTGATGACACGTTCTTCCCTGATGTTTATTGGATTCTACCTTCCTTTCAAATGATTTCGTCAACAAATTTTCCCTACATGGTAAGGGCACCAACATCGAAACCCTTTACTAATCCCGTTCACACTTTTGCCTGAGTTTGAGAGCATCCTTACGGAACACGTACATAAGACTCTTGTGACCTGAGAGGGTGAGACACCGTGTACCATACAAACATCGCCTTGATGATATTTCTTCAAAAGTACGACTGCCAACTCCGTGTCACGAGTGGGATATTCCTCCTCATTTCCTTAAATTTCCTTGGAACAACTTTCTTCACATTAGGAAGCCTTCATTTTTACTTCTTCAACCTTCGTGGATGGCAGTCGTTCCTTCATTCGAAGACACAGCCTTGACGATTTTTCTAGCACGTATGATTTTCTCCCCCTCGACTGTTAGTCAACAACTCCCTCCCAATAGCCACAAAAAATTCACCTAACTACACTGTTAGGAATATAAATATTCATATGAAGGTTCGGTCACCCCGAGCATCTAATTAGCATTTATATAGCTCGTAGGCTTATTTATATATGTTTAGTATTATTAGTAATATTAGTATTAGCTTAGTCGTATTTATATTTGTGGAGTGGGTCGGGGCTTTCCCCACTGTCAGCTCACTCCACAGCCCACTAGGGGCACCAAATATGTAGTAGTATATAAACCCCTTCCCACACTTGGGAAGGGTTGGGGAACTCCTCTCACTTTAATCTAATACATTCCAGTTTTTCTCTCAAAGGAGTCTCCCTCTCTCTCTAACTTCTCTCTACAAACTAACTCAATGGAGTTCTTGATCTTTCAAGATCCAAGGCCACCCGAATAGATCCACACAATCAAGTTGGGTATTTCCTACAATTGGTATCAAGAGCCATGGTTAGGTCCGATTGATTGTGTGTGCCTAGATTTGTGGTCTTTATTGTATTTGTTTGGTTCGAACTAATTTTTATTATTAAATCTGTGTTGCTCAAAAAATCTGATTTGGTTCGAATCATTTTTCTTTAGACCATAGGATACGGTGCTTTGCAGTCTCTACATTTGGGCTTTGACTTTTCTGTAGGCCATAGGATTTGCTTCGAATATGCTTTGTGGTCTCAATATTTGGGCTGTTAATATGTATGTATTTGGTGCCTGGTAGTTTAATGTCATATAAACACCACTTTGGTGGACAAGCTCAGTGTGTGGTTTGTAGTTTGCAATTCATGTTGTCCCATCTTTCTCGCTCTAATTTTTTTTGGAACATCACTTTGGTTCACTTGTCAACTTGTGGGTTGTACGCTTACTGGGTAAGGAATTGGAAATTAGATGTTCGTGTTTATTGAAGTTGGGTTGCTTGTTTAAGGAGTAGGTTGTGCTCACTTTAATTGTTACAAATCTTTGCGGTTTTACAAGTCCAGTTGGTATTCTGCTTCTTGTTTTTGCTTGTCAAGATTATTTGAAGTTGAAAGTGTACAATTAATAATTGTGTTCTTGAATGCTGCTTGTGTCAAAGATGAGTTTCTTGAATGCGGTTTGTCATGTAAGAGAAAAAACACAGATCCGGATTTTAAGGAAAGTACGAAAGTGACAGGTTTGACCGGTCAAATGCGGTTTGTCCTCGACTCGGTTTGTCCTGGACTCGGTTTGTCCCAGACGCGGTTTGTCCATTGGCTCACAGACTCGGTTTGTCTGTTTAACCCTGGACTCGGTTTGTCCATAGTCACGTACTCGGTTTGTCTGTTTGTCATGGACTCGGTTTGTGTATATGTGGTGAACGCGGTTTGTCTAAGACTCGGTTTGTGTACATAAAGTGTACTCGGTTTGTCTATACTTAGGAACTCGGTTTGTCTATCTGTTGTGGATGCGGTTTGTCTACCAAACCTGTAAAAGTCAAACCGAATCATAGATGATGAAGATGAAGTGGGAATGACACAACGACTCCAAACCAACTAGACCTCAACCAATAACAAGACTCAGTTGTACATCACTAGTCCAAGAAGTTTTCAGCAATCAAAATGAAAGAAGCAGTTAAGCAAACACAAACCAAACAAACAACACTTACATATAACCCAACTGAAAAGAACTACATTCCTTAAACAATCCACGATTCGATACAAATCATAACTACAATCACCCAACAAATTCACAACAATTAACTCGGACACAACATTAAATTACAACCAACTTCAACTAATCCTACATCAATTCTGCTAATCCCATCTCCATTATCCTACACGAATCCAAATGAAGAAGACTAATTACAATAATCTCAGTTTCTTGTCTTTCGTGTAACTCAAAGCAATATCAAACCTTTAAAGGTCGATCAAGTCGAAAGAAAGATAATCATCATAGATTTGTGATGAGTTTATACTCATGTTTTTATCCGAATAAATCGTCAAGAAAAGGTCTATAACATTTTGTGTTATCACCGTTCATGCTATTCGGTTCAATAAATACCATCACAGATCAATTTTTGAAGCTTAGCTTCTTGTTGATATCCGAATGTAAAAGAAAGATTTATAACAACTATGTTATAATCTGACTTTGATTCGTTCTTTAAAAACAAAACACAACCACAAATTATCACTTACCCGTGACCTTAGTTACGACCTTAATGCCGAAGAAGATTAATTAAAAGGATGTTCATATTGTGCTCAAGTGGCTGTGAGATGTGATTTAAAATCATGAATGAGCTTTGGTTCGTGGGTTAGTATCAATAACATATGGTATATGATGGTTATTGTGAGGGTATGTGGTGATTCGTATGGTTAATGAGTGAATGGGAGAATAGAGAGTTTATTATTTTTGGATGAGACGTTGATTTAAGGTTTGGTGGATGTGTTGGGAGAAATATGAGGAGGGGGCGGATGAAGTTTAGGATTAGGGTTGATGATAAATATGGGATTAGGGTTTGTTTAAGCGGCAGAGATAAAATTGTGGGGAAGGCACAGATTTGTTTGATGACCTTAATGTGAATTAGGGTAATTAGGGGTGTTATATAACCCCTAAAGACTTGGGTTAAAATAACTAACGACTGGACAATGGGCCTTCACAAATTGCATCTCGAATTGATGTTGGGCTTTAGTGACAATGGGCTTCTTATCAAATTACTTGGACCATGTTTGGTTGCGTTGTGTAATTGAACATTAACACATGGAAGGTGTTTGTTATTTGATTGGGCTAAAGTGGTGTAGGCTACATTGGTGATCTGTGTTATATGCTTGGAAGTACATCATTTCACGTAGGTACACGTGTCTAGGCTAGTATTTGGGTTTATGAATGTCATCGGGATTACAAAGTTACGGATTTGGCGGCGTAGTCCAAATAGAGCCTACCACTTGAGCAAGCATGCAATTTGATATTTACGATTTGAGTTATAGTTGTCTAATTACAATTTGCTTAATAGCTATTTGTCAAGTTGCGCTTTGACTTGTTGCGACTTGACGGATTGCGATTTGACCAGTTACGATATGAAGTTGCGAGTTGACACTTGCTAGTTGACTTATTGTGACTTGGTTGATTGCAATCTGTCTTGTTGCAATTCGTCAATTTGTGGCTCGACTTGTTGCGATTTGATCAGGTCGTGACTTGACTTCTGTGACTTGAATTTCGAAGATTGGTAGTGCACCTCACTCTTGGGTATTCAGGTTGATTTCACGGTTTCTCCTGCAGATTTTAGAAAATCCCGCGAAAGATTCGATTTCTCGGTTTAAATCTCAAGAGCTGTAAAATCCCGTGAAATTAATTTTGGACATATTGGTTGGACTTGGATTTAGACATTATGAAATTTACGGGGTTTGACTAATTTTTCGGGATAAGTTTGTGCTTCAAGATCAGCAGGAATTGGGAAATTATGGTAACTTGGTTGGTTTGTTAATTCACGGGTTGGTATACTTAGTGTCACAAACATCTCGGGGTGGATGGATGCACGATGTTTGTTGACCCTTGCTCAAGCGTATTTAAGGTGATTAGACCTGGATGTTCAAGAAGTGAATATATACAATAAAGGATGGAAGGTTGGGTATATATCACTACCTATATTTAAAGGAGTTACATTGTTGTGCTCAATATAGGTTCTAAATCACAATTTGCAAGTCAAGGTGATTAGTCTTGGATGTTCATGAAGTGGATATATACAATTAAGGATGGAAGGTTGGGTATATATCACTACCTATAATTCAAGGAGTTACGTTGTTGTGCTCAATATAGGTTCTAATTCATAATTTAGTGCAAGTTTAAGTCGCGGACTTGTTCTTTATCAAGCTTCATCAGGTGATTGTTGTTTCTCAAGCTTCTATTGGGATTGTTGTTCAAGATCTTCTCAAGAGGTGGTCAGACTTTAAGACAAGAGGTGATTTGTTTAGAGACGTGTTTTAACCTTTTACTCAATTTAAAGTTATAAGCATTTCATTAAGCGGTGTTGGCATATTACGAGCTGAAGTGAATTATTAATCTGCTAAACCATTGATGAGAAGGAAAGCAAGGGATTACTACAAGAGAGTCTGAATCATCTTCTTAGTTGCAGTTGTTTCGTTTATCTATTTCCATGTCTTGTGACTGTCAAATTCACAAACATCACGGACTCTCAGCTTTGGCAAAAAGGTCATTTCATGTCCTTTTTGAGGGGGAGAATTATCGCAAGTTTCCTAGAAGATCCGTCCCCAGCAATGTGAATCTTAGCAGTGTCGGTTACAGCGGGTCAGATCGTAGCGATTCAGGAATCAGTGGTTCAGTCTACAGCAGTTTGATGCTTACTGTTGTGCAGTTAAATCTCAGATAAATCTCAAGAACTGTAAAATCCTGTACACAGTACGACAACTATTCTGGATCAGACAGCTTTGTTTGATAGGACTGACTATGAGTCATGGGCTCTTCTAAGAATTTGCGCATGTTTCTTTTCCTTTCTGGCTAGTCAACAGCACAAGATGACCACGAAGTTAATCTGGTATTCTTTATTTGTGATTGAAGTTGTAGTTCTCGAAGGCGTCTACTTATTTTATCTTGAAATCGGGGTTGGTTGGATGCATGATTTCAATGATAACTTGCTCGTGCTTTAGATGTAAGTTGAAGACTTGGGTTATCTAGTTTCCAGAAGTCGGGGTGGATGGTTGAAGACCTGGTTAACTATCACTTCAAGGAGATACATTGTAGTACTCAGTGTCACAAGTAGAAGACGTTGTGGATAATCGCAAGAGGTGATGAAAGTCTCATGCTTTGTCAGGAAAACATTAAGCACTTAAAGACTTAACACCGTTCTTCCAACAACAATGCAAGCTTAAGTAACAAATTTGGGGTCTTCTACTTCAGTTCTCAGTATTGGTATATCGGGTTCTCTTCATCGAGTGGTCACTAATCTATGTTCAAGGTTGGTTAGTTGGCCAAAGGTTTTAAAAGTTGTGATGTGATCTGTATGTCTCACGAAATATTCTTAACCCAAACTGATGTTCACCAAATCCAAATCACTCACGCCACATTCAATCGGTTACTGTCTCACGGTTTCTTATTGGTTTTGTAAAATCCCGCGAAAGAACTTATTTCTCGGTTTAAACCATAGATTTGTAAAATTCCGTGATGATGGGCTATGCGCTCTTGACCAGGATCGGGTTAAAACCATTATCGAAGTTCAGCTATTACATCACAAATGGCTGGATCGAGGCATTTAATTGTCAAGATGTGACTACGGGGTTAGTTCAGTATTATTTATTTGAGGCTGAAGTGAAATTTCATGGGTGCGTGTACTTAGCATCTGAAGATATCGGGGAGGTTGGATGAAGATTCTTCGAGATCCTTGTTCGAGCTTTCAATACAATGACAATGACTTGGATATCTAGTTATTTTTTCTTTCTCCCTATTACAAAATAACTATCACTTTAAGGAGTCACGTTGTAGTGCTCAGTGTCACACGAAGTTGTGGATATCCAAGAGGTGATGTACGTCTTATACTTGATGGTTGGTTGGTTGAAGAGTATAGAGTACTTAGGGATTCGATGTTGCACGAAGTCTCTACACCGCTCTTTGTCACGCATTAGTACAAGAATAAGTCACAAGTTCGGGTTATTTTACTTCAGTATCAAGTTCATCATATTGGGTTTTCTCCATCAGTGGTCACGACATCAAGCCAACAAAATGATAATGGGGTTGATAAAGAGTTAGATGAGAGAAGTAGTAAAAGAGAGAGATAATGACGTCTGTACAAGTCAGTGCAGGCCTCGCTCTTCAACATTATGACGTCTGTACAAGTCAGTGCAGGCCTCGTTCTTCATCAGATGACGTCTGCACACATCAGTGCAGGCCTCGTTCTTCATCAAATGACGTCTGAATACATCAGTTCAGGCCTCATTCTTCAAAGAAAAGAAAAGTGTACGCTTGAGTGCACTTTATCTTCAAAAGAAGAGGAGTCTTCTTATTAATGGCCATTCTCATCAACAAGATTCATGCTCTTTCCGTGCTTATTCAATCTTCAAGTGGATCGGCGCACACTGGAGTATATTCTTATTCACTTGCTCAACCAAAAATTGCAGTTGACAGGCATATGCAATTTTTGAGGGGGGGAAAGAGTGAATAAACAACGTGTTAGTCTTCAAGAACCGTCAAGCGGAGTCCCTTATCGTTGATGGTATTCATATTCACTAGTTCAATCATCAAAAAGTTGCAGTTGGCAGGCATATGCAATTTTTGAGGGGGGGAAAGGGTGAATATGATTCTACATGTTGATTGATGATTGAGAAATGGTCATACGACTCCTGAATACGTCAGTTCAGGAGTCGTGCAAACCATGGTTCTCCAACACATCTTCTTCCGTCTATCAAGGTGTTGAAGAACATGGTCATGGAATGCTAATCTACATATTCTCACGAGCTGGCACAATCAGTAACAATGGGTTTCCAGTCGATGCTTCATGTACACGTCATTAGGCTGCATGTACACATCATGATGATGATTCCGATTAATCGTAACCATCATGGGGGAGAGAAATGTGTACTCCAAGGACGCACAACAGGTTCACGTGATCGGGCTTAATCATATATTCCGGTGTTGAGAACCGCAGAGATGATCAGTGGTTCAACTTGTTACCTTGGGATTTACGTTTCACTGTTACGCCATGGGCTGATTAATCGTAACCATCAGGGGAGAGAGAATGTGTACATCAAGGACGCACAACAGGTTCACGTGATCAGGGCTTAATATCCAAGGATGGATACATTCTATAGATGATCAGTGGTTCAACTTGTTACTTTGGTGTTATACCAAGGACTGAAGAAGGTCGAGTCGTCAGTCTACTCTTCATTCTCTGTTGGGTGTTATTATCTCATGTGTATGCTGCGGGCTGATGGGTTACATGTAAGGTTACTGGAAGGCATTGGGTGAGACGAAGATGATTGGTATTCTATTCCTCCACATTGGGCAATCTTGAAGAAGGTCGAGTCTTCAGTCTTCTCTACATTCAAGAATGATGAGCTCTTTTCTTACAACTTGATATTTAACTTAATCCCATGACAGTTCTTGTTTGATGAGTTGTGGAGTTAAGTTAGATTCAAGTTGTTCCGTAGTTTTAGGTTAAGTCCAATTTGTGGTTTAGCCTAACCTCATGACAGTTCTTGTTTGATGAGTTGTGGGGTTAAGCTAGATTTCAGTTGTGGCCCAACTTAAACTACCGAAAAGTTGCCTAAAGTTATTGACGGAGTCACTCTAGGACGGGAGTGTTAGAAGATTAAAGACAGCATGCATTTGGTTATCAAAAGACTTCTTCTTACTATGGGTGTTCATCCAAAGGCTTCTTCTTCTTCTTCCTATTTTGGGTGTTCATCAGAATGGTTGTCAGATTGGGGGAGAGCACTAACTAGGGGAGAGTGTTGAGCCAGAATCATTCCCTGATTGAAAGTGCTCACATTGCTCTTCAGCAAGTCAAGTGATGAATGCGGAGAAGATTCATAATGCTGAGGAGTAATGGTTTCTGGTTCGTATCCTTGTATATATATACTTGTTCATATCTTATACCATTCTGTAAATAAATATATAGAAATCATGCTAATTGTAAATAGAGAAACTTAAAACCAGAAAAACCATAAAAATTGAAAAATAGAAAAGACCAAAAAATAGTTTCACCTAGGCATGTCTTCTGTTTATCGATAACATTTACGGACTTAGAAATGTCATTCAATAATGGCACGGGTCTTTAAATGAAGCTCGAGCAGAAGTTAAAATGGATTCTTAAAACATGTCTAAATGGCTTGCTATTACTTTAGATAGCAACCCGCGCTTCAAACTGGGGAAAGCACGTCACCAAAAAGACGGCTATTCCTCCAACTGGGTGATGTTCACCTGGGCATGGATTACTTTATATCCATGTTTTCCTGATTTGATGTACGTTTCAGTGCATCATTTCTTGAAAAAGAAGAGAAGTCTTCTTTGCATACAAATAGTTTTCATTCTATGATTCTTCTGAAAATTATTTGCGAGACACTTGGTGAATTTGTGTTGTATGAAATTTGTTTAAACTTGGATTATGCATAAAATTTGTCACTCAATCAACGACTACAAAACCTCACGACAGTTCTTGTTTGATGAGTTGTGGGGTTAAGCGTGATTTTAGTTGAGGTTCAACTAGAATACGGGTCATTGATTGAGGGGGAGAGTGAATTCAAATTTTATATCATCAAACGGATTTATTGGTTAAATCATACTTGTTAGAAATGGTTTTTTAGTTAATGGGGAATTAGTTGAAGAGGATCTTGCTTAAATATATCAAATGACCAAGTGTGTTAGTTGCTAGAAAGTTTAGGACATTATGTGCAATTTGCTTATAGTTTCCTAGCTTTATGTATCTAGAAGGTTCATTTGTGTTACTTTGGAATCCTCGTATAATCCCCAAAATGCTTTAAGACTCAAAACCTAAAAGAAGTTAGAAAACCAGTTGTGTTTGATGTTTTTGAATACTCCACTGACATTTGTATGAACTAAGTGAATGAGTTTCAAATGTTGTTTGTCTCTGCTGCTTAATTGTTGTTGATATTGTGCATATGTTCTCAGGATTCGCTTAGGTAGATTGCTATCATGTTAGAATCATGTTCCTAAGATCCTGAATTCAATATTGAAATTCGTGTGAATTGCCATGTTCATGATTGCTATTTGCTCTTCATGCTAGATAGTGGTTTGACGTAGTTCCTGATTGGGGTTGATTATAAGATGAACTTGGTATTATAATGTGGCATGCTGCTGAAGGGTAGCTATTTAGGAATAGTGTATCTGTATGTATGTATATCTGTGTTGATATTCTTATGCAGATTCCATAGCCAAAATAAATGTACCAGTTCCCATTCTAACCATTTGATCAGACGTTCAAACTCTATTGATTGGCTCGGAATTCACCACGACAACAACATCGGCAGCAACAACAACAACAACACTTTCACCACCACCACCACCATTCATTTTGGTCTCGCCAAGTGGGGATCAACTACATTTGCGAAAGATTTGTTGGTGGATGGATAATTGATGTTGACTACTAACTCAGAAAAGCGGGTGATTACATCATCTGCGCAAAAGGTCAATATCATTTGTGTCATAATAATCAAATGTGCAAAATCAGCAGTGAATCTCCCTCTTAGATTAAGGGGGAGCAAAGTATGTTTCATCATCAGAATATATTAAATCGGACACATTTTCTCCCATGTTTTTCTAAATTATTTAAATCAATTGGGATCACAAATCTCAAAAGGTTTGAAATTTTTGATCGGGGGAGAGAATGTGATTTAAATATGAAACCTGATGAAAATGTGATGTTTTGGACATATAATGAACGCTCTCCCATATGTGCTAAACTCTTTCGTATATCGATGCACATATTGAGGGGGAGCAAATGGACAAAAAGGATGTGGCATGCATCTTGTGTGTACAAGGCTCAGACTTAACCAATGAATTGACGAAACATATACTGTCATGAATCGAAAGGACATATCCTGGCCGGGTAATAATTTCAAGCTAGTCTAACTAGTGATGTAAGCGTGTCTCGAAAAGGATGTGTCTGAGTAGAGTGTACCGTTTCGAGAAACTTTCTATGGACTTGACCAGTACGGGTAATAATTTCAAGCTGGTCTAACCAGTGATGTAAGCGTGTCTCGAATCGGTCATGTTCACTGAAAGTGGATCAATTCAAAAAGTGCGAGCTCTACCTAACATGTGCAAATTTATAAAACAATCAACCGAGCACATGTTGAGGGGGAGCATTTGAAAAATATAAAACTCTCAAGTGTTTGCAAAAATGTGTTTCAGTATCATGAACGCTTTGAGATATTTTTCAAAGATTTGGTTTGGCAATCGTGGATGAATACCAAAGACCGACCATTTTAATTAATGTATGGAGTTATAAGGATGGTTAGGTTAGGCTCAAGTTCCCACGATCCCGCCAGAGCCGGAGGGATCTACCCAGGGACAATCCACTAGTTAGTGTAGAAGTCCTTAGGTATGATTAAAAAGGAGAAAAGTGTGAATAAGGGAAAAGTGCCGACTGAGATGGAGCTAGTACTGGAACAAACCCAACAAGGTACTAGTAAGGAAGTCTCGGTAAGCACTGAAGGGGTTGAAGAATGAAAAAGAATTGTAAAGATAAAGGGTGAAAAGAAATAGCCCTCCTTACAACTTAGGCAGAAACCGGGTCAATACATATGCTGTCAGAATCACTTTGTTGATTGCTGGCATTGAAGACAAAGTATCATGGACCCAGTGATACGCTGCACAACCCTCCCTAGCCACTCAAGGTCCCTCAAAGGATTCTTGTTTCAATTGACACGGAGTTCAATACATTCCTATCGTCTCTCTCACTCCGAGTTAGATGATATTGAATAGGTGGCAGTTCTCTCCAGCCTCCGCTCACTAAATCAAAGCGCACTATCGAGTCTAGAGCCACGAGATGCATAATAAGATCTCATAGGGACACGAATTATTTCTACACTGGTTGTTCAACATTAAGGACACCAGTTGTAAACTTATGAGTCCTACGCAGATCTTAGCAATCTGCCAGAACATTTATGAGAGAATTTACTTAGGTAATTCTCAATGATTGAATGGAAATTCCTGCCAGGGTCAACATCAAGCAGCCCTGAAAGCAGGTCACTTCGGTAATTCTTTATGGATTACGCTTAGTGGTCACGACAGTTTCTAACGGTCTACAGTCGTGGAGTGATCTCCAGCGACTCACCTAATCGTTGATGTGCTACGGTTCGATCTTAAAAAGCCCTCTGTGGGTTTTTCGATTAGGAACGGTCTTGGTAAGGATTAGAGAGAGTTTTCACACTATGCTGTTAACAATCTCGAAGTCCGAACCTGTAAGTACCGGATGTTTTATTGCTAACTGTCGTATGCAGGAACTTCTGGCGGCTGATGCTGATTGCTGTTGCAGCTGTTTGCGGTTGTAGCTGATTGAAGTTGCAGCTGAATGCGGTTGTAGCTGGTTGCAGTAAAGATGCCAATCCTCTACCACATGTTCACACTACATCATCATTGTTCTTCAACAAAGTCATGATCAACCAAAAGACCTTCAACACGGCTTCTGCTAACTCTGATGTTAAAGATCATGACACCAAACAGTGTGAGCATGTCGGCTCGAAGAATATCACATCACATAGAAACTTACTCCTGAAAGATGACTTGGAATCAAATGTTGGATGATAAAGTCGAAGAATACTCAAAGAACATCCAAGACAAAGAAAGGTCATCTAACGTACACTGCTGAATGCACAAAGATACAAGACTTTGAAGAATCAAAGACTACGAGCTATGAAGTCAAGATCAAAAGATAAAATGCTAGAATTCAAGTTATTATTTCCGGGGTGACCTCCCTTAGGGGGAGATTGTTAGGAATATAAATATTCATATGAAGGTTCGGTCACCCCGAGCATCTAATTAGCATTTATATAGCTCGTAGGCTTATTTATATATGTTTAGTATTATTAGTAATATTAGTATTAGCTTAGTCGTATTTATATTTGTGGAGTGGGTCGGGGCTTTCCCCACTGTCAGCTCACTCCACAGCCCACTAGGGGCACCAAATATGTAGTAGTATATAAACCCCTTCCCACACTTGGGAAGGGTTGGGGAACTCCTCTCACTTTAATCTAATACATTCCAGTTTTTCTCTCAAAGGAGTCTCCCTCTCTCTCTAACTTCTCTCTACAAACTAACTCAATGGAGTTCTTGATCTTTCAAGATCCAAGGCCACCCGAATAGATCCACACAATCAAGTTGGGTATTTCCTACACCTAACTACACTGTAATCTATTCCACTAGATTTTCTCCCCTTCAATGCCTCTGAGAATACCATCAAAGATTCCTTCAGCAATAAGATTTTTCTCCATCCACAAAATTTTCAGCTCGCGTTCTATTTAATTCCTTCGATCCACGACTCATGCGACGACATGAAGAAGAAATCACAAAGCATCTTCTTGGCACTAGACGTCGGATGGAAGCAAGTATTTTACAGATGAGGAAGATACTAGACACAACACCCGGTGTTACCCTTACTTTCTCATCAATCACTTTAAAAGCTCACCCTTTTTCCTTAGATTCTCCATTTTTCTTGTCATGTTGATCTTTCCTATAGCGACCTATATCATAGTTCACCTCTTTGACGAATACATCGACTCTTGTGAGTCTACGGAGACCACAATCTTCACAATTCAACTAAGTAGGTGCAGCCTCACGTAAAGCAACCTGGATGGCTACACTAGTATCAAGTGCTCATACCAAATCTATGCCGTTCCATACTCATACACCATTTCGCGCCAATAAGTCTACCTTCAAATGACTTGTTTTCATTGTTACGACATTAGAGATCTTTACTACTTGTACGAAACCTTTGGATTTACAAATCTTACAACCGTTTTGGGGCTTGATGAAGAACGTATAGATAACGATTAATCCCACTAATCTTAGCCGTACATACCTAGTCTTTTGTTTTGAGCAATTCCTTAACTGAGACAAATCATCGAAAACGTTAAATTGCTCTCTCTCAACAACTTGATACGTAGTCTAATCTCGTGACAGTTCTTGTTTTATGAGTTGCGAGATTAAGCTAAAATCAAGTTGTTACTTAGTTTAAGGTTGCGATGATTTTGCTCGAAGACGAAAAATCTTATTCCATCGAATTTGGCCACCCGATAGTTACCCTAGACTGCCCGTCTCATTACACCCAGAAGTACGAATTTGGATTAAGCCGTCATAGGTTTCAGCTTTTAGTAGTATCTACCCTTGTCACATAAGTTGCGACCACAACATTTGAGCCCTAATTCGAATTCTAGTTCTCTTGTCATGACTCTGACCTTCGTTAGGTTCTACATTCACGTGCTAGTCTATTTCAGTAAGAGCAGACAGAACAGTTGACCCTAACATAGTGGACTAGGTCATTTACAGCAGACTAGCAGTTCCACTGGCAAACATGCCGTCTTGATCTACAACACCGTCTGGAATCTAGTGGTTAACGCGTGAGGAACCGTAAGTAAAGTCTAGCTGCTAATCATCTAGTTATCACCCCGTAAGGTTTCAGTTTGATGATTTTTTCATGTTGTGGAAGAGTCAACCGAAACCCTCGTTAGGGAAGTTGAACAACTTAGATGAGACAAGATTCTAATTATAAGTTTATTAGAATTTAGACGGTGGACATGAGTTACTTGGGAACGAAAGGATCAGGCAAGACTTAAGTACGTACACTTTTAGGCGGTGCTACTAGCAGAATTTTGAGGACAAAATTCTTTTTAACGGGGATGTACTGTAGCAACCGGCATTTTAGGGCAATACTTGTTTATAAAACTCAAAACTATTTGTGACAAACGATGACTTTCCAAACTTATTTTGATAATAAATTTTATTTATTATTACCTATTATACATTTTTGAGCTTTTTCAAACTCATTTAATTTGGAAACAAGAAGACATCACGCAAAACATGAAAACCGACACACAACGCGCACCGGCACAACCGTAACTTAATATACGTTTTAAATTGATTATTTTAATAATTATGTGAAACTAATCAAGTGTATACTCGTTTTTATTGGAAAAATCATTCCGGACGCAACGACGTAATTTTTGTGAGTCAAATCAAATATTTACTAGCCTAAATGGGTCCCACACACTATTATTATAAAATATTTATCAAATTGCACATCTAGTCCCTGGAACACTTTACACCACCGGCATAAAGTTTGAGGGTTTGGCAAGTTCAGTCCCTGAGGTTATATAAAAGAGGAAAATTTAGGGTTTCTTCCCATTTGACACAAGCACTCAAACCCTACTCCCCCTCTCTCTTTTCTGGCCGCCGCTGTCTAACCAATCACCACGGCCATCCACCGCCACCACCGTGCATAGCCGCCCTCATCAACACCATCACACCATCGTGTATCACCTCGCCACAGCCGCCTCATTGAAGGTGTTGATGTATAGATCAGGTCAAGCTAAGGTTTACTCGTGTTTTTGGTTCATGAGAGTCGCCATCGCCGCCCCTTCTCTCATTTCTCTTATCTTTTCCTTGTTTTGGTTTAACGACCGTATATCCTTACCCTTCGATACATTTTTTTTAACCGATTATATACATATATATATTGTGAGGATATATATATATATATATATATATATATATATGTGTGTGTGTGTGTGTGTGTGTGTGTGTGTGTGTGTGTGTGTGTTAACAACCGTTTTCGTGGATTAAAAACAACATTAAAACGTTTTAAAAAAAATTTGTGTGGTGAACGTGACCTAAGGGTGTTTGTTTCGGTTTATATCGGGTCGGGTCGACCCGGATGTGTACCTGGTTTTGAATCTTATGCTTGATCTTATTGTTGTGTTGATGTTATTGTTGTTGTTTAGCTTCAGTCTACGTAAAAACCCATATAAGGTTACGATTCGAGACTCGGTTTGGTCTCGTTTGGAATATGTAACACCCCCAAATTTGGTTTGTAGCAGCGGAAAAGTAATTTGGGTGTTACGGTGAGGATCGAAGTTTAAATCTCAGAAAACGGCCCGGAAAGGGCGTTTTGAAAGTTATATGTCATTCAAAGAATATTCTTGATACAAAAGTGAATTATTTGATTTGAAAACCCCATGAGAAAATGTGATAATTTGGGAGGAATGACATATTTGATTTTACACCATTAAAGTTATCAGAGTAAAGGATGCCCGCTCCGTGTCTTGTCCTGCTCCGTTAATTACCTGAGATAAACATGCTTAAAAATGTCAACACAATGGTTGGTGAGCTCGTGGAGATTATAGAAAATAACTTTATTTGAAAGGTGTATCATGATTGTCGATATAAATAGTAGTTCTTCATTAAATAACAAGTCGTGTTGAATAAAATTCACAAGTAATTCATGTATGACCTCAAACGATCAAAATTTTCAAATTATAGATGAATATGAGCTACGTTGTTATACGCTCGAAATGATATGTTGGATTAACTTTTGAAAGTAACTATATACTAAGCCTTTTTAGTTGTCTTTATAGAATTCTCAATTTAAATCACATATAATAACAGTTAAAGGTCAGGTACGAGATTCATAATCATATCACGTAAAGTAATAATAGTCTAAAGTCTGAGATCTATCAGTGAAAAGTGATGGTCTTCTAATACAGCTGTATCCTAGGATATATATATGAAACATTCATATATAAAGTTATATTGCCTTTGGCCTCATGACACGCAAAACGTTAACAAAGTACCGTAAAACGGAGTGTTCACCAAATTAATGACAAAAGATTATGCCCTCGTGTGATAGGTGATTTGCCACTTCCTATTTTTCTCAAATATAGCGCATCGCGACTAATACGACTAGCGGTTAAGCATTCCGTCCTAGTATTAGTGGGATAGGTTGTCAGTCCACCAACAGGTTTCGAAGCTGTTGCTATATTCGCGCTCACCGCAGTGATTAATGGCTCATGATAAAGGGACTTTTTGGCAATAAAGTAAGCTTAGGCAATATAGGTCTCAAGGTTCATAAAATATACATATTCTGATCTTGGCAATTATTTCCAGTGGAATATAGAAATATCATAATAAGTAACAGTTCCTTCATTTGTTATATGAATACATACAGTGAATTTCAGTATCATGTTACGTCAAGTAGTTCAGAGATGTTATGTTTCAAGTTCCGTGTTTAAACTAGACAGACTATTTGCACATATATTGAGCATGTATTCTTTTCAAGTATGATTCAAATAGGTAAAGCATAGTTGATAATTTCGAGTAAATCATAAGAGATTTCAAGTAGTATAAAACAGTTAAAGCATGTATCTCCCCCAAAAGAGTTATTAAAAACAAGTGTGAAAAGTAGGGGCCACGACTCACCTGGAGCGTATCTGGCAAGATGAAATTATAAGATCAAGTAAACGATCACGAAAACTTCTCCAATACTAGACCTGAATATAAGCGAAGTCTAAGAGTCTAATTTTCTACTAATAATGACTGTGGAAAGGATAAATCGTATAACGATTTGATCGGTGATGTGAGTGTGTGATATGCTTAAAATGCCTCAAGTTAAAAATATAATATATCTATAATATTATCTCGGTTCTTTATCTCAAACGACCCAAAATATTACTTTTCCGAAATATACTGAAATAATATGCAAGTGAAATTGCTAACATTTCTAATATCGAAACCTTAAATAATGCATAACTAAAAATGTAAAATGCATATGAAATGAAGGGTGAAAATAGAAAATAAATAAGAATGTCAAGTAAGTTAAATAGGTCCTTGTTCTTTTCAGATTTCATCCTTCTTAGTCTAACTGTGGTTGCGTTACGTCGTTAGTCCTCGGTTAAGTCCAAAGTCCATAATAGTCCAAAATTTGTCCATATGTCCATATAAGGCTTGAAGTCCAAAGGTATGTCAATTTAAATCCTTTATAATCTGTTTTAGCAGCTTCAGTCCACGGGTTACACGGGTTGGCAGTTTTGGTCCTTCCGGTTAACTCGCGTTACATTTTTAGTCCTTTTTGCATAAAAATGACGGGAAAAATATTCTGAAAATTTCTATAACTTTATTAAGTTTAATTTAACTTATTCTAATTGCTTATTCTGAAAAAGAGCTTATTTTCATATTAATGGGCCAACTAACGATTTAGCTTAAGGCCCAATAATAAATTTAGTGGCGAGGGCGTGAAAATAGTTTTGAGCTTGGGCTTGGGCTATTGTTATGATTCTGAAAATTTGCCATATGGGCCTGTTGGGCTGGTAAATCACAAAAACTTAGTGGGCTTAACTCTTAGTCCACTTCGAAAATCATTTAATTTCTAAAGTTTGTTATATTTATTTTTACTAGCGAGTAGCTTTAAACTAGTGGAGTTTTGAGGGTCATAAAGATCTTATAAGGTCGAACTCAAAACACCAAATAAGTAACTAGCTGGGTGATCTATTGAATGGTGTAAAATATGTGATCGTTGTTTGTTTCAATTGTAAATAAATAAAACTCGAGTTGTACCAGTCGCACAGGTGCAACTGAGAACTTTTGAAAATAAACTAAGTCTCCTCTTTAAGGCAATTGTTGTAGCGTTTAATGAAAGATTGTTTCTCTGTGATTTTTACGTGTTGTTAAAACGAGAAGGGTAGCTAGTTGGGAGTTTTATTGGGTCGTGTGAAGGGGACGTGTAGTCATTAGGTCCTAGTCGTGGGATACGAAGTCCTTTTGAATGTTACTTTGAGTCGGTTTTCTGTGTATCGAACTCGTGGCATATTTTAGCTTTTTCTCATGTTTTAGCCATACGTGAGGTTTACTTATTAAGCGATGCAAGTTTAAAATATGAGAACAACGAGAGGTGATGGTTGGTATTCCACAAAGCGAATTTAATAACGTGCATGGTTAAATTTATGTCACTGTGGTGTTCGAATATAAGGATGCTTTACATTTTAGCAAGGATTGATTCATGTGAGTTAATGTATGCTATTGAATGAGAATCAAATGATGCATGCATGGCTTGCTATCTAGTGGTGAAAGTGAGTTATGATACAGTGGTACGTGTTGCTTTGGATATAGTCACAAAAGTATTATAGAACTTAATTTATACATATATATACGTTCGAACATAACTTAAAGTATGCATGTGTGAGTGAGTACGTGAGGTTTTAAATGTAAAAGAGAGCATGGTTACTTACTTCACCTTTGAAAAAGGTGGTGAGAAACTGAGGAGGTCGACTGGAAGCAGGTGTAAGTCAGTCCACTTAGCTAGCTGAGGTATGCTAATGCGTGGTGGGTTCTTACCCTTATCGCGTTTCTATGGATATTTGGTGAGTGAGAAAGAGTGAGATGCAAGTGGTATGGAGTAGGAGAGGTGAATGGGTTGTGTAGGAAGTTGGGTGGTTCAACAAGTTGCATGCAGTAACAAGGGCAGTAGGCTTTTAGCGTGTTTAAGGCATGTGTTTAAGGTTTTTAGTTCTTACTAAGTTTGCATCTCTAAGTTGTAATATACATGGCTGCTCTTGTGAAGTATACTATGAGAGTAGAGGGAGTGAAAGGTAGGTATGGCAAATGATTAGAAGGGTGGGATCTTATAGAAAGGAGTCACACGTTTTTGTGGACTATATGACTCCACCGATTGAGAGTTACTGTGGTGTATGGGACAACTAGGCTAGTTCTACCGACATAATAAGACATTTGATAATGGTGAAACGTGGGAAATCTAATTCTTTACACTTGTGCTATCTTTGAGTTCGGGTTGTATTTTTAATATGGGAGAATTTGTTTTAGCGAGCTACAAACTCCTACCGCAGTCCTTATGGTCTTCTAAATGTCATAGTTATGCTAAATATATTATTAGGAGGGGGTAGGAATAAGAGCGGTTCAAGACGGTTTAGTTTTTGGTCTTCATATCTATATGTTTAGTTCGGATTGTGGCAACCAAAATGGCTCCTAATTCTACTCGACATTTATTAGTGGGATTGTGCATGTTCAAAGTTTAGTGGGTCGTGTACAAATTGGTGTAAAAACATTAGCGAGTTGCATTTACAATTTGGAAGAAATCGAGTTGTTTTGGAGTGTGTCGGTTAGTCGAACGCATATAAGGTTTACATAAAGACTTTGGTTTCTAATGTTGGGCTTGGGCAGCGTGTTGTGATGGTGGGCTGTTTGTGGTGAAATGGAGATGGGCTTTGATCCGAGTGGTTTGCTTAGTTTACATTAATGAAATGTGATCTTTGTAATTAGGTTATGGTTATATTGGTTTTAGCTAACATTTGTAAATGGTGTAAAGGGTAACTTGTGATCTATTAGTCGTTGCGAAGTAAATATGTTTCATAAAGTACGTCGAGAACTAGTGCCGATATTTGTTACTCGTTACGATGTTGAGTCGTGGTGTAAATAAAATAACCGGAAAAATTTTAAATTCCCCCGAAAAAGTGGGTGTTGTTAAACAGGAAGTCGAGGTTATAATTAATTAACAAAGATTATCATGACGGATTTTTGTAGGATCTTACAGAATATGGATTTGCTTATTAATTTTTTTTGTTCGTCCTTGCTTGTAAAATCAATATATGGGTCTGTTTCGTTGAGTCTCAATTTGGGTGTGATTGCTTATGGTGAAACTTATCTTTGCTTTTTTTGAAAGTAATTGCATATTGAGTCTTAAATATTAAACATGTAAGTCCCCGGTTATGTTTCGAGTTTCGGATTCATTAGGAGTCATATAGGAGCAGTTGTTTTATTTCAGTCGACAACAAATCACAAGAGTTGGATTGCTGTTTTAATTCACAGAAAATACTCATATGAAGGACTCAGTCGTTGTGCGTTTGTTTCCAGCTTATATTTCCAAGCTTCATTCATTGTGCGCTTGTTTCCAGCTTATATTTCCAGTTTAAGTGCGTGTTGTTAGGAATATAAATATTCATATGAAAGACTAGGTCACCCCGAGTATCAATTAGCATTAAGTTAGCTCTTAGGCTTATTAGTATTAGTTTAGATATCGTAATACTGTTTTGTCATAATTGTATTTGTGGAATTGGGTCGGGTCTTTACCCACTGTCAGCTCACTCCACAGCCCGTGTGAGGCGTTTTATATGTAACTATAAATACCCTTTCCCACACAAGGGAAAGGGTTGGATGTTTATTTTACTTGGAAGCTAATAGATTACATTTTCTCTTACTAGAACATCTCTCTCTCTCTCTCTCTACACTCTTTAGATTCGGCCAAGCACTAATCCTTCTTTGTGTTATGATATCCAATATCTTACAATTGGTATCAGAGCTCATGGTTTGATTAGCTAGATTGTGTGTGCATTTTCTTGGTTAGTTTAGATCTAAAGTTTGGTTTTTGAAGGTTTATGGGCTTATTCTTGGCTTTCTTTGATTCTCACGTTTGTGGTGTTAAAGTTAGTGTTTTTATTGTTGTTATAATCTTCTAAGATCAAGTGGTGCAAAAGAAACCAAGCAAAAACATTCAAAAGGGTGATTTGTAAGTGATTTTAGGTGAAAAATACCTGCTACGATTTGAGTCTCGTAGTGAATTTCTTGGTTGCGATTTGAGTTTTGCTATTTGATAGTGACATTTTTGTCTGTTGCGATTTGTCGTCTAGCTATTGCGATTTGAGGGCTGCGATTTGAGGGTTGCGATTTGGGCACTTGAGACTTAACTCCTACGATTTGAGTATTGCGATTTGAGGCTTCACTGCTACGTTTTAGCTTTGAATTTTCAAGGTTGCGATTTGACTAGTTTCTTCACTGCGATTAGCTCCTGATTCTTCATTGAGATTTGCTCAAGTGCATTCATTACTTTGTACTCAAACCATTACGTAAACTCAATTCAACCAAACCTAATCACAACTTAACTTAACTTAACAATGATTCACCTAATCCAACAAACAATCATTCCCTTTTAACATACAATCACTAATCATTGTATCGATCCAACAATTATCATAACACGTTCAATTTATCATTAACTCACGGTTTCTTCTTGATTTTGTAAAATCCCGCGAAAGTAACGATTTTTTGGTTTAAATCACAGATTTGTAAAATCCCGTGCACGTTTACAGAATGACTACTAATTCAGATTCCTTCATATCTGAGGTACTCAAGTTGTACGACACAAATGATAAACATAATACTTCTAACCCTGTACAATAAATAAACGTGTTTGATTCTGATAATGCTGATATGGATTCGTCGTGCTCGAATTCTCAAGAGAAAGAGTTTCATCAGCCACTAATATTGCCTAATGCAAAGGAAAGTTGCATTAAATGTTTTCGATTACGTCACTCACATCTCAAGGTTCTCTTTGAACAACCTGGATACTTGGGAGGATACAAACGTGCATTCGCATCACTCTTTGGTCAAGATGTTCAGACTTTCACAGTCAAAATGATTCTGTGTTTAGATCAGCTTGAACAACAACTTGACAAAGGAGAATTTTCTGAAGGAAGATCCATGGCTGCCTTGTGTGTGAACAACAACCAACTTCAAGTGTTCATTGATTCGCAATTCACTGAGGATTATGATTATGAAAGTCAAATGACGAAAAGGTGTTTTTCCAATTACACTGGAATCGAGGTTGACATGTTCAGAGTTACACTACTCCAACTCATGGGTAATGTTAAGGAGTTCATTAATGAAAGGGTGCAGCATCAATAATGTAGTGACACTATGGTTGATAAGTAGGATACAAACGATAGTTCTGGGACTTATACCACACCTGACATGGATACAGATCACAGACTAGAAAATGACCAAGTTCCATCTACTGAGGTACATGTCACTGATCAACACAATGTGCTCCCTAATGAACGACTGCATACTGATCAAGTTATGCCCACTTATGACACATATTTGTTGGAAAAGACTGATAGCAGTACCATTTCTAATTCAACAAATGTGAATCATAAAGGGGGAGAAAGTGATCAGGATGATGCTGAACATGATGATGAGTCAAGTTCTTTGTTTATGGCTGAGACTTTTAAATCAAATGATGTGGTTGATAAAGAAGTTTTTAATGAACTTTCAAATAGATTTTTACAGCTTCAAAAACATTGATAAAGAAGTTTAGATCAGAACGACCAAAATCTTCAAAACAACGGTTTGCCCCCCAAGTTGATGCGAATCAAGTTTTGTCAAAACCAGTCACTTCACAATCAAGACCCAATGAAAAGATAGCAGATGCTCGTTCTAAGGCTCAATCTTCTAAGGCTAATGAAAAGGAAGAAAATACTAGCACTCAGGTTCAATCCCCTAAGACTAGATACATCAACATGCCCGTAGGATCTAAGAGCTTTACTCAGAAAACTGGTAGGCAAACTGCTATAGGAAGTAGGTCCTCTTTCAACAAGTCTTCCATTGTTCATGAGAAACCAAATACTCCTAAGTCTTGCCTTAGGTGAATTCCAACGAGTAGAATTTTTAAAATGGTTGGGCTTAGATGGATACCTACTAGTAAGTTGTTCACAAACTGCAAAACCAAGGTTGACAGTGAAACCCCAAATGGTCTGGAGGCTGATATCACTAACCCACATAAATACAAACAAACTCGTCATATTAGTGCAGGTCATCCTTACCAAAGTGCAGGTACATCGGGCATTCCTATCAAGGAAAGACTCAGAGTTTGGCGGCCAAAAGAACTGAAATCTCCTAGTTTAGGGGTTCAGGAAACTAAACAGTGATGTATACGTGTAATGACTCCTGAATACATCTGTTCAGGGCTCGTGCAACAACAAGTTTTTGGAAGAATTGTGATGGTAATTCTTCATGTATCCTTTGCATATACATTTATTCATATACTTTCACAAATTAGTTCTATTTCTGTACATATTTTAACAAAAAGAACTTGTAAATTATATATTATCAAAAAAAATCATAAAAACCTGAAAAAACAAAAATTACCAAAAACAGTTTCACAAGGCATGTCTTCTGGTATCGATAACATTTACGGTCCTCAAAATGTCATTCAATAATGACACGGGTCTTTAAATGAAGTTCGAGCAGAAGTTCATAAATTTTTCAAAACATGTCTCATGGCTTGCAGTTACTTCAGACTGCAACCCTTTCTTCCAAATGAGGAAAGCATGTCTACATAAAGGACGGCTGTTCCTGACAACGGGTGACGACGTTCTCCCGGGCATGGATTACTTCATATCCTTGCATAATCTGTCCCAAATATTTTTCCGTCTATGATTCTTCAGGAAAGTATTTGTGTTTCACATGGTGGTTTAATGTTATTGAAAAAATCAATCGGACTTGAGCTTTCATAAATTTTTCATACTCAATCAACGACTGCAGCTCTTTAAATAGAAACCGGGTCATTGATTGAGGGGGAGAGTATCATTCAAAATTTATGACAATTAACGGGCATCTACAATTCATTGATTTAATCAATTGTGAAAAGACTTGTTTCAATCGGGGTTTCAATTTGAGAGGGGTGTTAATCTAGTGTTAACTCCAAAAAGGCCATATGTTTCTGTTATATGCAAGTATAGGGACTTAAATGCAATTTGCTAACTGTTTCTTAGGCTTATATAAATTAGAGGACCATTCATGCCTTTATTGAAACTTGAAATCTAACTTAGGAATGAGAGGGGCCAAATCTGCCAATTTCTGAAAGTTGTGCCCTAGGTATAAATTTGCCCCTTGCGATTTGACCTAGTCAAAACTACACATCTCAGTCAAACATCACTTGTCAATCTTTTCTTGATTGCGATTTGCCTGATTTTTCAAATCTGTGGAAATTCTTGCCTAGGTATCGAGTGTTTTATACTAATATCATTAAGTCAATGATTTATCTTGATCATTTCTGATTACATCTCTATCATGTCCTAGGTCACCCTATAGAATCATCATCCGAACCGTGGTTAGTGTTTGCTTGAGTTACTTGTTTGATGGGATTTGTTCATTATCTTGTGTAGATTCTCTGTTAACTATTTTTTTGCCTCCCCTTTCACTCTTGATTGTGTTCTTTGATTTTCGAATGCAAGTTGGACTTTTAAAAGTCAAAATCAAGTGTGTGTTGTTGTTTGTATATGATAAGTCAATGCATTGTAATTTAGGTTTCCCCTTGCTACGTTTATGTTCGCGATTCGGATATCTTGGTGTAGTGGTTAGGGATAAAATCTATTATGATTGATTTGTAAGGATACTTCCTGGTTGCGATTTGCCCATAATGTTCTTGGTTGCGTTTTGACCATATGTTTCTGATTGCGTTTTGATCTGTTGTGCTTGGTTGCGATTTGGAGGTTAATCTTTGCGGTTGCGTTTTGATTATTTAATGTCTGGTTGCGTTTTGAATATATTTTCCTGCCTGCGATTTGACTGTCCCATGTTGCGATTTGATTATAATATTGCTCTATACAGTTCAAATCGCAGTATCTGCGATTTGAATATCGTGAATATTTTATCCTCTGCGTTTTGACTGTTGAGTGTCGTAGGTGCGATTTGATTATAATATTGCGTGTTTCAGGTCAAATCGCAATGTCTGCGATTTGCTTTGGCAATAATTTTATAATCAAATTCTAGGACCCCCAGTGTTGCGATTTGCTCGTACCTGGTTGCGATTTGAATATTATATTTTTAAAACTGGCCAAATCACAAGTTTTGCGATTTGAGGTTGAAAAATCTATATATTCAATGTGCAGGGCCCACATGTCAAATATTTAATTCTTGTGATTTGATCCACTGCTTGATTGTTGTGTTTTGAATAGTCTGCAATTTGATTATTTGACTGCTTGCGATTTGGCTGTTGCGATTTGATTATTTGACTGCTTGCGATTTGGCTGTTGCGATTTGTGTTATTGTGATTTGGTCATATATCAGTTTATATTTTGTCTAATCACAATCCTTGCTTATTATAAAACTATGAGTATTCAATTGTCAAATCATTTTCAAATTGTGACTGATTGAGATGTAATGGGTGCATCTTGCGTCTAAACAATGATCTAACATCGAGCATTTGCTCTTGTCTAACATTTTATCTGTATGTATGTTTCCTTGTGAATGTAATTGTGCAGATCCAATGGCCGATGTTAGTGTCGATGTTCCTGCTGAACAAGCACCAGTTGTTCCACCTCCTATTCGTTCAGATGAACAGATCGTGCCTCGTAGCAGATGGGTTCCTATAGGAAAAAGCAACTGCTACTTAGATATGGATAAGTCTCAACCCAATCCTATCTACAAAGTCGCGATGGACATTCTTAAGTAAACCACATTCTTCAATGCTTTTACGGCTAGCTCAGCTATTCCAGCTATCTACATTCAGTAGTTCTGGAACATAGTGAGCTATGATAAAGATACTGGATGCTACCATTGTCAGATGGATGAAAAATGTTGGACCTCTGGCACCTAAACCTCAGAAGTCAACCAAGCATAGCAAGACAAAATCCAAGACCACCAAACCCACATATGATGTTCTACCCAAGAAGCGTAAGGAGGCATCAACTACTGACAATGCTCCGGGACGTACTAAGAAACCCAAGAGGGGTGATGTGGGTAAGAAACAGGGATCCAAGAGACCGAGAAAGTTGGTAGATGAAGAAGTTCCCCTATCTAAACCCACTCTACAAGATGAGGAGGATGATGTCCTTCAAAAGACCATGGAAGTTAGTGCAAAAGAATACGCAGAGTCAATGGGACAATCTACCAAAGGTGTGATCCTCAGAGAACCTGATACCGAAAGACTTCAACCACTGCCTGAAGTGAAAGGTAAAGGAAAAGGAATTGCCACTGACGAACAGGTTGCTCAGACACTTCTGGATATCTCGTCGCCAGCATCAAAGACAACCATCACAAAATTCATTCTCAGGAGATGAACCTCTGAAGCCTCTAAAGAGACTGAAGATTCTGAAGCTGCAAGGGAAAAGTCACCAAGTCAAGAGCTTGATCTTGACTCTAGTAAAACTAAATCAGATGAGCCGGGAACCAAGGAAGTGAATGTTGGGAAAGGTGAGACGCAAGCTAAAGATATTGCAGCCCTAATTCTGACAAAACTGAGAAGGAAATTTCTCATCATGAGAAGGATTTCACATCTGATCTACCTCTTGAGAAGTTAAATGATGAGTTCGTGTCCACTACTTACCTGAATGTACTAGAGAATCTAAAGCTGACAACCGATGATCAGTCTCATTTGGAGGAACCCGCCAGCTCAACGGGTACTTTGTCATCTCTCAAGAATCTGGATCATGACCATACATTTGGGGATCAGTTTATTTCTGACAAGCCTGCCAATGCGAAAACTGAGAAACCAAATGATGAGAAAGAGGTGGTGTCAATGGTGTCCGTCACTATTGAGTAAGACACTTCTGCAGTCCCTACAATGACAATACCGAATCCAACTGCAACAACAACCACAACAACTCCCTCTGCTGCAACGACTACCACGACAACAACCAGAACTACAAGTGCAATTCCACCAACTCCGTCCACCAACGAAAGCCTCGAGTCAAGCCTTGAAGAGGCTCTTAAGCGTATTGCAGTTCTGGAAGGTCATAATCTACCCAAGGTTGTCAAACATCACAGCACTAGGTTGTCCAAGCTAGAAAATCTCAACATTGAATATAAGGTAAAGACTATTGTAGATGAACACGTTGCCGAAGCAGTAGGTTGGGCAATGGAAGCACCCTTGATAACTCGCTTCAGAGATCTTCCCACCACTGATATGAAAGAGATTCTTCTACAGCGAATGTATGAGACAAACCTTGACCAAGGTCATGAAGACCATAGAAGATTATATGAAGCTTTGGAAAGATCAATTGACCGTGACAACTCTGATCAACTCATGGAGGACCTGGCTGAAACCCGTCGAAAGAAAAAAAAAGAGCCAGAACAAACCCAAAACACCTCCTGGGTCTCCTCCTCATCCACCCCCTCCTCCTCCTCCATCAGGACCATCTGGAGCTGCAGGCTCATCTGGGGCATCAGGATCACATCAAGCACAACCACCACCTTGTCCTCCTACATCATCTACCAAGGAAGATCAGACAAAACAATCTACAGGTCCAAGCTCATCGAAGAAAGCTGAGTCTACTGCATACACTACTTGGACGACTATTGACACTAGATTCAAGCCTTCTGTCTCGTCAATTCCTGAAGATCTTATTATGAATGAAGAATCAGCTATCGACGATCAAGATTCTTATTCTGATGATGAGGATGATATCTCCAATCTGCATATTCCAAAGGTGAACCTGGGGAGAGATTGGTGGAAGTCTTTCTCAGAGGATGAAAGATCTGACTCAACTTGGTTTGTACCTTCTGATGAGGCAAAGAAAGATTGGTGGCAACCTCTTCCCATAGGAGACAGACCTCCAACACCTGAACCGGCTTGGTCCATCCCTTCTTCTGATCTGCAAGTTCCTGATAGCAACTGGGCTGATGCTATTGTGTCCAGCTATGTGCCTCCTCAGGAAAACTCACTGCTTGCACAGACTGGAGACATGGGAGCGTTTATAGACTGGTACTATAAGAAGCAAGGAATCACTAAACTGACACCTAAAGACTTGGAAGGGCCAGCGTATGAAATTGTCAAAGCCTTTCATCCTGATGTGGTTCATCTTCAGTTCCAGATGGAATAATGCCACAAGCTTCTGACTGATCAGGTTGACTAGGGAATTCTCAAGTACAATGTCAGCAAACCACTCCCTCTGGGTAGTCCACCTGGACAGGTCACCATCCAAACAGACTTCTTCTTCAACAAAGATCTGGAGTATCTCAGGTTTGGCAGCAAGGAGCATAAACAAGCGTTGTCAATTACTAAAATGAAAGCTGCATATTATCCAGACATCGGGTTAGATCAAATGGTACCAGATCAGATGTGGATTGAAGAAGAATGCAAGTATGACATATCGGCTTCGTATGGTATATCGCACTGGTGGTTCAAGAGACAACAGTTCTACATTGAAAGACTTGCTGCTGAAGGCGATCGCAAGGTTGTACGATCTCACATGCAGATCTTAAGCGTAGTCAGAGTTGAGATCTTCTCAATATATGGCTACGACTACCTGAGGAAGATCGTCCTTCGCCGAGCTGATCTCAAAGAGCATATCATTGCAGAAAATGACTTCAAACACTTGCACCCTAGTGACTTTGAAGATCTATACCTGCTGAATCTTCAAGGAAAGCTGCACCACCTAACACCTCATGTAAAGAAGACTCTTGCCATTGCCGTCAATCTATGGACCAGGGGCTTAGTTATCAGACAACGGGTAGGGGAATTTCAGCTTGGGATCGAGAGTTATCAGACTCAACTCAACCTCACGAGGCCTCGATGGGAAGCAAATGACATGGAATTCAAGCACGACTACACAGTTCTTGAGTCTCCAAAGGCTGTGGTGTTCAGAGATAGGTATGAGGTTCAAATGATCACGTGGTTCGATGAAATCCACAAGTTCAGTGATGGCACTCTACAGCAGATTGAAGAAGCACTGGACTACACGGTCAAAGTGTACAAGATAAAAAGGGCAAAACCAGGGCGGTATACTATGTTCTGGACAAAGAAAGATCTAGATATGAACAATGAGTTCATTCGTGCCATTCGAAAACGATTGAAGACAGGGAGGATCTTTTGCAGTATGGAAAGTTATGTTGGTGGACGTGTTCGAGAGGGCGATTACAGACTTCTACAGAGAACTGAATGAGAATATCTTCTCTGTAATAATTAGTCCTCTTTTGTTGTTGTGTAATTATATTATGTTGTAAACTTTGTACTATTTAAGTAGTGATAAACATATGCTTTGTGTGTCGTCCTTACCTCCCTTACTTGTTGAGGGGGGGCAGTATGAGGTACGTTTCAGTGCCTCATTCTTGATAAAAGAAGCGAAAGCTTCTTACTTTTGAGTAGAATTAATTCAAACCTTTTTCAAACGATCTCTACTAATTCTGCTCAAAAGAACAAGTATTCCCTCTCAAGAGGGGGAGTATTTGAAACTCTTTGTACAAACCAATACAATCTTGTGAGACTCTTCCCTAAAACCTCAAAAAGCATATTTTAATCAAACCTTTTCAAAAACAACATCAATATGCTATTTTTGAGGGGGATAAAAATATAAATGGTGATTAAAATATAACTAAGTTGAAATGGCATCTCATGAGAGCGCGGCTCAGACTTCACCAATGAATGGATGAAACTAACTGTCATTAATCGAAAGGACTTGTCCTGGCCGGGTAATAATTTCAAGCTGGTCTAACCAGTGATGTAAGCGTGTCTCGAAGAGGACTTGTCTGAGTAGAGTGTACCATTTTGAGAAACTTTCTGTAGACTTGACTAGGCCGGGTAATAATTTCAAGCTAGTCTAACTAGTGATATAAGCGTGTCTCGAATCGGTCATGTTCACTGAAGGTGGATCAATTCAAAAAGTGCGAACTCTACCCAACATGTGCAAATTTTAACTATAAACATATGAGCACATGTTAAGGGGGAGTATTTGAAAAGTACAAAACTCTCAAAGTGTTAGCAACATGTGTTTCTTAATTATAAACACTTTGAGAGATTTTTCAAATAAATGGTTTACGGCAACATAGGATAGTCATGGTGTTATAAGGTGGCTAAGGTTATGAAAACCGTCCTATGATCCGCCAGAGCCGGAGGGATCTACCGAAGGACAATACCGAATAGTTAGTATTAGAAAGTCCTTAGGTATGATTATGAAAAAATGAGTAATATGAGAAAGGAGAAAGAAGGGGTTGAAGAATTAAAAAGAAATGTAATGAGAAAGGGTGAAAAGAAATAGCCCTACAATTATTCAACCTTAGGGCAGAAACTGGGTTCAATTCATATGCTACTGGTTGTTACTAAGGTGACGCCGGTATTGAAGACAAGACGTCATGGACCCAGTGACGCACTGCACTAAACCTTCTAACCACTCAAGTTCTCTTAAAAGGACTTGTTTCATTTTCACGGGGAACCCTGCATAATCTATCGACCGCTCATTACGAGTTATGTTGATATTGAAACAGGAGACACTGCTCCAGTCTCCGACTACCAAAAAAATTGCCCTTGTCGAGTCTAGAGCCGCGAGATACATCATATGATCGCATAGGAACACATGATACTGCTACACTGATGGGTCAACATTAAGGACATCAGTTGTACAATTAAGAGTACTACGCAGATCCTAGCAATCTGCCAGAACATTTATGAGAGAAATTACAAATGTAATTCTCAATGATTGAATGGAAATTCCTGCCAGGGTCAACATCAAGCAGCCCTGACAGCAGGTCACTTCGGTAATTCCTTGTGGATTACGCTTAGTGTTCGTGGTGGTTTCAAATGGTCTACAGTTGTGGAGTGAACTCCAGCGACACACCTAATCGTTGATGTACTTCAGTAGATCTTGTAAGCCCTCTCGGGGTTATCCAGTTCAGGAACGGCCTTGGCAAGGATTAGAGAACGTTTTCATACTATGCTGTTAACGATCTCGAAATCCAAACCTATAAGTGCCGGATGTTTTATTGCTAACTATTGTTTGCTGGAATCCCTGGCGGTTGCAGCGGTGTGTCAAAAAGATGCCGATTCATCACCCCATGCTCACACTTCATCTTAATAATCAAAGAAATCATGATAATTGAAAGACCTTCTACACTGTTTCTGCTACTCTAATGCTGAATATCATGATCCTAAAAAGTGTGAGCATGTCGGTCCAATGATCACTTTATCACAAGGATGTAACAGTACAAAGAGAATGACATACAAACTACCAAAACTGATGATCACAATGAATGCTCAATGATAACACTTACCAAAGGAACATTCATCAGAAGATCACGACTTAAAGTACAAAGCTTACCAATTATGAAGAATCAAAGACTATGAGCTAGGAAATTAAGTTCTAGAATGCTAGAATTCAAATTGTAATTTCTGGGGTGACCTCCTTTAGGGGGAGATTGTTAGGAATATAAATATTCATATGAAAGACTCAGTCACCCCGAGTATCAATTAGCATTAAGTTAGCTCATAGGCTTATTAGTATTAGTTTAGATATCGTAATACTGTTTTGTCATAATTGTATTTGTGGAATTGGGTCGGGTCTTTACCCACTGTCAGCTCACTCCACAGCTCATGTGGGGCATTTTATGTGTAACTATAAATACCCTTTCCCACACAAGGGAAAGGGTTGGATGTTCATTTTACTTGGAAGCTAATAGATTACATTTTCTCTCACTAGAACATCTCTCTCTCTCTCTCTCTCTCTACACTCTTTAGATTCGGCCAAGCACTAATCCTTCCTTGTGTTATGATATCCAATATCTTACACGTGTGGTTGTGGGTTACAGCTTATTGTAGATTATTTTGGAGCCTATGGCTTATTTGGGGTACTAAGCTCTTATGAGCTTATATTGGTCTTGTCATAGTCTCGGTCTAAAACCACAGCCGAGGGTGTTGGTTTGTTCTTTCCACAGCTAGTTTTCCAGCTTATTTTCAAAGTGAGAGTGTTTGTTGTGTTTAGTTTTGGTCTTGGACCAAGCCCACATAATAATTAAGGTGCGTTTGGTTTTAGACATGGGCTAAAGCCCACTAAACTTAACAAGTAAATTTTTATATTTTGCTAAGTGTATTTTTGTGTTTATACTTTAAAAACTTGTATTCATATTTTTATTAACTTTTAACGTGATTTAATTATTCGATACTTGGATCAATATTGGTACGTTTTGGTAACTTAGGGATGACATTTGACATTGGACTATACGTAACGGATTGTACGTTGGATTGTGACACGATACTTATTGGACTAATATCGGACTTATAATATTTGGACATTGGGCTTATTGAACATTTTGGACTTGAGACGGTATAATATATTAAACTCGGGATGAATTTAATATATTAGACACGGAACAGACTTAAAATATTCAATAAACCCAAAATAATAATTAAATAAATAATAACGGAACATAAAAGTTACAAATATTGTTTTGATAAATAATGTTTTAGTCTCACGACTTGGTAACATTGTATAAATGGGCGCTTCATGCTCAAGCTTTATAAAAACATTTTTTAAACCCATTCTTTATTTCAAGATTATTTCATTATCATAAGACCCGAGAGAATTGAAGCATACAATTTTATTCTATCGTTAAACCTTTATTTTCTAAAATATAAAGTCGATTTTCTTATTAAACTTAAGAAGCCTTGTTTTCCAACTAAATTGTCTTTTCTAAACTATTTGGGGTTATTGGGTAAACACCAAAACTTACCATTGACTTGTTCTTTTCTTATTCTCATTCATTTTCATTTGGTTAAGTTCTCTGTTTATTCTTTCATTTATTCTCCTTTGGCGTGAGTTGTATTTCGATTCTATGTTTCATACCACCACATGAAAACATTTTTACTAAACTTGTTATGAACAATAATACTAGACCTTTTTACTATTAATGATACAGGTATTCCACGAAAACGAAAACACTTTGTTTTTTGAAAACTCATATGCATTTTCATATTTTTACGGGACATTTTCTGAGATTAACTATATATTTAGGTTGTGTTGAGCTTGTACCGTTGTGCCTTACTACTTGATACTGTTTGTGTTACCTTGTTCTTCAATGCTAAGGTGAGTTCTCGTAGCCCCACTTTTATATGTTTTCCTTGGGGTGGAAATGGTACTAAATGCTTTCAAATACTGTTTTACATGATTTTGGACATATATGTGCGTTGATTGCAATGTGTCCCTAATTGTGTGTGGTTTCATTTGGCGATTACACGGGGTTAGGATTGTATTGGTAGAAATACTTGGGTTGACACCCACACTCTTATAAAAGGGTGAATACACTATGCGCAAGTTACAAGGTTAGGATTGTATTGGTAGAAATACTTGGGTTGACACCCACACTCTTATAAAATGGTGAATACACTCTGCGCAAGTTACGAGGTTAGGATGTATTGGTAGAAATACTTGGGTTGGCACCCACACCCTCTTGACGGGTGAATACTATCCGCGCAAGCTATACGTATATGCCATCTTGAGTTTCAGTTGTTGCTAGTTTGGGTATTCATTAAGGTGCTTACATGTGTATATCATACTCACTTATGTCCTACACTACATTATATTATTCACAGCTTCGTGGTTTTACTCTTAAACCTACGAGCTCACCAACATTATGTTTACGTTTTCTAGTACCATTTTCAGGTGATCACTGTTAAAGTATTTGAAGGCACGTTTATTGGAGTCAGACTATTTGATACTTGCTATCATGTTTTCAAGATAATAAGATTTCAAAAGAGGCATGTTATACTTTCAATATTCAGTCGAGGATTGTTTTGTAAAGTTGTAGACCATTGTTGTAAAAGTTTTAAGGTATGAATCTATGATGTTACGCAATGTGCCTTTCTAAGTTACACCTCGTGATTCCGCCTTTGACGGGGTGTGACACTATGTGACCTGTACATCTCAGCATACTTAACTGATTTCCTAACTGGTTTCTCTTGTTGTTTAGGTGCAACAGATTCTTTCTTAATAGCAGCAGGAAAAATAGTTTTCTTTTCTAACTTCTCTTCTAGCACCAATTTCTCAACTAAGATGGTATCAAAAGATTCTCTAACCTCTTTAAAACTATCTTCACTATCACTCTTACAAGTCTTTGATCCTAAGCTTTCAGTCTCAGACTCTTTGACCTCCTCTAGATGGGACAAATCAAGCTTTGGGGTTGGAAATAACCCTGTATGGGGAGGTGGAACAGCCTTATATCCTATACCTGCCTTGAATTTGTCAATAAGTTGACACTGTACAATCCATTCTATACTTTAAGATGACCCTACATATCTTTCTATATTAACTTCAATACTGTCTTTTTCTTTCTTAAGTTTTTCTAACTCATGTTTAACCATACTAATTTCAGAATCTTTGTATGAGATATCTCTTTTTAATACAGCAATATCTTCAGTAAAGATAGTCTCATTCTTTTTATAAATAACTAGTTGCTCTTCTACAATAGCTAACCCTCTTTTATAATTAGCTAGATTGAACTCATATTGATTAAACTCTATTCTTAAATCATCATCCTGAGTTTTGAGAGTTTCAAAGCTTTTTAAACAGGTTTTTGAACAAGTTTTGTTAGTGTATACCTCAGAACCTAAAAGAGCCATTAGAGCCATATTAGTAGGGGTTTCCTCTTCTGCCATAAAGATTCAGTCAAAACCAACCCCATTAATAGCCACCATAGCTCTGGAAGAAGTTTCTTCCAAGTTCACAGTCTTTCTAATGCTCTCTTGGTTCCTGGATCCTCTGCTTTCTTGACTCCTATTCCTGCTGTCTTGGTTCCTTGGCCCTCTGCACTCCCTTGCAAAGTGGCCCAAGTTATGACAGTTGTAACATTCAACCTTTGACTTGTCATATCCAGCAGTGTCACTACCATTAATAGTGATCTTCTTACCAGTCCTCTGGAAAAACCTCCTTGCCCTCATGCTCAATAGTGCTAACTGCCACTTCAAATCCATCTCTTCTAAGTCATCTTCATGGATTTGTTCTAGGTATTCATGTACAAGTTGAGACCCATTAGCTTGATTGGCCAAAAATGCATACACAGTAGCATCACTTAAGGTAGCAGTACTAGCTTGAGTGCTAGCAGTACTAACTGGATTGTTAGCAGTACTAACGCCACAAGCAGTATTAACTTCACCAGTACTGCTAGGGCTGGGAGATGACACAAAGGCCATGTTTTGAGAACTTGAACTTGAACTTGAGCTTGTAGTTCTCTTAACCTCTTGTTCAACAATCTTAAAATTGTTATAAAGATCATCAAGACTCATTGTGTCTAGATCAGGCTTATTCCTCCAGACCACAAGATGAGTATTCCACTCAGCAGGCATACTTCTCAAAAACTTCAAATTGAGATCTTCTTGTGTCTTAGTTTCACCTAAGACAGCTAGTTGACTTACAATCTTCTGAAGTCTATTGAAAATAGAATCAAGAGACTCTGTGCTTGGAGCACTAAAGTTCTCATACATCTGTTTCAGAAGAGTTTTCTGTGTCTTCTTAGTTTCTTCATTGCCTCCAAACCTTGTTGTTATAGCATCAAACAAGGTCTTAGCATCCTTGCATTGATTGAAGGTCATCGGATGTTCATTGGGAAGTGCCATCAACATCATTCTTCTTTTCGGCCTTTTCTTCTGCAGTTACAGGACCTGGTATTGTTTCAGTTGTGACACCTTCCACTGTTGATGCTTTAGGTACAGGTTTGAATGAATTTCAATTCTCTATGATATCCCATAGAGCATAGTCTTGAATCTGAAAGTATTGTTCAATTCTGAGCCTCCACATCTCATAATCACCCTGCTTGAGAATGGGCAATTTAGCAGTAGTAGAGGTTTGAGAAGTTTCAAGATCCATCTCTTCTTGATTAGTAAAGAGTTCTTCAGTAAGTTTCTTCTAGAACAAAGTTTCAGAACCAAAAGATCAGATACCACTTGTTGATCCCAAACACAGATCGATTGGCTTGAGCTAATTGTAAGGTTAAGTTACCTTGGATAAATCCAAAACAACTTTGTTTGAAACTTTGTGAATATGAAAGAGTATGCGGAATCTATTCTTCAATACTTAGAAGAATATTAACAATGCAATGTAATAGTGAACTTGAATGAACAAACAATATAACCAAAACGCTTCAATATTATTAATCAATAATACGAGTACTCTGTGTAGTACTAGGGTTTATAACCTTGAAGCTTATATCAAAAATGTATATCAAACAACTTAACCTAGGACCTCCTTTTATACACCAAGGAGTCCTTTACAAGATAACTAAAAATCTTCTAAACATATAGAATATACGTATCTTTCTAACTATATAAGATATACACTGAATATCTTCTATACATATCTCTTCACGTATCTTTATCACATTAGCAGTATCAATCTTCATCAGCAGTCTTAAGTTAATACTGGCAGTACTAACTTTTACTCTAGGAGTACTAACTTAGTTAGTACTATAGTACTTAGTACTGTAGTTAGTTGTAATCTTCAGCAGTTCTAACTTTGGCTTGGCAGTACAAAGTGTGAAGTCATTTAATTCCCAACAAGTCTCTTCATCCTTCTTAATTGAGACTCCTCCCATTTGCTTAGCTAAAGCTTCCTGGCTTGCTAGCAAATTCTCGAATTCAACAAGTGATGGTTGAGTTTGCCAACCTTGTATCGCAGCAACATAACTCCTAAATTCAGGCTTTAAACCATGGATGATGATTCGCTTCATCCTAGTATCACCAATTGGAGCATCCGGATCCAATTCAGAAATTTCTCGGCATAATGTCTTCACTTTGTGAAAGTATTGTGCGATCGTTAAATCGCGTTGCGCCACGGATAGCAACTCACCCTCCAGGAGTTGGAGTTTCGTATCGTTCCTCTTCGAGAACAGATCAGCGTATGTATCCCAATCTTCTTTCAGTGTTGCCGCATCTCGGATGTGCTCAAACACATCATCTTCGACTGTCGTCTTCAAAGCAAACATTGCTTTGCCTGCTTTGATCCTCCACTTCCTTAGCACCCCATTAGCATCTTCTGCTTCTGGTTTTCTGACTTCATTCCCGTTTACAACCTCCCACAAGTCTTGGCCTTGCTTGTAAGACGACATACAAGTAGACCAAGTATTGTAGTTCTGGTTGTTAAGTTTCTTGATTCCACCAACGACTTGAAGATCACCCATCTCTGGATCTGATACCAGATTGTTGAACAAACTACAACTATCTGATATACGGAACTTGACAAAGGAATAATAATGAAAAAGTGAAGACTCGATTTGTGCTCAAGTGAGCTTTTTCTGTGATGTTTATTCAATGCAAACTAGTGCCTTTTATAGGCTTACAAATGAGAACAAATAGGAAAGCATGACTCCATGACTTACTCAACTAACTACCATGACTCTACTAAGGTAAAAACTGGGACAACCCATAAGACTAGGTAACAGGTAACTCCTCTGGCCTTTTTGAAAAGTAAAACATAAATATAAATAAGACTAAATTGACTTGGTAAAATAGAAGCACATGTGATGGTGTTGTATACTTTAACACAAAGTTCATCTTGTTTCTTGCATTCTAAATCAACCAAGATGAAGAGAATATAACAGAATCCAAACATGAAAGTTGACATGCATGAAATAAATTATTTTCCAAACTAAGATTGTTGATGAAATCAATAATCTTAAAAAAGGAAGAACCCCTCTTGATTTCAAAACCACGTCACGAGAAAATATTTTTCCAAAGGTGAGACACTCAATCTCATTTGGCCAAAATATGATCAACTGTCCTAGAATCATTGTCGCAAATTGGACATAGGATCGAAGGTATACCAATCCCTTTGAGGTTCGACTCCACTAAAGTTGGAATTCGGTTTCTCTCGGTACGTCAAACAACAACTAAGACTTTCGAGAGAATGAGAGATGAAAATCTAGTTGGACGGCTAGTCGAGACAAGCCCTCAAAATTTATCAAGAGCAACCCGCACTAATAGATCAAAGAACAAGTTCAAGTTATTTAACAAGAAGTTCCAGTTGTCCTCCCCTATTCCGTGACGAAAGTTATGTTTTAAATCCATAAGCTCGTTAAATTCTCACAACTCTTTATCATTTTAACAACTCCTTATCAACTGTAATGGGCCGACGCCAAGCCTATAGGTTCACTTGTTTAACAATGCCAAAATATTGCAATATAAGCGTCACACAATGAGTTAATAATCCCCATACCAAAATGGACATGAAATTGTTCCTATTATCAAGGGAAACTAAAAATCTGAACAAAATGAGTTGCCAGTTCTATCCGTGTGAACAAAATATCTTATTTGATTTGAAAATTTTAAATACTTACCCATTCAACATTTCAAATTAAACTCTCATATGAAACAAAAATAGTAATAGGTTAAATACGATATTTCTACACCAAAAGTAATAAATTATTATTACATATGACCGTTACTCTCTCCCTTCATATATGGCATATGAGAGCATATGCCAAATTAACCCTAAATTATCTCTCATTTCCTCTCATTTCTCAAAGAAAAGCTGATGTCACAGCCGGTATACTCTACTGAATGCTCCATATGGCCGGGCACCCATGAAGTAGTTCCAGATAATGTTCTAGCCACCTCAATTCCATCTATTTACGTGAGGCTCTGCGTTCTTCTTGTGGACAATTATTACATCCAAAACGGTACAAATCGTTTTTACACATTCGTGAGAGATATGTGGTGCCCCATTGACCGAACATTAGAATTGACTAGCTACGCACTGGCTGTAATCTTTCATATCATATGTTCGCAAAGTGCGAGCATAGATCTTCAACCTTTTAATGATTTTACGCTACGGGTTCTGTTGTGTGCTTTGAATATGGCGGAAAGTCCATTATACTCAGGTCACACAGTTCAACCCATCTTTATTTTGGTTAAATGTATTGCATCACGACCAGCTATATTAGCAGTACCAGATGAACCAGAGGAAGAAGAAGAAGATGATGATGATGATGATGATGATGAAGATGAATATGAAGACGAAGAAGAACAAGAACAAGAACAAGAAGGAGAGCAAGAAGAACAAGAAGAAGAACAAGAAGGAGAGCAAGAGGAACAAGAAGGTGAGCTAGAAGAAGAAGAAGATCAAAATGATAATCAACAACAGCTGCCAGCGGAGGCCTTAGTGATGGCGTTGGTGGTTGATGGAGTTACTTGCACTGTGTGCCGTGAAGAATTGGAGGCTGGCTCGATGGCTATCAGGCTCCCTTGCTTTCACTTCTACCATGAGCAGTGCATTAGGAGATGGTTAACAAACAAACATATTTGCCCTAATTGTCGTTTTCATTTGGGTTGATTAATTACAAAACAATTGCTATTAAAAATTACCCTTGGATTTTGAGAAACTACTATCCAATTGAGTAGTCGAATTCACTTGTTTACTGATTTAAGTTTTCTATAAGATACATCAAATGTGTTTTTCAGAAAGACGGGGTTGTTTCATGATTTGTGTGTAACTTCATTTATTTTTATTTCTTTTGTTTTATGTCAAAACTGATCCAGCAGCTGATAGAAATTAAAGCACTGTCGATGTTAAGCATGAGATCTACGTATTTAATATATTTATTACAGATTAATCAATTATTTCAAATGCTTGTTCAAAGATTCAAATCAGTTCAAAATTGTTAATCAGAATCAACAATGTTGGAGAGAATGTTGTTTGAGAAATAACAGAACTGTAGATTGAATCGTATAGTTATATATATGTATACTTTTAAATTAATGCTAATGGAGTTATCAATCACACACTTTATTCGGTATCGATCTGTTGCCGTGTAGTTTGAAATACCTTGTTCAAAAAAAATATATCATTATTGCCTTTAAAGCTGGTGGGTGACATTCAAGTGAAGAAGGTCTTCTTTGGATTTACTATAGGTGTTCGACTTCAATTCTATCTTGTTAATTAGCCTGATGTTAAAATCCAATAAACACTCATATCTAGGTGACGATGCTCTCTTCTTCTTTTTCTTCTTTTGGTGTCAGTTTAATTGTTGTATGTTCTAGCTAGCCGCTTGAACGTTTCAATAATGGGAATTGCATTTCTATTTAAAAAGACAAGATACCTGTGCTATTAATGCTTGGAGGAAAGTGGCGCATTAAAAAAGGGAGAACTTCAAGCGATTTAGTGAAGAAAAGATGTATTTGGATTCTAAATACAAAATCAGACGTTCGAATCCAAGACTAGAGTAACAAAATGATTGAGCAATTGAAGCATGATCGTGAGAACTCGATCACTATCTCAGAGAGTCTAAGCCAAAATGAAAATATAATCTTTAATGTTAAAAAAATTGGAAATAGGAATTCGTCTAAGTTTTCACAAAGAGGGAAAAGTCTCAGATATAGAGTCGATCATATGTGGCCAATATGAGTTCAGAACTTCATTGAGAAATATGTTTTCCTGAATATTGGACATATGTATGGGCTGTGATGTAAAGCGTCAATGCTTATACGGATGCATGGTAATGAAAATACTATACGTTTTATTTGATTTTAAGATATATATACTGAATAAGGTTGTTCATGCTTCTTCTTCTAGCTAATTATGGGGCTCTTGTAGATGAGATTTTGTTCTCGTAAGTTCAGTAGTGAATCAGAGTATATACTTTGTGTCTCAGATGAAACGAGAGGGGTTCATGGCTGTAGAAAGAAAGGAAGTTGTCTTGATGATGATTACGTTAATCTTAATGGTTACTTATGGACTGTGTGGTCTCAGCATAAGAGGCAATTATGGGTATTTATTGAGACTGTTAGATAATTTGGATGCGGGTCGAGGACTAATAGTTTAAGTCGATTTTTTTATAGGTAACCGTGATGTCTATTCATTAAACAGTTTATATCTGAATCCAATCTTATTGACATTCATACTGTTGGTAGCGTACAGAATTATATATATGGATGAATTGAACTCAAATAGAATTATATATGATTTTCCAGCTACATAGTTGGATCGTCAGTGTTTAGCCTGGTTATAAAGATGCATTCGTAAACTCAAATTATTTCTCTTTAAAGTGAGAAATTACATCATTATCTATTGTTTTTTACTTCCATGATCCTCTTCTGATGTTACTCCTGTTTCCTTTAAATCCAAATATTTCAGTTGACCCACTTCTTCTGGATATTTCCTTCAAAAGCAAAATAGAAGCTCAATATTCTATCGAAGTTTAGAGACAGATATCATGTACTCTTTAAGTACAGATTTTCCTCCTCAATAGCTACTTGTAAATATGGATTAGCAGCATTTTCAGGTTAAACTGATATCATGAAGAGACATGTGCAGCAGTGCGGGTAAAAGCTAGGTAAGATACTTTAGAATCTTAGAAATATAAAAAGGCACATTGCAAGACTTGAAGGCCAAGAAGAAAGTGTAAATGGGTCATAGACGGTGATAAAAATTTCCAAGTTTCTCCAGCATATCATACAATTATGAAAAATCTCATGTTACATAGCATCAAGTCTTCCAGTTAATAGGGTTTGGGGTTAAAATTGTAGGCAATAGCTTCAGATAGATTTGCGGCTAGATTGAATTAGGCTAACGGTTAGTGATTGGCAGGTTGGATGGAATATATATATTTCTGCAAAAAAAAAGTTATACGTGCTATCTTGAAGAATTTGTAAATGGAAGAATTCCCGCGAGACCTAAAGAGACAGGTGATCTAACTTTCAGTAGAGGTCTTAATTACAAATATTTTCCTTGAGTGTTTCAAGAAGTAAATGCATTGTTATTAGTTTTAGTTAATCCTAGCTATATATATTCTTGATGCAAGAGAAGTCCTGAAAACATTAACATCGAGCATGAACACAGCAAATTCCAATTGGAAGATTGGAAAAGATCGGAACTACCAATTGAATCCATAACCTTGAGAAAAGGATGCCTATTGTGTTTTTAATATGCTTTCTTTTTCTCCATAAATCTGCTAGATTTTATAACTCGTGTTCTCTATTTATGCCCAAGAGGAAAATTCATCCAGAAACAATCGAGCTCCAAAGAAATGAAGAGAAACTTAAGTGCTTCAAAGTAAGGATGAACTGTAGGATGCTCTTGTTAGGTATGGATTTGTGTTCCCACTTGGTTGGAAAGAAACCATGCAATTCTCTTCCTTTTTCAATCCTACAACTATGAAGCTGGAATGCTTTTCTAGCTAGTTGCAAGACTTTCAATACAGAGTACATTGGTGGAATACTTGTTAGTTGGAATAATATCATGGTGGAATGCTTTTAATTAAGTTGGATAGCTCTTGATGGAATGCTTCTTTTGTTTGCCTATAATTTTTTTTTTTTTTTTTTTTTTTTAACCATGAAACCATGATTTCCGACCTTTTGGCCGACTAATTAACGGGGTTTGAACCCACCACCACACAGACTCAAACCAGGTAAAGCCCTCCCTTTTCAAGAGGTTGGCGTGGCCACTTAAGGTTGTTTGCCTAAAAATTGAAGCTTGCGAGGATCTAAACACACTTAGAATGTGTTGAGGATACTTTGAGTTTATCAACAAGTATGCGGAATCTACTTGATGATACTTAGAAGATTGGTTAATATAACACTTTGTGCGAACGATGAACACTCAATATAACTCCAAATGATTCAATATTATTAGATATAATACGAGTGATCTCTGATATCACCAGGGTTACAAAACCTTGAATCTTAATAAAAACATATTTCTCTGTGTCTCTAAACATCTAACCTAGGACCTCCTTTTATTGGCACAAGGAGTCCTTTACAAGATAAGTATCTATCCATATAATTCTAACTAAATAAGATATACATACAATCTTTTCCATACTTACCATTCTACACGTCATCAAGAGCAGTCTTCATGCAGTAGTATCTTCTATAATACTAACAGTACTAACTCAGCAGTTTGTAATGTTAGTTGTCTTCAACAGTCTTAAACTGAAACTAGTAGTTTGTACTGTTAGTGTTATCCCCATCTGTACTAAGTCAAAACTAACTCTTCGACAATTAATTCCTAACAATCCTCCCCTAAACTTGTGATTTACCCTAAATCATCAAGTTTCTGAATTAAATGATTACCTTGTGAGGATTCTTCCAAACACTATAATGTCAATCTTAGGCTTAGTCTTTTAGCCTTCATTTTTTCTGCTTGTTGAAATATTTTTCTCACCAATTCTCTTGCCATTTCTGACTCTTCATCAACTTGAAGCCTAGCTGCTAACATGACATTCGAAATACCTTCTCTTAATGGATAATCTCTCTCAACTAGCATGTAGACATCCACTCCTTCTTTTGTTGATACTTGATGAACACCACAGTTATCAAATAGTCTCCAAGTAATAGCCACGTCATGGGCTTGAAATCTCCATAGAACATCTTCTGAATCAGGCTTATACAGCCTCTTCAGTTCCACCCATAACTCCTTGTCTTTATCTTTAGTAGGATCAGTAGACTTGAATTTGTTTTGAACTAAACTCCACAGCTTGTCCAAGTCTTCTCTATCAAATGCCTTGATCAGATCTTCAAAGTGCTTGTACACCTCTGATTTTCCTCCTACCCTGATAATTTTCTAGCCTTTCCCAAATGTATCTTGATGTATCTCCCAATCAATTATAGGGTGTTTAGCTGAAATGGGATCCACATTTAATGTATCTGGAACTACTACCATCATACCTTGAAGTTGTTCATCAGTTAATACTTGTTCTTCTTCTTCCTCAACTGCTTCATCTTCCTTTTCTTCTTCAATCCTTTGCTTCTTAGGATCATCTAATTCTAACTGCTCACCTGCTCTTTTATCTCCACTGCTTGTCTCTATATCAGCTCTAAACAAAGTATGAATTCTCCTATATGCACTGAAGTACAGCTTCTCTATTTCTTCATAAGATCTTCCTTTGAAGTGTTGTTCTTTCCAATAGTCTTGATGTTTCAGGTAATCTTTCATGTACCTCAGCTGTTGAGCTTTTGTAGGAGGTTTCTTCTGAGCATCTTGTTTCTTGATTTGACTCTTTCTAATCTGCTCCAATAAATCACTGATTGCACTTTCTTGTTCTTCAGTAGTAAATTGTGACATTTCCTCCTCTTGCATCCTTGCAGCTAATTCCCTATCAGCTTGTTCTTGAGCAACTTTTTCTTGTTCTTCTCTGAGTAGCTTCTGTTCAACCATGAACTGAGCAATTCTTTCTTCTTCAGTTGATCTTTCTACTTCTTCAGGATGGAGTCTTTTAGCAAGTTCTTTATCAAGAGCAATTTGAGCTTGAGATTTCTGACTTATCTTCTTGGATGGCTCTTCTTTAATCATCACACTTTTTCCCTTGTCTGCTCTTGGTCTTCTTGTGTAAACTGCACTAGCAGTACTAATCCCTGCTCCAGCAGTACCTTTTTCTTCACTAGCAGTACCTTCTTGATCAAGAGCAGTACCTTGTTGACCTTAAGTAGTTTCTTTCATAGGATCATCTGACCTCCCTTGAGTGTTAGATTCCTCTTGAACCAATGAGACATTGGGGTCTTCATCTATCTCAGCTATCTTCCTCCCCTATTTGGAAGACTCCTCACCCTTGTCTTCATCTTGATCATCATCTGAACTGGAAGAAGTAGATGATTCCACCATGTGAGCTGACCTTTTTCTTTGAAGAGTCTTTACTTTCTGTTCCAACTTCTTCACCTTCAATACAAGTTTGGTGTAGACTCTTCCAAAGACTTTCTTGTGTGTTGTGAGCTCATCCTCCAAGCTAGTAACTTTAACTGTCAATTGTGTACACAAATCCATCAATTCATTGAGTTTCTGACTGCCCTCAGCACTTCCTGATGTGTGACCTTCAGGGAGAGGTGCATCATGGGGCATAGACTCAGACTCCACCACATGGTGAGCATCTGAGCCACCCAATTGTTCCATATGGCTTAGGATTCCACCACTAGTACTTGGTTCTAAAGAACTGGGTACTGTAGGTATTGCCATAGGTTGGGTCTTACTTATGTTACCCCTTTCCTGCCTAGCTTCTAAGCTTGTGACAGTAGTGGCAGCCCTTCCTACACTTTGCTGAGGAATGGGTAGGAACTCTGTGCTGAGGAACAACAGAGCCTTCTCTGGATAAACTCCTAGTTGGTGATGAAGTTGGTTGTTAGACTGATTGTGATGAACTTGTGGGTGTGTTTTGGGACTCAACTGGGGTTGTTGACCCTTCACCCCGTACCTGTAACATTGAATCAAACAAAGGCACTTCTACCCCACTATACCCTTTTGAGGCCATCCTCATATTACTAAACAGTTTTTGGGTAAGTTTTGGTGTTTGATAAACAGTTTGGTGAGATAGAAGCTGACTTTTCCTCATGTTTAAAATGGTTTAAATAAAACGTGGATAAATTAAAAATTTAGACTTGCTATCCACATTCTTTACTATTCCTTCAAAAATAAGTTTTGAAAAATTGTAAGTCCTATTAGTTGATAAGCAAATGAGAGCATTTGCAATATTGCTACTGAACTGTTCCCATGAAGTTTTCTTTGGACTTAAACAATGAAGGATGGTATGAATTAAAAACCTCCATTGTGGGGCAAAACAACCTTTTTGAAATGTTAAAGATTGTGATGTGGTGTTATACCCCATTCTGGATAGTGTTTGAAAATTTTCAGTATTGGGCAAGTTACTAATACCATTGTCATCAGATAGTTGGAGATGCCTCCTAACTGATGATTCAGTAAGAGTAATGGTTTTGCCATCTACTTTTGCAATAAGTTCTTTGTCTCCAGTTTCAATAGTTTTAACAGTAACAGTCTGCCAAAACTGCTTGATTTGTGAGACATAGATAGTAGGGTTTAGAGTTAAAGAATACCTTATGTGAGAAGCATTCAAGAAATCTACTATCTGTTGAAATTGAGCACCCTCCTCTGTTTTCTCCAAAAAGGCCACCATATTGTGTTTGTCGACAAAAGATAAAGTTGCCATAATTGTAAGTAAAAGTTGGTTGTTACTGCTGGGATTTGATTGATTAGGTAAGAAAGTAAAGTGAGTAAAGCAAATTGAGATTTAAAGAAGGATTCTTAGGGTTTCTATTGGACCAACTTCAATAAAAGATAACTTTGGATTGAAGAAAGATGATAAAGTAAATAAAAAGTGAAAATATCCAATATAGAAAACCCTTAAGTAAAACAATTGACCAGTAAAATCTCAATGGTTTTACAACGGCTATATTTAAAGAGCGATTATTACTCACCAGTACTAACGGCTATCCAGCAGTACAAAATTTAGTCTAGCAGTACTAAGTTTTGCCTAGCAGTACTAAGTTTTGGAACACTTTGACTCAGCAGTATTAACTCAATTTGGATTAAAACAATACTGCATACCAACATTTTGAAGAAATTAAGTGTAAAGGAAGACACTTAATCAAATTTTGGTTTAATGCAACCTCTGGTTGTATGAGAACCAATAATTTCAGTTATAAATAACTGCCTGTGATCAGATAAACTCATTCAAAGAGCTTTCTTGACAGGGTTTCCAGCTCGTGGCAGGTGTTGCCTCTAACACAAATATGTTAGATTCACTTTTGCTCGTTGTTCTCTCTACCAGATGTCCTTGGACTAACACATTATACGAATAAAAGTATAAAAGGGTAGAGAGTGAGTTAGATCAGTTACTATCTGACTAACTATGCCATCAATTCATATGCAAAAACATCATAATAAGATTTCAAGAAAGAAATTTTAAATAATCTCCCAACTCAGGTGTAAAACCATTGTTAAGGGATCCCCAAATTCTGTCCATCATCAATCTATTATGTCAGCAACCAATCCACCATTTGCTGCTCACACAATGCACTAGTAAATCCCTTGTGCTGAAACGATCCATGAAGCTATTCTAAACTTTACAATTTCAAGCTCCATACCTACAAATGTTAGTCCAAAACCAAGAAAACAAAATGCAAAGCATTTGCTTCATAGCAGTATAAACTATGACTAACAGTTCAACCATAACAGTCCTAATTTGTACTAGCAGTACAAACTATAAACAGCAGTACTAATTGACATAACTAGCAGTACAAATCCAATTTCAAGTACAAAAACACATTACAAAACACAAAGATTTAGAAACTTTAAGGATTAAGCATTCCAATACTTGCTACCAAGTATTGAAACCTTCCAACATCAAAAGCTTTAGTGAGAAGATCTGCAAAATTTTGATGAGTATGAATTTTAACAACCTGAACTAACTTTTTCTCATTGCAGTCTCTTATAAAATGATGCCTAATTTCTATGTGTTTTTTTTTAGAATGTTGCACTGGATTTTTAATAATGCATATTGTACTGCTATTGTCAATATATATCATGGTATTCATAAAATTGTAACCATAGTCAAGCAGCTGATTCTGAATCCATAGAACTTGACCACAGCAACTTGTAGCAGCTACATACTCAGCTTTAGTTGTAGAAGTTGCCAAAATTGTCTGCTTCTTGCATTGCCATGATATAAGTCAGCAACCTAGGAACTGACAACCACCTATTGTTGATTTCCTATCCAGACTAGCACCAGCATAGTCACTGTCTGAATATGCCACCAGATCAAAGGAGATTCCCTAGGATACCATAGACCCAACTTAGGTTGACCTTTGAGGTACCTAAAGATTCTCTTCACAACAACTAAATGTGAAGCATTGGGATTGACTTGAAACCTTGCACATGCACACACAGCAAACATAATATCTGGTCTTGATGAAGTAAGATACATCATGGACCTATAGGTGTGTACATCAACACTTTCTCCATCTGCATCTTTAAGCAAAGGTTTCTCTGGATCAACAGGTGTGTTTGCCACTTTAGCATCAGTAAACTGAAACTTTCTTAATATCTCAGTTACATATTTATCTTGACTGATAAATATGCCTTCAGCCGATTGCTTCACTTGCAGCCCTAAGAAGAAGGTAAGTTCACCCATGGAACTCATTTGAAACCTATCATGCATAAGTTTCTCAAATTCTATGCACATCTCCTTCTTTGTGGATCCAAATATGATATCATCTACATAGACCTGGACCAGCAAGATATCTCCCTTGTTCTTCTTGATAAATAGAGTCTGATCAATCTTGCCTCTTTGGAACCCATTCTTTAATAGATAAGTAGCCAATGTTCCATACCAGGCTCTTGGAGCTTGATGCAATCCATTAAGAGCTTTCACCACCTTGTATACCTTGTCTGGATGTTTAGGATCTTCAAAACCTGGAGGTTGAGAAACATAAACCTCTTCTTCAATAGTACCATAGAGAAAGGCACTCTTGACATCCATCTGGCAAACAGTAAATCCCATGAAAGAAGCATAAGCTAAGAACAATCTTATTGCTTCAATCCTAGCTACAGGTGCAAAAACCTCTTCATAGTCTACTCCTTCCTCTTGTGTATAACCCTGGGCTACAAGTCTTACCTTATTCCTAATCACTATCCACCTTTCATCTTTCTTGTTTCTGAATATCCATTTAGTACCAATAACCCTCATACCCTTGTGTAAATCAACCAACACCCAAATCTTTTGAATCTTGAATTGTAGAAGCTCCTCTTGCATAACTTCCACCCAGCTTGAGTCTTGTAAAGCCTTAAGTATGTTCTTGGGTTCTTCTTGTGAAAGGAAACACACAAAAAGACATGTGTTTGCATCTTCATGCTTCTTCTCTTCATAAACAGCACTAAGAAAGCCTTGTTGATCTGAATTCAAAGTCTGCCTTCTTGTCTTCACACAAGACTGTATGTCTCCAATCACATTCTCCAAGGAGTGATCTTTGTGTATTCTTGTATGCGAAGTTGTGGGAACTTGATAGGTGAGTGGCATGTTGTTGATATCTACTTCATCTTCTGATAAATCATCATTAGTACTTGATGGGCCAGCAGTATGAACATTTTGCCCAGCAGTACTAACATGAGGCTCAGCAGTACAATCTCCATTTGTACTATTTTCATGATTCTCTGGTTTTTCAACACCACCTGCATTGTTTCCATCTTCATAACCTTCTTTGTTTGCATCACAAGAAGGGCAAGCATCCTTTGAAGATGAATCAACACTATTCCAAATAGGCATCAGAATATGATCTTGATCTTTCTCCTTTTCAAAGCTTGGTTCACCTGTTTCAACACCATCTTCTGAACCTGCAAAATCATTAGAAAATGTGCCTACAACAACTGGTAAATAGTTCATAGATTGTGTTAGAGTATTAAGATCAAATAGCCATTTTGGACCTTCACCTGCAACATTAGATTTATTCTCTAAAAACTGAACATGCAGGTTTTCCTCTACTTTCCAGGTTCTTGTATTGTATACCCTATAGGCTTTGCTATTTAATGAGTACCCAACCAAGAAACCCTCATCTGATTTACCATCAAATTTTTCCAAATGGTCTATAAGGTATTGAGAATAGTGACATGACACCTAAATGGTCTTAGAAAACCTAAAGCATGTATTCTTCCTCTAAACAATTCACATGGTGTCTTGTTGTGAGGTTTGACTACTAAAACCCTATTCTGAACATAACAAGCAGTATTAACTGCCTTAGCCCAAAAAGTGATGGGCAGCTTGGAATCAGCTAACATGGTCCTAGCAGCCTCTATTAGTGTCCTATTCCTCCTTTCAGCAACCCCATTTTGTTGAGGAGTTCTAGCTACACTAAACTCTCTCTTAATACCTTTTTCCTTGCAAAATTCATCCATAACTCTATTCTTAAACTCTGTCCCATTGTCACACCTGATGATTTTTACTTTCTTATCAACTAGGTTTTCTATTTCAGTTATAAAAGTCTTAAGAATTCTGGTTGTCTCATCATTAGATCCTAGAAAGAAAACACATGTGAATCTACTAAAATCATCAGTTACAACAAGACAGTACTTCTTATGTTGTATACTACTCACAGATGTAGGACCAAACAAGTCCATATGCAACATAAACAAAGGTTGAGTAATAGAGTTCTGGGTCTTGGGCTTACAAGAAGCTTTGTGTTGTTTGCCTTTGAGACAGGCAACACAACTTTGGTCATTTTCAAAACGTTTTTGAGGCAAGCCTCTTACCAAACCATCCTTACCAATTTTATTTATGGTTTTAAAATTGACATGACCAAGTCTTCTATGCCATAGCATTGACTCATCCAATGTGGCTTTTGCTACAAGACAAGTGAGAGCCTCTTTAGGAACAATTTTCTTCATATCAACACTGTACATATTGCCCTTTCTTGGAACTTTAAGTAGTACTTGACTTTCATCAGGTAACTTAAAGTCAGGAGAAAGCACAAGACATTCAGTGTCAGTAAAAAGAACTTTGTTCTTTTTGTCACACATCTGTGAGACACTAAAGAGATTATACTTGAGCTCCTGCACAAAATACACATCTTCAAAGTCAAGTTTACCGGTTTTCAATGTACCTTTACCAGTAATCCTTCCACCAATTCCTCCCCCAAAGGTTACATATTCTCCATCCATTGGTGTAAAGTCAGAAAGATAGGACATGTTCCCTGTCATGTGCCTAGAGCATCCACTATCTGCATATCCTTGATCTTCTTCATCATCTTGTGGATGTCCATGTACATCAAAGAAGGAAATTAGTTTCCTTAGGGTACCCAAGCCATCACTGACTTGGGTTTGCCTCGTGCATCAATATAGTCAAATCTCTTTAATACGATTGATGCACCATTGGGTTTGATTGGTCTCCATACCCAACATGTTGAGGCCTTAACAGCATTTACCCCCTTATCCCTAGCAATGTTTTTAGGCCTGCCAATGCTAACTGCTGGTCTAGCAGTATTAACTGCTGGCCTGGCAGTTTTAACTTTTGAGTTCCAGAATTTGCTTTGAAACACTGCTTTCTTGTGAAAAGGCTTGTGAACAGTTTGTTGTGCATTTTTAAAAGTTGGTTTTGCACTTGAAACTGTTGGTTTAGGGTAAACAGTCTTAATTGGTATGGCAGTACTAATTGGTTTGAGGCCGGACTTCATTAAAATTGCCCTGGGAGTCATTATGTTAACATTAGGGTGCGATTGAAACCTGTTTGAGTTCACTCTCTCAGGTGTGTTCCCATGAACCCTTTTATTCCCTGTAACCATCTTTTTCCCTTGATGGTTATGACAAAAAGCATGTAGGTGGTCAAAGCTACCACAAGAAAAGCAAGCCTTGTTATACATGACAAAGTCATTTCCTAATTGATGGGACTTGAGGCTCTAGGCTTGTTTGTGGACCTATACATCTCAGAATATCTAACTGTTTGCCTAGCTTGTTTTACATTTGTTCTAGGTTTAACAGTTTTAGTTTTAACCACCTTAGGAACAGTAGTTCCTTCTTGCTTTACTACTTCAGGTTTAGTCACAACCTGATCTTCATCATCAGATTCTCAATCTTCAATAATGGGAGCATCTGAGTTCCTATCATATGACACCTTTTCCTCAGGAAGAGAGGTGTCACTAGCACTCTCAAAAGGCTCATTAGCTTCTACAGGTTTATTAATATTAACATTTTCTTTTGCCTTACAACCATATCCTAATCTTGGCTCTTGAAACTCAGCTAAACCTGTGTGTTCTAAGTCAATTCCAGGGGGTGAAGGTACTCCTCTATGAAGAGGTGGACATGTGTTGTAGCCTAACTCAGACTTAGCCCTATTAACCATTTGACACTCTATGATCTTATTGACTCCCTTTGATGCATACTCCAGAGTGTCTACAGTTAATTGAATATTATCTTTTTCATTTTTGATTTTATCCAACCTAGCTCTAAGCATACCAATCTCATAATTTTTAAGAGTCAAATCTCTTTTAAGTACAGCTATATCTTCTGTAAAGACAGACTTATGTTTCTTAAAATGTAAAATTTGTTCTTCTAAGACTGCTAAACCTCTTTTATTATTAGATAAATTATAGTTTGTTTGGTTTAACTCTATCCTCTGCTCATCATAATGTTTCTTTAATGTTTCATATTCTTTAAGAGCAGAACAAGTTTTAGAACAATTTTTCACTGAGGGTACCTCTGAGTCAGAGAAAGCCATAAGTGTCATCTCAGCTGCTGCTTCCTCCTCATCAGCCATGAAACTCCAGTCATAACCCAGACCATCAATGGCAACCATAGCCTTTGAAGATGGCTCTGCCTCTTCCAATGCCTTCGGCTTGCTTCAATATCCCTTACTCTTGCTATCATGTTGCCTGCGTCTTCTACACTCTCTAGCAAAATGCCCTAACTTGTGACAGTTAAAGCACTCTACCTTTGATTTATCAAAACCAGTAGTATCATTACCACTGATGTTGATCTTTTTCTCAGTTATCTGAAAGAATTTCTAAGCCCTCATGCTAAGAAGTGCAACCTGCCACTTTAGGTCCATTTTTTCCAGATCATCATCATCAATCTGTTCAAGATCTTTATGTGAAAGTATAGACCCATTGGATTGGCTGGTCATAAATGCATAAAAGGTAGTATCACTAATACCAGCAGTACTAGTTGATGAACTAGTAGTACTAACACTAGGGTTAGCAGTACTAACTCCTGCAGCCATTTTCACTTCTTCTGGACTGGTGTTGTTGGGAGATGACACAAATGCCATATTCCCAGAGCTTGAGCTTGAACTTCCAGATTTCTTCACTTCCTGTTCAACAATCTTAAAATTGTTGTATAGATCATTGAGGCTCATGGTGTCGATTTCTGGCTTGTTCTTTCAGACCACCACATGAGTGTACCATTCAGCAGGTAAACTCCTTAAGAACTTGGAATTCAGGTCTTCTTGATGGATCTCAACTCCTAGCAGAGCCAGTTGACTGACAATCTTCTGCAATCTATTAAACATGTGATCAAGAGACTTATTACTGGTAGCACTAAAATTCTCAAAGTTTTGCTTCAGTAAGGTCTTTTGGGTCTTCTTGGTGGCTTCATTGCCACCAAACCTGATAGTGATTGCTTCAAACAAGGATTTGGCATCCTTGTATTTGCTGAATGTTAGGAGTTGATCATTGGGGATGGTCATCATCAACAAACTCCTAGCTTTGATATCATTCTTCTTTTGCAGCTTATCTTCTGCAGTAACTGGAGAGGTATTCACAGTTGTCTTTTCCTTACCATCAACTGTTATTATAGTTGTTGATGGTTTAAAGGAGTTCCCATCTTCAATGATCTCCCAGAGTGCATAGTCCTGCACTTGAAAGTACTGTTCTATTTGAAGCCTCCACATCTCGAAATCATTCTGCTTCAGCATAGGCAGCTTTGCAGCCATGTTGGTCTATGTTGTCTCCATGTCCATCGTCTTTAAGGAATAAAGAGTTCTTCTTCTAAATCAAAGTATCATAACCTGGCTCTGATACCACTTGCGAGGATCTAAACACACTTAGAATGTGTTGAGGATACTTTGAGTTTATATCAACAAGTATGCGGAATCTACTTGATGATACTTAGAAGATTGGTTAATATAACAGTTTGTGTGAACGATGAACACTGAATATAACTCCAAACGATTCAATATTATTAGATATAATATGAGTGTTCTCTTATATCACTAGGGTTACAAAATCTTGAATCTTAATAAAAACGTATTTCTCTGTGTCTCTAAACATCTAACCTAGGACCTCCTTTTATAATCAAATTGAGTCCTTTACAAGATAAGTATCTATCCGTATAATTCTAACAAAATAAGATATACATACAATCTTTTCCATACTTATCCTTCTACACGTCATTAAGAGCAGTCTTCATGCAGCAGTATCTTCTGTAATACTAGCAGTATTAACTCAGCAGTTTGTACTGTTAGTTGTCTTCAACAGTCTTAAACTTACACTAGTAGTTTGTACTGTTAGTGTTATCCTCAGCAGTACTAAGTCAAAACTAAGTCTTCAACATTTAATTCCTAACAAAGCTCTTCAATGCCACAAATCACAACAACACCAACAATCATCTGCATTTTTTACCTTTCATCTTTAATGGCATAAAGAGCATACAAAAGCTTGTATTGTATGTGTTAATACACATACTTGTACCTTTTAGCCATTTTTTGTTCCATGTACTTTTCTCTTCGCATTTTAATATAAATTTACTCCTCCTTTCGACCGTGGATGTAGGTCATTCAAAACCGAACAATTGAAGCACTTAGATACTTGTATCAATACTTATATTTTCTTTGTTTCTTTACATTGCCATTTTCCGCTTTATGACTGATAAGTGACACTAGGGGTTTCTTTATCAATACAGCTCTTAAAGAACTAATGTCGTATGACTTTATTTTTCTCATTTGGCCATAATAAAAGCTTTTAACCCGGCCATTTATTTACTAATATAAATTAAGAATTCCTTCATTGAGCCTTTTAAACCATCAGAGTGTCATGTGCGAGATAGAATTATATCTTTATCCATCATTTTTACATAATTATGTATTAAACAATTATCTCCCTCAGTCCCTTATGAATTGTCCATAATGGAATCTTGGGATGTCCCAAATTAAGTGTCCAGGGAATATTTTCAACCAATGAGAAGAGACTTTAGTGGGTAATAGTGATATTTGATTGGTGGAGAGTGTAGTTGGCCCCACTTTCCTAAAACTTTGTGCATTTGAAAAGTGGACACTTAATATGGGACGGATGGAGTATTAAACAATTATCTTATGAATGCTCAGGTTCGGAAATACAAAAAGGTTGAAAAATGTGGGCTTTCGCCCGGCTAGGTTAACAAACGGGCCAGACCATGATTTCTCCGGGTTGGGCCGAGACTAATTCCTTGTCATGAATCAGGCTAGGATTTGAAATAACACTTGGCCTGAACTATCACATATGGGGGAAGTGTATTGAACCAAGACAAGGACTTCTCGAGCCGGGGGTTTTTAGGGTCGGCCATGGGCCAGGTCACGGACCGGGCTAGTGCTTTGCCTCATTTTTTGACCTCTGTCACAACCTATGGGTTCATGAGCTTCATAGGTACCGCTAGTCTACGATACACCTAATTCGGTCAAACACCTTTGTACAATCGACAAGATCTATAAATTACAACAATAGCGTGCAAATACCATATATCTTGTTTATTATCTTAATAGATTTTTCATTATTAGTTAACTAATTCTCAGGAGACGGTTTAGATGGATACTGTATAAGAATTTAAACAGTTGTTCCCGTTTATTTGGTTACAAATATTAACAAAGGTTAACTAACGAACTTCTATATTTAGCAAAGTATGTTTATAGAGTTTAACAAGATAAACAAGTAAGAAAGATTTACACATGTATTTTCTATGTTTAAATTCATATTAGAGATGAATCAAAGAATTTACTAAGATTATAATAATAATCTAAGTTGAATGACAATTGTTTTGCGATCTCCTCACTAACTTAAGCATAAACCAAAGTTAATGTTTAAGTAAGAACTATACTAACCACTGAATACACTCAGAGACTTAGTTCTATTAGAAGAGTAAATGCTCTTAAATGTGTTTTTACATTAATTGCAACAGATAACATTACTCCTTTAAAAACATTATTTTATATATACAAAGATCGAGGTGGATACCCGTAGGGTAATAGGGACGTATCGAGTATTTAACTGTGTAGTATACTTACATTAAATGTTTCTATTCCTGAAATGTGTTCGATCCTATTATAAGGAACAATGTTGGCAACTGTTTGCACCTTTCTACCAACTCTTGCAATTTCTTTGAATTTCTTTGATAAGTATTTTCTACTTATCTTCCCAAGAAAGTTTCCGCCTAAATTTTTTGACACTTAAATACTTTCCTTAAAATCATAGCTCAGAATGCCTGATTGTTGAGGAGATCTAGGGGATTCAGTGAGTTATTGTCATTAGTCATTGACTTCATCATCTTCTTTCAGGGTCATTACTTCACTTACCGAGTTCCGCCTCAGGAAACGGTGAGACTTTCTTAGTTTCTGATGAACCTCTGAAGATAACTCCCTAAATATTCTTTAATTCACAGACTTAATTTGGGCGTGCCTGGTAAGTATAGGGGAAAGGGAAAGGGAAAGGGTAAGGGAATGCAAAGGAATGGGTGAGGTGGGTAATCATTACTTTACCCCCCAATTTACTCTATAATGGCTGATTACCCACTACTGGGTAATCAATACCTTTGCACTCCCTAACCAAGCACCATTATTTGAGTGAGGTGGGCCCTTTTAAATACCCCTTAACCCCCCCCCCCCCCCCCCCACCCCCCACCCCCCACCCACCAAGCACCCCCTTAATTTACACTTCACTTATTTTATGTTCAAATTTTAGTTAAAAATCCTTGTGCTCTGAATTGATCCGACATAAAAAAAATTCAAGATTCGAAGTACTAAAATAGGACAACATATTACAGGCATAAAAGAACTAAATATATACTTAACGGTCATTCAAGATTTTCCTACCATTAAAGCATTTCTCATAATATATTAGTTTAATATGCTAAGGAGAAAACCAACTAGGCTAGCTCAGTTGGCCACCAAGGTTTCCTTACGTTCTGTTCTCGAGTTTAAATTTTAAATAATGGAATAGGTTGGAATGGGAAGGGCAAAGCAAGGGATGACATTGTGAAGAAAGTGGTTATTGCACTTTGAGTTCTTGAGTTTTTATTTTAAGTAGAAAGGAAAGAACATGGATAATAACAAAATTACAAATATATCCTTGAAAAGTCAGCCCCTATCATCTCTTTGTGCGATCGATAATCAAATATATCATGCCTTTAGAGAGACGAACAAAAGTTAAAGTAAATTGTTATCTTTCATCAACAATGTTTTTTCAGACAGACTAATTTTCACACACATATATACCACCTACTGTACTATATTACAACTTCTATGAAAAAAAATGTACGTAGTTAACTTAGAATGAGTATTGATGTACTTAAAAAATACAGCAACTACAAAGATATGGCCAGGCCAGTTTGCATGCATAACTGATGCCTCCGTCAATTCCACCTAATTCTTGCATCTAATTATTCCCTTTGAATGAACCATTTTGGCCCGATTGGTTTCTTAAAATGGATGGAGGCGGATCATATACAGGTTCTTCAAAATGACCATTTTCTAAATAAAGTTTAGACTGCCACACAACCTCTATACGTCTAGCTCTGGTCATAATGCAGTTGCACGTTTATTCTCCACTGCCAGTTAACTATTACTCTTCCATAATGTTTCTTGATTCTAATTTTGATTCATACCTCAAATCACAATCATCACCAAACACATCCTCGTGTAACGTGTTTCAGCAAACCTATAACTACCAAGGTGAAATAAAATCGAAGCACCAATGAAACCAGCTACATTACGTCGTACCCTGCACAGTAAAAGTATATTTCTAAAGGGATTGATCTTCTCCTAGAACAGAAGTACAAGTCTTAAGTATGCACAAAGCATAGATTGCTAAAGTACTGGGTCAAAGTTCTAACTTTATTATTTGCTAAACATGAGGATGTAATAGTAATTTAACAAAGGCTCATGTTGTTAGTTATTCACTTCCCCTCCTGATCCTCCCAATTTTGGACGGAACACATATACACACAAAAGCCCATCCCTTCCCTCCCTCCCACCTTCCCATCCCCAACATTTCCATCTTAAAAGAACTCAAGAACGCCAATTTTTTTTCCTTCCCGTCCCCTACCTTTCCATCTTAAAAAAACTCAAGAACGCCCATTTTTTTGATTTCCCTTCCCATCCCTTCCATTACTTAAAAAAAAAAAAAAAAAAAAAAAAAAAAAAAAAAAACAACCTCGAGAACATGTTTGGCTAGGGGAGGTCTCAAGTTCGAGCCTCATCCGGGACTTTTACCCCTTCAGGCGGTAAAGGAGGAACAGGTGGGTCTCAGGTCAGCATACTGCTTAATTGAATGTCACTGCGAGACCTGAACCACTAACAATTAATAAGCCTATCTAAAAAAAATGCTAAGGAGAAAATCTTTGGTTGACCATATTCATAGGGCTTCATTTGAGTTCAATGCCCTAAATTCTAAAACCTAATTTTCCACATTTTTAACTAACTTCAGATTATTATATTTTTTTTTCAACATTAAAATTAATTCCTATTATTAACTTTTGTATATCTTATGTCATATAGTTTATTCATTCATAATGGATCAATATCCTATAGTGAGATCAAAACTTAATTTATCTATAGTTTTTCCATTTTTGGCATTTCGTCGAAATGTTTTCGTTATAAAAATCAGAATCAAAGCAAAATTAATCAAGGAAAAATCATTTGAAACCCCCTAATCATCTTCTAGGTTATTTTACAGAAACGACCAGAAATCTTTGCATCATATTTTACAAAACATATTATTTTCATACAAATTTATTTGATTATATTTGTGTGAAATTTAATTGAAATTTGTATCTTTTTGGTGCATGATTTCTGGTCCAGGGTTCTGATTATTTATTTTTCTTTCATCTTAAAACGATACTTACGTTTTGTTTGTTACATTGGTAGCTCTAATTCAAATGTATGATGTCGATTATTAAGCCAAAACCAATTCAGGTCCATATATTGAATCCCATTATATATAAAAGTTCTTTGAATTAAAGACTTATTAAAAAATTCGTGTTTCTTTTGGGGTTTAAAGCTTGTTTTTCCCCAAAAGAGGTGCAATAAACGATTGTTTATAACGTTATTAATAACGGGATAATCAACAAAGTTGTAATACATAGGAAGACTAATTCATTTTTGACAAACCGATCAAAATGGGTGGGATTTGCTCAAGATTAAGTTGTGGACTGACTGGGCATGATAGCGAAGAGGATGACAGAAAATTTGTTGGTGTACAAGTAGCTCAGCCAGCTAATAAAGACGTTTCCCAGAATGGTAAGAATGAGGGTAATGGTGATTCGGTAACAAGAAATACAGATAAACAAAAAGATGGTCATAAATTTTCGATATCTGAGAGGGTACTTGGTTCAAAACAGATGCAAAAGATTAAAAGTATAGTTGGTGGGACTCAAGGTGCACAGAAAGCAGCTGGATGGCCTTCATGGCTAACTTCGGTTGCTTCCGAGGCTATACAAGGATGGGTTCCTCGCAGTGTGGATTCATATGAGATGTTAGACAAAGTTAGTATTTATTGCCTCCTAGTTATATTATCTTGTTCTTAGTTCGTGTTATGTGTTCTTTATATGTTCAGTATGTATGTATTGTTGTATTGCCTCCTAGTTATATTATCTTGTTGTATGTTTTATAGAAGAAATGAAATTATGCAACGGTCAGATGCAACTGTGAGTCACACAATATTAGTTTTTATTTTTGGGGTCAAATAGTCGGTTATATACCAGTTGCGACAAAATCTTTGAGGCGTAAGAATCGGTTTGCCAGACAAAATCTTACGCCTTCAAAAAGCGGAAGACATCCAAACATTATGTCCAATAACTCATGTTACTGCAGTTGATCATCTGATTTTAATTGTTTAACATAACATAATTATTTCAATAGTATATCCAAATACCCCTTGAACTACAAATCTGATTCAGCTACCTATGGGACGGCACGTTTGTTAGTTACTCGTATTTATTTAGGAATATGGCAATGTAGTGCTTTTGATGCTCAGGACATAACAGATGTTGATGTATCATTTATTTAACATAGCTTTACAATTGCAGATTGGCCAAGGAACGTATAGTAGTGTTTACAAAGCGCGTGATCTGCAAAATGATAGAATAGTTGCTGTAAAGAAAGTGCGTTTTGTTAATATGGATCCAGAAAGTGTCCGTTTTATGGCCAGGGAAATTTGTATATTGCGTAGATTAGACCACCCTAATTGTATGAAGCTTCAGGCTTTGGTTACTTCGAAACTATCAGGCAGCTTGTATCTTGTTTTTGATTATATGGAGCACGATCTTGCTGGCCTTTTACAAGTTTCAAGAACCAAGAAGTTCACACTGCCTCAGGTTTCTTATTTTTATTTGGGATTTTTTACATCTTCACATTTTTGCTGGCCTTTTACCTGTTCCACCCATTGGTTCTTTCTATTTAAGGTAATTTTTTATTTAACCATTTCTCCGGCAAGAAATAATGCATATCTTAAATTGACCCGTTCATTAGTAAATGGGTTCAGATTTCCGACTTTAGTTATATTGTATCATCTATAAATCAAGTTAGTTTAAGAATTTGTAAATATTATATCTTTTGTTTATATAGTATATTAAATCTTGATTTATATGTTATGATGTATATGCTTGCAGATTAAATGTTATATGCAACAATTTCTTCGTGGATTGGAGCATTGTCATTCTCGTGGTATTCTTCATCGAGACCTCAAGGGTTCAAATATTCTACTTGACAACGATGGAATACTCAAGATCGGAGATTTTGGTCTGGCTGCACGGTTTGAGCCGGGGCAAAAAGAACCATTAACTAGTCGTGTTGTAACTTTATGGTATCGCGCTCCTGAACTATTATTTGGTGCAACATCTTATGGGGTTGCCATTGATATGTGGAGCGCAGGTTGCATCCTTGCGGAACTTTTTACTGGAAGGCCAATCATGCCAGGAAGAACCGAGGCATGTTACACAAATCTCACTTTTGTGTCTTAAAACATTGTATTACGCATTATCTTTATGGGTTAACGCTTTAATAAAACAGAAAAATTTTAAGGTTGAAGACAATGCAATTACAAATTTAATCGGATATAAACATTGCCAAGAAAAATTTGAGGGACTAACCGCGAAATGGGTGAAAGTTTGAGAATTAAACCATTATTAACCCACCCAAAATTATTATCCCTTTCTAAATTGGAATTTCATGTGCTAAGTTTTTAAATAAACATGAATATTAGGTTGAGCAAATACATAAGATCTTCAAACTATGTGGTTCACCCTCGGAAGAATATTGGACTAAAGCAAAGTTACCTCATGCAACTAGTTTTAAACCTCAGCATCCTTATGACCGTCGTATTGTCGATACATTTCAACAACACTTGCCTCCTTCTGTTATGGCCCTTTTAGATACTCTCCTTGCAATTGAACCAGATGCTCGTGGTACCGCAACTTCTGCACTAGCTAGTGAGGTATGGTTCAGATTCAGCTTTATTAGAGAAGTCAACTTATTTTCATCAAGCAAAAGATAAGAACCAGATGGTATATATCAAGTCCTTTAACGTAATATAATATAAGAAACTAAATATATTATGTTCGGATGTTTTAACTATTTTGTTTTCTGCTGATATGGTACTGATAAATTAACATCTATTATGTCACAGTTCTTCACAACGGAACCTCTTCCTTGTGATCCATCCGACTTACCAGTATATCCTCCAAGCAAAGAGTTTGATGCTAGGTACAGAGAAGAAGAAGCTAGAAGGTACATGAAATTTATAGATTAAGAATGAATTGGATACGGGTCAATACGGGTTGCGGTTAAAACTTGTTTGGGGAAGCCTATATATATCACACATCCAAGCTTGATTGATGATTATTTTTTTTGAAAAAATTGTCATTTTTAATAGTGTTGACATGCCATGTCAGGTTGGGTTGACAACCTTTTGGGTCAATTATATGATTTCATGAGTCATAACAATGTCACATTCATGATCCAAAACTTATGGCCACCTTCAACCCATTTGACTCGTTTATGATGTTGTGTAATTTCTTGAATTGACCCGTTTGACTCATTGAGATAAGACACAACCCAAACTGACACATTCATAAGTAGATGGATTGAAATTTCCATCTCTAAGTTTGAAAAATATCCGTTGTTTTTCGAATTTTTGTGATCAAGCTAAAACACTTCAATTTTTTTATTAAATTTTGTCAGACGAAAAGCTGAAGCTATGAAAGGACGTGTGCCTGACTCAGTAAGAGTCGGTGTCGGGGAACTGAAAGCACAAACTAGAGCACAGGTACCTTTTTCACAACTTGAATCTTCTCATTTCTTATTATAAAATCCGTTTTTCTACATCATGGCTTACATACACATTTTAGGGACATTTGAATGTGCAAAAGTACAATCCTCAAGAGAATGGGATACGCAAGAGGGGATTTTCCTACTCTAACTCGGAGATCCACCAAAGTGCTGCATTGACTAAGAACCTTAAAGATGACGTGGTTGGTACAAGTTTAAGGATAGCAGTTTTAAACTTTGATCCTAAAAGACCAATGACCAACATGCATCCGGCACAAGATTCGACAAAGATTGATAATGTGACAAACAAAGACACTATGGTAAGCTTGCTACCATTTTCAGTTTTTGTGGAAGATGGCCAGTCAGGGTGACTTGGTAACGGGTTAAAACATGTGTGGGTTGATTCACATCGTTTTTATAGCAAGATTGTTGGGCTGACGCAGTTTTTATCTAACTTTTCTAAAATGTCTTAATTTAAGATGATGAATAAACTTTAAAAAGAATTGTTTTTTATGAATATCTAAACAAAATTATTACAATTACAGAATAAGTGTTTGAATAGAAAACAATCTTGCAAGTTGTATGCACATTAAGCCTTTTTAATTTGACCCATTTGAGATTAATAACAACCCATAAAACTACATAAGTTATTTTATAATATCACTTTTTGTTTGTGTTGTCTTGTAACATTTTACTAAGTTACACATTGTCAGGTCCATGGAAAGAATATAAACAGAGTTTATTCGGGACCATTGATGCGTCCAGGTGGAACCACAGAAGACATGCTTAAAGAACACGAAAGACATATTCAAGCAGCAGTCAGGCGAGCACGTGCAGACAAGTCAAAAAGTAGATTGGTTTGACAAGCTAAAGTCGGATGATGATGTTTGACTTTTGAAATGAGTGTTGTGGCTGCAATAAAGCACGAGAAGATATCGGAATTGAAGAAGGTGATGACAAGGCATTGATGGGAGAATCATTTGTCATATGCACAGGGCTAAAATCGCACATAAATAAAGCATACCTAAAACCGCACATAAATAAAGCATACCATTTGTAATACTCAAATTCAGTGGCTTTCCAGATGGACATAAACAACTACCCGCGTTACAGCAACATGATAATCGCAATTGGCAAGTTAAGGAAGCAAACAACAGTATATTGGTGTATGAACTTGCCACATAGCGGATTTAATTCCAAAAGAAAATTCAATGAATTTTGGGTTGACATAAATGACTGCTGGTTTTATAAAAACATGTTAAAGGTTGGTGTGTTATTGAAGCAAGCAATACTTAAGTCTCTTGAATGGATGTGTTCAAGACAGTTTTGCTAACAAGATATCATATATGCATATTTAAACAGATATATTACTTCCACAAATGGGTCGATTTCAGCATTTCAAAGTGATATTCTTCATGTAAACAATTCTAAAATATAGTTGCAACTGTTGGCACGTAGTCTTGAACATCCATAACATATGCTAATCGAAAATAATACCACATATTTATACATCCCTGTGCCTCTTATGAAATAAAAATCAAAAGACATGGAGAACGGTTCATATGCACAAACATAATTATAACTTTATAGGTTAACTACATGTAGCGTCGGGTTCATATATAAGTTAAAGAAACTTCTACTTTAACCATTCTGTACAATTTGAGACTACTTAAAATATAGTACCTCATTCATTTTATTTTAGCTCAAATCATTTTAAATAGAAACTAAAAATCTTGCTTCGGCTTACGGCTTAACTCCGAGTAACTTCCTCCCATGAGTTGCAAAATCTCTTCCCACAAACTCTCATTCTGTGAACCACCATAAATCAAATTTGAACTACAAGCCGCCACATGCCATAATCCCGCATCAATCTCTTCTCGCAACTGATCAAGTTGCCATCCCGCATAGCCGATAAAAAATCTAAAATCTTGTGGTTTAAAAACACCTGTTTTCACTAGAGCAGAAGCTTCATCCAAACTGTTTCGGGATCCAAAGCATAAAGTAGGAATGACTTCTTCGAAATCAAGAACAGGTTTTTTTCTGCCAGATTTTAATAAGAAGATGCTTGCTTCGAGGGGCCCACCAAAGTGTAATAAACATTCGGAAAAAGTTGTGGCGAGATGGAGATTTGTTGGTTTCATGTTTTTAAGTTTTTTGTGAAGGGGTCGGTTTATGATTACTCCAAATGGGCCTTCTTGTGGGTGCCGGGTTCCAGATCCAAGTAGGAAGACCACGGATCTTTCAAAGGTTTGAACCCCGTCAAGTTTTTCGGTTGCAACAAGGACACAGCCAGTTTCGGGGGACGTAAGAGGATGGGCCCATTTTGACCCTAGACGTTTTGACTCTTGGACAATCCCTTCATCTTGTTTGTTCAGCATTAACTGAATAGTATACCCAAGATATTAATTAATGGATTATTAGAAGTGGCAAATTAGACATATAAATGGAAATGCGGGGTTGGAGAGCCGCTACATGTGTTGCTGGTGCTTAAAGATGGTTAAATCGCGGTTGATAGTGTTAGTGATATAGTGTATGACATATTTTAATAATTCAAGCGCATGATACAATAAAACAAGATTAATCAGAAATTTTACCTGCTGATTCAGATAGAGAATGGCTCTAAACTCTCTCCAGTCAGTGGGTTTATGCTGAGACTTTGGGGTACCTGTATCACTAGATTTGTTGCTTTCAGCAGGATTGTTTCCTTTGGGTCCATCTCCTTCTGGAACAGAATGATCACCATTGCCTATTATTTATAAGAATGCCAACGAAGGTTAACAATGTGTATAAAACATATGTATTTGTATATGGATGTGTGGCCAACTCGTAACAGGCATTTAGGTTGCACATAGATTAAAAATAGTATAACATGAACGAGAATCAATTTTAAAAGTACATATCCCTCAACAATTATATACTTTGATGCCAACTAACCGAGGTATGAATAAGTATACAAAGACTTGCCTAAATGCAACATTGATTAACTAATCCTATTGTTATGCCACGTTTCCAATGTGAAGTCCCTCTGTCCCCATGCATATCGCAACATTTTTATTTTATGTTAGTTTTGGAAACTATTTAAGCTTGAATCACTTGCCAACAGCTCTCGTTACAAAGGTTATTTGACATATTGAACTAGAGAGTCAAGGAAAGGAAAGGAAAAGGAAAAAATTTTGTGTTCTTTAGTTTTTTTAAGAAGGGAAAGGGAAGTGGAAAGGAAGATGGCAGGAAGTTTTGTTAAGAAAATCTTCCTCCCATTTTTGGGAGGAAAGGTAAAGGAAAGGGAAAGCATATGTTGTGTAAAGACTAATATACCCTTTTTTAAAATTTGACATTAACAATTAAAGGGCATACATATAATTTAAACAAGTTATTTTCCTTTTCCTCCCACTCAAGAACATGATTTATTATTACTTTCATTTTCCTTTCCTCTATCTCAAGAACATATCAACTAACACTTTCTTTCCTTTTCCCTTTCCTATTCTTTTCCATTTCCCTTCACTCAAAACTCGAGAACTGATAGGAGCCCCTCACGACTTTCCTTCTATGAAAGAAAAAATTAGTTGAAGTTGTCTTAATACGCTCATATGTTGTATGAAACTAATAGGAGCCCCTCACGATACATTTTCATTCAAGAAAACGGGGTAAAACACTGGGTCACATCAGTAAATCTATTTTCTTTTTTTGTTTCACGTTTTAGGGTAAAAGAAGTTTGTGGATCACAGAGCTAGAGGTTTGCTAGACCATATATCAATAAATATTTCATAATGATGAATAGATAACATATGCTAATAATACATCATGAGCACTTTAGAAAGAGTAATGATAGGGACACCTAATTCATGCGACTAAATTCATGCCTAAACAATTCATCATGTGACATTTGGAATGTATATTTTCTCTTTCATAATCCTCACCACTAATCTTGCCATGCGTCGTGATCTTAGAGTTAGGCATATCTTTAGGCATGAAGTTTAGTCATGCAAATCATTTTTTTAGAAAATCTATGAAATTCTGAAATCGTACTAACAGAAGCATGTGAATATATCTATAGTGAGTATTGTTCTTGGCATAAACATATATAATATATAAACTAAAGTGTGAGTCAACTGCTTGTAAACCACTTTAGCTGACCAAAAATGTCAACTACCAAAATAGGAAGAAAAGCACACAAGGGTAAAATAGTTGGTTGTATTTCTTAGATCTTAAACACCATGTCTTAGGTTGCGTTTAGTTGGTGAGAAATGGGGCATTTTTCTAAAAAAGTTTTATCACAAAAAAATTTAAAAAGTAGGGAACTTGTTGAGTCACAAATTTTTGAAAAGTTTCTTATAAATTTAAAAAGTTTTTCTTATAAAACTGAAAATAGCTGTTTTCACTTAACAACATTTTTCTTTGCATTTTCTTTACAAATCCCTTGCATTTTTCATTTTTCAAAAAAATATCATCTAAACACGTTTTATTAAACTTTAACACTTTTTTAGAGATAAAAATTCCAACCTTTTTCTAGAAGCATCAAAGATAGAGAATTGAGACTTTTCTACAACTAAACATACCCTTAGTTTCTTGTTTCCCCTCCATTTCTCGCATACAAACAAGAGAATAACATCTTAAAATATACAATAACATCTTGCAATTTTTCATATGCACATGCATCACTTAGTTGTTAATTATTATGCATACACACATAATTCCAATCGTATATTTGGGTGGACCATTCTACTTCGACGTGATAGAATTTACTAATTTTAATAAAAATAGCTTAGTCCAAGTTACCATCATAACAAATGAAAATTTCCGAAACTTCATTTTTCAAAACTGTAGTGAAACAAAAATTCAATAATGGTTTGTTATCAAAAGTCCACAACGGATAGGTTCATACAATGAGTATATCCACTGTCCAAAAAGTTAGGTACCATTTGGCCACATACAAAAGTAAACATTGATATCAACATTAGTAATTTTGTATTTAAAGATGATTCCTAATCAAACAGTTTATCACTCTTAATAAGACAAGCTGTTTGATAGCATTGAATAAAACAAATTATTGACAAATTCAAACAATTCTCATAAAATGAAGCTACATCTATACTAGTCACATTTGACGAAAACAATAAAAAAACTAAGGTTGTGTTTAGTTGTAGGAAATAAGTGTTTTTTCTAGAGAAAATTTCAAGGAAAAACGGAAAATCATAAAACACGATTAGATCAAATATTTTCCAGAAAAGTTTTTAAAAAATAGGAAAGTGATTTTTCTAATCAGACAATTACTCTTTAGAAAAGTGAAATTCATACTTCGTACATTTTTCCCTTACACTTCTCTACATCTCTTTACACTTTTCACTTTTCTAAAAATTTCATCAAAACACGTTTTTAAATAATTTTAACACTTTCTTACCCTTTCCTTTTTCCAAAACATCGAAACTGAAAATTAAAATTAATTTTTCACAAGTCACAACTAATAGCCCCCTAACTATCTAACTCATTTATTTTTTTTTTGCGAATCACTGCCATAAATTAAAAGGTTAGTTTCACAAAATGTGACATAATTTCACTTTTTTACCATCATAGAAAAAAATAACTTACGATTAATTAATTGCACCAAAATGTTACTTTTTTTCATTGTATATAAATTATACTTTCTTTCCATTTAATGTAACAAAATAGCATTTTTATAAGCAATTCTATAAAAAATTAAACATTTTCAGCCCAATTTTGAGAGGAAACATTTTACTTCGAAATCAATCAAATTATCCTTCTTTTTTCAGTCCTTTTCTTTTCTTTTTCCTCCTTAAGTAATACTCGAAAACACAACCTTTTTTTGTTTCACTTCATTTTCGTTACTTTCCTTACTTAAGTGATACTCGAGAACACAGTAGTAGTAATTAATTTTATGTAATCAACATTTAATTGCTCTCTCAAACAACAACAAATCATCCCATCACTCCAATTTCACAAACTACAACAACTTTTAATAAATTTTATATGCAAACCGTA